>CABFOW010000781.1:39385-102849 GCA_902141385.1 Timema californicum | reverse complement strand
GGGGGGGTGGCGGCGAAGAAGTTATATAATATGTAAATTGGGGCTAAGTAGGTCTTCAAACTTGTTTTTGAGAATTGCTTCATGGATTAAAATTGGTTTAAATTTACTGTCATAAGCATTGAAATAGTACTGAATAGAGTTTTCCATCCATTCCATGTAGATACATAAATAACATCATCTAGACATAAAAAAAGTTTCTGTTGACAGAAGTTCTACTGTAATAAAATAACACCCACTATGTACAATACCTCCCGGAGAATGTGTTAAAACTTAAAATATTGCAACCCGCCTCGGTGGCGTAGTTGGCTAACGCGCTTGTCGTGTTGAGCTCGACTGCTGAGGACGGGGAGATCGAGGTTCGAATCTCGGTCGGGTGAACTGAGGGTGGTTTTTCCTAAATGGTTTTCCACACTCCCTCCACGCAAATGCGGGTTCACTTCCTCTAATTAAACCTTTCCAATTCCTAATCCATTAGAGTAATTAGTACTTAAAGCGTATAACCTGAACGGGTAGTAAGACGCGGTGCTAAATATTATATATTAAAATATTGCAGGAATTTTGAGATGAGGACCGAGGGCGATTCTAGTTAATAATTTAAAAAGAAATAAACTTTTTTTCTAGAAATTATGTATGTATCATATGTGTATTCCCATTCTATCTTTCTTACTACCAATTTGTAAAAATAAAAGCTTTTTGTTGTTGTAATACTAGGAAATTATAACCTTATTAAAAAGTTTCCTGTAATAAATTGTGGAATTTTATATTTACTAATACAATAATACAGATTATATATATCCATCAATTAGTTTGATTATATTTAGTAGAAAGTATTTAAATTGACCATAATTAAAATAAAACATACAAAACAAATTATTTCATTTGCATGAGTTTCAATAGTTCAGTGGCAGCATGGTCTAAGGCGCCACTCTTGTTATAGAAAAGACTGCTGATGATGGAGAGATCAAGGTTCTAATCTTGGTCATGAGTACCGAGGCTGGTTTTTTCCAAAATAGCTTTCCACTCTTCCTCTAAGCAAATGTGAGCACACCTCCTCCAAATATAACCTTCCCAATCCCTAAACCATTAATGTAATTAGTACATAAGCAAAAAACTCAAACGGGTAGTAGGACGGTGCTAGAAAAATAGTTTAATGTAAGTGAATGGGCTATATAGTACCTCATGCACAGGCTTGAGGGCAATCATTAGAACTAGAGCGTAGCCAGACCCATTTTTCTTAAACCTTGGTAAACATACTCTACGTTGTTTAAAAAGAAGAAAAAAAAAGTAGTGAACAACAATCAGACTCCTTAACTCAGTCAGTAGCGTGTCTGTCTACTGAGCTAAGGGTCCCAGGTTTGATTCCTGGCATGGCCGAAAATTGTATCATTATTCATCATACTGATGAATTAATGAACAGGGAATGAATGTTGTGCCTGTCCTAGTCTTAAGTTAGATTGAAAGTAATACAAAGTTACAATAGGCCTAGCAAGCCGATAATGGAAAATAACCTCGGCTATAGTAATGGATGTTAAGTAAAGTGTCCAACAGTTTGCAACAAAAGTCTCTAAAACTTGTGAAAGTAGAATTAGCTATAGAAGATTTAATGTACATATATAATTTATAGAGTGCTAAAGCTCCTTTTGACACTTGAGCTGGCACTTGCTTTAGATGAGATTAAATTAATTTTTAACTTTAATACATGATTGAGATCTTCTTTTCTCTTCTTCTGGTTTAAATCTATTTAGGGATAATATTACCAGTACTCAAAGATACAACATTTGTTAGGTATTATCTTAGGATGGACTTAAAGGTCACACTAAGGTTTTAAAGGCTGTTTTGTGGGGAAAAATGTGGCCTATTTTTTGGGTAAATACAGTAGTTGATTATCCATAAACATGTTGATAAACAGATCTATTTGCTTAGTCACAACAGATGTTTTTAAACCATAGTGTTGAGTCAAAACACAACTCAACATATTGATGGACACATTTTCCACTCAACGAGTTATTTCAAGTACCTCACAATAATAGTTGATTATAAGCATTTGCCGTCTCTGACTCTACAGCCCATGCACACTGATAGTCTCAGATTTTTATGAAATTTGATTGGGTTTCCCAAGCGATGTGAAACTATTTCAACTTGAAATGAGCAAAGGCATTGAAATCTTGAGTTCAGTTTGGATTTTATTCCATGACATTTCTGCTTTGCTCTTGTTTTTTGACAAATGTGTGAATTCTCAGTAACAATAATTGAACTATAAACCCGAATTCCTACTCTAATATTACCCATGCAAATATGCACGTAATCTCACTTTTAACTGTGTTGCGACCAACTTTCTATTTCAACTACCAAAACAATAACGCAAACATTTTAAAGGCACTCATATATAAAATAGCTAAATTATTTGCTCACCCACAAAAAAAAAAATACAATGTGTACATTTATAGTAAAACAGTCCAAAATTACTTTTTTTTACTAAAACAATGATCTAAAATAGTTATATTGATTTTGATAATTTCAAACAAAGTAGAACTTATCACTATAAGTTGTACCAAGTTTACTTTTCATAAGAGGTGCACCGATATCAAATCACACTACTAATCTATAGTCAAAGATTATCATAATTTAGGTTTTTATATTACCGATACAATAAATAGATTTTCAGGGTGATTACAAAACTTTAGAATTCCCAAACTTTTTAAGATTTTCCAGACAACATTTTAATAATTTTCCTGACTTAATTTGTATTAGTTTTCCTTGGTAGATTAAAATTTTTCTGTTTATTACACTAATCTAATAAATTTCAAAATAATACTTGCAACTACCTAATATTAAACAATTTTTTTTTAAAGTTCTTCTCCTAGTATTGAATGTTTTAGGTATCATTTTTAGAAACAGGCCGGTTTTTGTGATTGGCTATGGCTATGTCTTGGTATCGAGTGATATGGAGCAAGGTGGAGCGTGAAAACAACTTTGTTTTTTGTAAACAAAATGGTGGTTAGGGTAGAGTAAATATAACAGTGGGTGTGTTAGTTTATGTAAGCTTACATGTAATGCTAATAAGACATAAAATACCCTATTTAATTTTATTCTCAGATGGAGTGCTGTATACTGTAATTTGACTAGGCCTAATATTTATACAACATACCAAGCTAATTGATGATATAATGAAGGACCAAGCTAAACTTATGTTCTCAAATATAACTACAGAAAACTTGGAGTACATATGTAAGAGGAAATAAGCCTGGATCATATTCTAATACTCTATTTCCACAATCCATAGTTAAGAGATTTTTAAGTAACTACTTATTGTTATTTATAGTTCTAGCTAATAAATGCTGTCCTTTTTAATTTACAAATAACTGTTAAAATCCATTGACTATGGAGTCATATAAATTTAAATCTAACATTTGGAGTCATGTTGGTTTGAAATTGGTGCACAATTATCAACTCATTGGTTGATACTAGGTAACAAAACACACTGGTCATAAACATCAATAACAGGTCAACCTGGAAAACACTCTTAATGTGTAAATGTGGTATAAAAAAAACTACAACCATCTCATGTTAAATCGCCATAGCCAGGCAATACATTTTGATAGCATGCTTAGAGAAAAAATTCTCCTGTTTTGTTTAGAGTTTAGTATCTAACATTGAGGTGGCCCAATGAAAAGAGGAAATATGTGGGAAGATTCCAATCCACAAAGGTGACATCTTTCTTCTAATTTATATAGTAGATATAGTCAAACACACATTAAACACAAATTTTAACGCAAATTGAGTAATATATCGGCATTGTTACCACTGTCAAACAAAAAGATAAAAAGAGAAGCGGGAATTCATTTTAGACTAACACTAAATTACTTCATTTTGAATTAAAAAGGAGAGGTTATCTAAGGTTGAGACCAAAGAGGTGCCTGGATTTGGTTATATATTAGTGAGCAAGTTTCCACCTACAAAGCGGGGAAACATTGCAACTATTGGGAAGGGGTTGAATCACTCTAGTAGTATAGTGAGTCAAAATCTGGATTATGTGTTTGGGCATCAAGTTCTACCAGTTTGTCAGGGATTGTGGTTGGTGTCAAAACTGTGAGCATACACAGAGTCAACAATTAAATAAACAGAGCCCTATCCAATAAAGAGCCTATCAAGAAACACCCTTACAATGACATACTCCACACCAACCAGTATTATGAAGCCAGGGAAAGGAAAAAAGTAGGAAGAATCCAAAGCATGAAGGTGACTTCTTCCTTTCTTCTGTTTACCGTAGAAGAACACAAAATGAGTAATATTTTGGCATTGTTGATTTTGTAGGCAATAGTTTATTTTTATCACTTTCCATTATTATAAAGTTATTTAACCATTGGGCCACCTCATTTTAAACTGTCTTATTATAAATTTACAAGCCATTAGGCAATAATTTATTTTATTATTATTTAGTACATTACTGTGGATGTAATTTATTTTAGATGCAGATTATAGAATATGTATAAAATGCTTTATACACAAACAACAATGTGGGCACAAAGTTGAAGAAAAATTGTAACCGAGTGCGCAAACAAAAAAAGGTTGAATAATAGGTACTGGTCTACCGGACCATTCTTGATACCTGAATCAAATTCTATTGAGAAAAAAATGACAACCTGAAAAAGAGAATCGATTCTGGAACACTTGGCTTTGAATGGGGGGGGGGGCTTAATATAATATAGAGCTTTATAATAAAAACATATAGCAGTAGAGATCTAGTTTGGCTTATATCTAATGGCTAAAATATAAATTATATTGGATCATCATCATCATCATCATAATCCAACATTTCCACCTCTGTTGTCTGGCACATCCTCTTCCATTCCTGTCGATCTCTCCAAAGCATAGCACTTAAGTTAAAATAACAGAAAAATATTTCCAATTTTTGTCTTGTTACCAATGAAAATACTCATTTTCCTCCCCAAAATACCCAAACTCAATTTGTCATTTTTCACATAAATATCTCCGAAGAATCTTTGTTAAATTGACCCTCCTGAAATGTTTACTTACATCTCTTTCTAAAGAGTTTAGATAAATGTCGGCTAAAATTGATTCAAAGCACACAAATTTGTGACAATCTAATCCCTTTCATACAACAAATCAGATTCAAGCCCACTTTTAACAAATTAAAAGCAAACCTTTATAAATTCTGAATTGACAACAGTTTCCATTGACTGAAATATAATTAACAAGGAAGTTAAAAAACACAAAATGCAAGGAAGTAAAATTAAAAAAATAAACCTATTTTGCTGTCATTGAATTGATCTGCAAGGCCTAGAAAAAATACTTTAGTTATTTTTGGAGAAGCTTTGTTTGAAAAGTTTAGTGTTTAGTTAAAAATGGAATTGACTCTTTATGATCAACACAAAAGTAAGAATGGCCAGCAATCTTACTTAATTGATGGCGTAGTTATAATGGTTGAGAAAAAACACTATAAATAAATGGGTTAAATAGCCAAGCTATTATATTTGACAATTACAGTTATAGCCACCCTACTATTACACATTAGCCTGAGTGCATATAACCCGAACGGGTAGTAAGACGCGGTATATAGTTATAGCAGCATCTAAATATCATATTCTTTTAAATAAAAGTGACATTTGGACACAAGTTTGATTCTTGAAACCATGTGACAGGGAAGGAAATGCTGATTAAGTTGTACCTCAACTTTACCTTGAAACAAGACAACGAGTTGAAGAGTTGCTAAAGAATGCTTGGTAAAATTGATATTTTTATCTGTTAAAAATTAAATTTAAATTAAAAATTGAATTGTTTTCTGATACTGTTTCCATTTTTCAGTTTTTTGATATGCTATGAATTCAATAAATATATTTTATATAAAGTTGGATGCTAAGAAAAATAATGAAATACAAAATATTCAAGAATAATAATAAAAAAAATGGTCATCTCCATATGAATTGAATCCATGTGACAGGGAAGGAAGTCACTTTCAAAGGATAGTTAGTTTAGGCCTTGATAGAGTGTAAACTGTGAAACCTATCATTTTTATCAAGAACAATAGTTTACTTTATGAACCGAAATAAAGTGCTTGTGGCAGGGAAAGCTAGTTCTTAAAATTGGTTTTGTGTTCACTAATGATTCAGCTAAACAATATTTAATCCACCATCATCCAAGTAAGTGTGCTGGATATCCCTTTAAATTCAAATCATGATATAGCCTAGATACTTATTTACATATAAAAAAATTGTAAATGGGCCTAAAGGCTGAAATAATAAATAATACAATTTTAGTCATGATTATCAAGTATTACATACTTGCAATTTTACCAAAGTAAAATGTTATGCAATAAAGATTACCATCACTCTTTAGTTTTTAACATCGCACTCAGTGATAATGACACAAACTTATATCCCGTCACTACTGAGTTACGATTTGGCGAGTCTAAGAACATGCAGAATCACCTCATCCACAGTCTGGTTGTTGAGGAGGGTCTTGACAGCTGAATCATCAATGACAACTGTGAACAGGAGCTTGGCGTTCTCTCGCAACCTGTCAGTGTAAGTGAGTTCGTCCAGCCCCACAGGTTGGTGACCACACCTCTTTATCACTGCCTCCAGGAGCCGGTCTACCTGTGCTGTTGGCCAGCCAAATGCCTTGAGGGTTGCCTCGTCTACCAGCAACGTGAGGAGCTCCTTGACGGACTCTGCCAGAGCAGCCTCTGTGAGTGTGGCAGGTTCCATTGCCGACATTGGCTTAGAGATACTACCACCTTCTGTAGCAGCTGTACCTAGAGAGATGGGGATAATTGTCATTTATAAAATTAATGGTAATGTGCTGTATCTCCACTCCACCTTTCTATTAATAAGATAAAATCCCGCTATCTCTCTCTTCTAAATATATTAATCTTTTTAAGCTTGTGTGAATCTAAGATTATCAGTTGTAATGTCTAAACTTGTAAACCCTATGTTGTTTCGAAAAGCACGGATGAAGTATATCTCATTTTCATTTATTTGTGTTGTGTAAAAATAGTGTGCAATATTCCTAACAAACTGCAGTTTTGAACATTTTATTTCTATTTTATATTTTAAATTCGTGGTTTCTTTTTATTTTTAATATTATTTTGGTTAACATTTTAGAAAACATTCTAAAGTAGTTTAAAGTAAGGAGTGGTAATGATTAAAGTTAAAGACTTAGATAGCTACAACAAAATATATAGATTTTCAATTTAAAGATTTGGATAGTTTTAAAATTGGTAGATGAATTATGAATTAAGTGACTTTAATATTCAAAATATTGAATTTGTTTGTAACAACTCTTTGTGTCCATGATTATGGTATTTTATATACCGAAACATGCCAGAAGAATATAAATCAGCATTCTTCTAATGTCTGATTATCACAAGGAGTAATGGGATTGGAATAGGAAAAGGCAGATTTTATACATAACCTTAAAATTAAAATTATTATATGCTTCATATTGTTGTAACAAGAACATTTAGTTGCTTTATTTAACTTAATTGGGAGATGCTAACCTACTAATACAATTTTATAACCTAATTTACAACACTGTTGATCTTTAAACTTTGTTTTTGTCCTTAATTTATTGTATCCAAGTTTTGTAACTAAATTTTAATATGTTATATGTGTATTTTAGACTTATCATTAACCCATGTTTTAATTCAATTGATGAAGTTATCTCAATTTTTTGACAATTTTTATATGACATTTTGTTGCTCATTAAAAGCAAAATATGATCAATCTTTTGGATATTAAAGTACCATAATTCATCTATTAACTTTAAAACTATCTAATCTTTAAATTGATAATCTATATATTTTGTTGTAGCTATTCCTGAATTTTCTATCCAAGTCTTAACTTTAATTATTTTAATTATTCATTTTTTCATTTTAGAATATTTAAGCCATTCAGGCTGTTTAAAAGTCAATACATTTCTTTAATATTAAATGTGCTTACTGGATTCGTTGAGCTATGAAACAAAGGGAAAAGCTGATCCAGCACAGAGTTTTCGTTCACAGAGAAATACACCCTTTCTTAAGTACAGAGTAGTTGCATTGTCCAGCCAACCAGAAAGTTAGGATTTAAATTACACTAATATGATAGGTAGAACTTATTAGGCTATATGGGGACAGCCCATGATATCAGAACATTTGAAAAGACACAAGGAAGAAATTTTCCTTATATGGTAAAGGTAACGACCAAGCGATACTTTATAGCCGTGGATATTAATCAAGATCAATATCAAAATCACGTTAGTACAAGACACTGAGCTAGCCGGGGACAAATATCAAAATTATATGGTCGTCTTCAGAGGAAATTACAAATAGGCCGCCATAAATTGTCAGTCCAAATAAAGGGCATTACACTGGAGGAGATTATAAATTGGAACCCAACTTTGGGGCATTCAATTGTATGTTCGTCGGGAACAAGGATACGGTGGATACAGATACAGTGTTGAATTTGTTAGAGAAAGATCGCCGTGGGTCAAGTGAACCGAAACAAACAAGATAACACAATAAAACAAACATTAGTCAGCACAATAAAGTTACAAATAACGAGTTCACGAATGTGCGTCCCCAAACTATAACGGCCATGACTCGACTGTCTACTGTCTGATAAAGACACACGCTGCGCATGCGGTATCACAAATATGGCTACACTAAACAACTGCAACTCGTCATAAATGAATACCAACATTACAACAGAATTGACTCTATATGCTTAATGCGAATTTAATAAAAATAAAGTAGCCTATAATATTTAAATATTTCTTTAGATCAAATATTTACTAATACAATTATTAAGCCTTTGCAAAATCCATAATTTTCATTTTTGAATCGAATCCAAATCTTTGCTAAGTGACTTTAATCGAATAAAAATCTCATAGCTAAAAAAATAATAATAAAAAACCTTGATAAGTCCAATGGTAAAAAAAGGAGAATATTTTATTTTAAATAAAGTCATATTCCAACTCAATAATTTAGTTCTGGCTTACCATGTTAAGGTTTCAAATCAAATCTGTATTGAATATTTTACTATTATAAGTTTCCAAATCCAATACAACAACAACAATAATAATAATAATAATAATAAATTATAATAATTTCAGACACATTTTAGACTTATTTAAAATAAATATATTGAATCACATTAATCTCAAAAGGTGAAACATCAAGTGAAGATTACACCACTTTTTAAATAATGGTTCAAAGGCTGATTAATATTTACAAAAAGGTGGGCCTAGCTAATTTTTTAAAGTAAAAGATATTCTCTGTCACAAACAACTGTCACATAAGCGATTATTTTACAACCTGAAACTCAAGTTACTTTCTCTATTCACCCTACCATGCAAATGATTTATGTTCTAGTTGTACAGTATTGATTTGTTAAGAAAGTATGAACTATAGATTTTAATTTTTGAACTAAATCCATCTAATCCAAATCCATGATGTAATATAATTTACAATGATTTGAATGTTGAAGTCGCTAGTAAATTTCAAAAATTTCAAAACATGTGTATTTTGACTTGCAATTCTGTGACCATATTTCTACATATTACAACAAACTTGGCTGGCTATGACTTGATGATAAACGGAATCTACATCTTGAAATGATAAAGAAAATATTGCCAACAGGATTTCCTCAATACCTTGACACACTAAAATTTCACGATATTTGTTTTTTATTCAGTACGTTAAAATTATTGTCAAAACATATTTAAAGACCATTGTAGAATTTTTGAAGTAATAATACATTTGTGAAATAAAACGAAATAGAATATTTTTGTGGAATTGACCATTTTGCCTTTTAAGTGCGAATTCTGGCAAATTTTGTTGATTTAAATGTTAATTAACACTAACTTATTTGTTGTTTACCTTTCCCGAAATTGCCTAAAAATAAACAGTACCATCAGTACTGATACAAAATAATTTCCCAAAGAAAATTTATTTTTCTAAACCTAAGATTCTTAGTAATAAAAGTGTTTGAACTGGTTACTTTCACAGCCATATTGTGTCCAAAAATAAATATTTAAAGAAGAATAAGAAAATGATACCATAATTAAGCTAGATTGAGATATTTTTATCTTAATGTCTTCGGGCCTTCCCATCAAGTAATGTTATTTTTGAGAGTAGTAATTAATTGTTGTTATATGAAAAAAATATTTGATAGAATAATAGGTGAATGAGAATTAAAAATGCAAAAGGTTTGATGTATTTTTGAAATATAGCTCGAATATTCAAAAAATAGTTTTGCTAAAAAATAAAAAATGAAATGTGGATTGTGGATTGTGTAACACCCGCCTGGATTGGTTTAGAAATTTGGAAATGTTTTCCTTGTACTTTGGTGATTGGCGTGTATATATGTGCATGATGATAAAAATTTACAAGTTTTTTGTCTGGTAAAAATAAATTGTTACAAGCTAGGTTGTGTAGTCTACCATATATGCATATAATATATATTGTGTTTGGACATATAATTTAAAAAGATTATAAACTAGTTTGTAATAATTAGGCCTTCATTATGAAAATTGTAATTAAATAGTAATAAAAACTATACGAGGCAATTTTTTTCAAAGTGATGTTTGTTAAATACTTGTATTTATAGTAGTCCAGGAATAGTAAAAACATAAAACCTTTGCTGTAATTTTTCTATTTATAGGAATATATACTAAAGTTGATTTGTTATAGTTTTCAGCCACCCCAACTCCTCTCCCAAAATAATATTTTTTCAGCCTTTTAAATCAAAATACAAGTTTAATTAATGAAATACAGTAACTTTATTTACCACAAATCAGGATCTACGCTTTTATTTAGCAATTTTTCTTGTTTTTTTATTTAACAAGATAAAATCTTTTATTTACCACAAATCAGGATCTAGCCCTCTATTTACCGACATTTTAGACCAAAATACAACTTTTTATTTAACGAAATTTAATAGTTTTATTTACCACAAATTAGGGTCTCTATCAATACCTCTCCTCACATCTAGTCCATCTTCATTCTCGGTCTCTGTGCCTGTTCACGTGACACACACACTTTCCATCCCTTTTCACAAATCTAACTTCTATTATCTCTCTTTTACTGTTGCTCGTTCCTGGAATGCTCTTGATCTAACTATTAAAACAGTTGCCACATTCTAATCCTTTCAACATAAGCTTGCTCAATGTCTATAAGTAGAATCTCGATTGTCAATGTGAAGATAAATGAAGGGTATAGTAAGAGAGAGAGAGTGTGTAAAGTAAACTTAGTGATATATATAAAAATGTATATCTAGTAAATATTATCAGCATTATTTTATTTTTAAATTATTTGCTATCTCTATCATGTTTAGTTATGTTATGCGTATAATGACCTTATGTATGTGTGTGGATTGATTGTGTGCCATAATGATTACACTCTCTCTCTCGCACGAGATTCTCAGAAATCTAATTTTTACTTTAAAACAGTAAATTCATATCAACTAAAGCAAGAATTTTATTTAGTGTAGTACATGTTGAGTTAATATTTTTCCTACATTTAGGGCAATCAGGACAATCTTTGCTAATCATTGATCCAGAAGATGGGAATAAAAGCTCTAGTGTTGACAGTACCTGGAGTGGAAGCAGAGCCGCTATTTATGCTTGCCGTGGCAGCTGCCAATAATTGTTGCTGCAGTTTCTTCTTCTCTGCCTCAGCAAGTATCTCCTCCAACATATCCCGGTGCTTGGTCCTCATGTGCCTCAGAAGGCAGTCCTGACGAATGAATGCACGGCCACATTCCTCGCACGACCGTGGTGGTTCCTGTGTCACACGCTCAGATGAGCACCATAAAGCTATCGACCTACTTTCCATATCTTGTGACTTACTCCGGTCAGGAATATTCACATTTTTACTTGAATGACGTAGGGAGGAAGAAGGTAGAATTTAGCAGGAATGCACACAATATTTGAATAGGGAAATTATAAAATATTTTTTGGAAAAACCATCCTCACAACACCCAACTAAAATTCTAACCCCAAATTCCCTTGTCACCGTCAAACCAAACTATAGGCCTAAAACACTGATAGCTTTGTTTGTGTAACCACAGCAATGTGCGCTATTTACCTGATTTGGTTGCTGCTCATGGTTTTTCAACCACTATAAATATGAATTATAATATTACTTTCACTAAATTGCCCTCTTGCAAAAAGAATGTTATTTGATAGTGAGGGCGTATAAATAAAGAAAATTTACCCATAAAATAACTAATAATGAAGAATATAAAAAAATGCCCTTTCTTAATTAAGTAGACAACTCTTCCCTACCTTTGTTTTTAAAACATGCCAGGGAGATCAGAGGGTGAATCCCAGTCAGGTCTACTGCGGGAGGTTTTCTCTAAAATGGTTTCCCACTCTCCATTCAAGCAAACACAGGTCAACTACCTCTAAAACTCTTCTCGCCTCATCCCTACCCCATTAGAGTAATTACCATAAATGCATATAGCAGATATTAAGACCAAATGATTTAAAAAAAAAGAAGGGTTCTTTATACTTCATTCATGAGAAAGCTGTGGGTGGTTTCCTTTTAATATTTACTCTCCTTACCTTTAAATACACAAACAACAATAGCAACAAACATCAGGCCAAAGGTTCCTATCCTTGCAACAACCTGACATGTAGTACCTGCAAGATTCACCAACCTTTCACCTCATTCAACAGCAGGCTCACACAAAGAGAATACCCCATGAAAGGTCATTATGATTGCTCCACAGAAAATTCTATACACCAGTTGCAATGCAGCAACGCAAGAGCTTAATCACCACACAACCGAGCTTAATCACCACACAACCCGGGTTGTTTTTTATTTTTTATTTAAACACAACCGTAAATAAAGCATCTGTTTTTCATAATTAATTTGTTTGAATAATATTTAAATACTTGATGATTGCAAAATAATAATAATTGAATGAAAGTTGCGGATTTTATTAATAATTAAAATAGTTTGTGAAACTCGTTGGGAGAGTAGTTTTTCTAGCCTCACTGCAGTTCATTATCACTACTCTTAAATTTGTGACGCCCTTTTAGATCTTCACGAAGAAACGAATGACTCAGTTGCAGCATCAGAAGCTTTGTCCCTGATTCAGAACATGGAACAATTTGAGTTCATAGTTACAATAGTAGCTTGGTATGATATTTTGTTTCAAATAAACATTGTAAGTAAGGCTATGCAGTCTGAAACTATGAATTTACCTAACACTTCACAATTGCTGAAAAACTGCTCAAAATTTGTGAAAGAGTACCGGGCTTATTCGTCTGCTCTGAGAACAGCTAAAGAAATTGTTTCTCAGGCTGGAATGCATCCTAATTTTAAGCCAGTCCGATCCCGAAGAAGAGATTATTCGAGTATGAGACCGTAGACGAAGCACCAATAGATCCTGAAAAATTGTTTAAAATGAACGTCTTTTATCCTATGATCAATTCAATTGAGAATGCGTTGGTCACTCGATTTACACAACTATCGAAGTTTAATGAAACATAGTCCTTTTTATACAACATCAAAACCATTCCTGAAAAGTCAAAATTGGGAAAAGCCTGTGCAGATTTAGAAATAAGTTTAACCGATGGGGGAAAATATGACATAGCTGGTAGTGAATTGATTGAGGAACTTTTAAGCTTGAGTCCATTGTTGAAAGAGCTTGAATCAGCAGAACCAATAAAAGAACTTATTAAACAAAACAATTGGCAGGATATATTCCAGAACGTGTGGACAGCACTTTGCATTTTTCTAACCATACCTGTCATTGTCAATAAAGGAGACTTCTACAAACTAAACTATATCCATCTATTCCCTGTGTACTCTATAGAGAAGCTGATTCTATAATGGGTAAAGGTCATCTATTTCACTGTGGCGATATAAAGGGCAATGATATAACCCATCATTATTGAGATGCAAGAATGTAAAAAGTCCAGAATGCCGGCCATTAGCAATAAACTATATTATGTACTTTAATTAGGTACCTTATTCTATTATTAAATTAATTTTATGTTCTACCTTTTCATTGAGTTCTACTCAATCTAAATGAAATGTATTCATTTTTAATTACCCCTATAGTTCTATGGAGAATACAATTAATTGTTCAGGTAAACTAAGAATTTTAATGTCAATCACTAGGGAATGTTTAATCCAGTGACTTACCTTTGTGTGTGTCAAGAGGTGGATTTTCAATGAAGACTTCATGGCAAAGGATTTCTCGCATATGGATATAGGACATTTATGCGCTGCAAAATAAATAATATTAATGCACTTTATATATGTCTAAAACATAGAATGTAATTTGTAAATTACATGAAAAAAATAGTACTTGTAAAAATACCAGTCTTTTGATGTGATGTTATACATAGGGAATGGGAAACAGCTTACTGACCTAAGGGTGTCATAATCATCATAATTATCAAGCACAGTTTCCTTCCAGTGGCAAGGTCTCCATTTACTTCTGTCCTACCATCAACTTTATTCCTCCACGCTGGCCCAATCCACTCTTCTCCACACTCCTCTGCACTCCCTATATCCATCTGTCCCTAGTTCTTCCTCTTGACCTCCTGCTCGCCACCTCCTTGGAGTCCTCCCCTTTTCCATCCTCTTCACATGTCCATACCACCCCAATCTAGCCTTCTCTATCCTATCCTGCAGTTTCTATCTCACCCTTTCATTCCTCTCTGTTCGTCCTTGTCACTCCCAGCTTATTCCCCAGAAATTTCATTTCACATGCTCTTATCCCTTTCCTTCATCACCCAGGTTTCTGATACATACTGAAACATTGGAAGTCAACAAGCCCTATACACCACTCCTTTACACATCTCTACTCTAAACCAGACTTCTGATGCTTTTCAAAAGGCCTCTGCTTGCCTACTTCTCTCTCCAATTTCTCGTTCATTTCCTCCACCACACTTCTTAAGTAGTTGAAGCTCGCTCGCGCGCACGCACACGCACACACACACACACACACACACACACATTACTATTTCCGGCATGTGACTTGGATCAGTTTTATATTCTATATTCAAGCTATATATTTTCCACTACTGGCTTGCTAGGTCTGTCGTAGACTTGAAGATTTCTACTGTCTTATGTTGCTCTCCTCCTGATGTTACTCTCTTTGTGTGCTTATTTTACTTCAATAGTGTAATAATCAAATTACCCTTCTTCACATTAAGCTTCATTCCACATTGTATTACCACCTCATTCCATACATCCAACTGTTCCTGCATTCCTAGCTCCTAGTTTCCGTACACCTCAGGTCGTCCGCAAACACCATTGCTTTCATGATTTCTTCCCCTAATTATCCTACCACCACTCATCTATCATCCATTACTACCACAAACAACATTGGAAAGAGTGCGCTTCCCTGTTTCAAACCATTCCTAAAACCATTTCATTCGCTCTCCTACCACTTTCATTCAGCTCATGCTTCCCTTGCAGATTTCTTTCACTATCCAATTCACACTATTCCATCTTCCAACCCTTTATTTTTCAACGCTTCCCAAACCTTATTTCTGCACACACTGTCATAAGTTTTTCTAAGTCCATAAAAGTGATCAGCAGATCCTTCCTGAACTCGTAATGGTGTTACTGCAACTGCCCCACATCGAATATTAGTTCTACTGTGGACATATCTGATCTGAAGCCATACTGCTCCTCCTTCAACCCTCTTGACTTTTCTATCTAGCATTCTCTCATATATATTTGCACAATGGCACCTAAGTGTCACTCCTCTATAATTCCTACACTTCTTCCTATTGGCTTTTTAAATATAGGGTCAGTTGGGCCCTTCTTCCACACTATCTACATCACTTGGTACAGCCACAGCAGTCCATCTACTTCTACTTTTCTCAGCATCTCCACAGTGACCTCATCCAATCCTTCATTTTAAGGGTGTATGACCCAAAATTAATAAAATAACGATTATATATATATATATTCTAGACCTTCCCAAATCAAATGAAAAAGTGTATTAAACATTAATCAAATGTATACTTTAAGAACAGCATTTACTCAATGTGTGAGTTTTTTTTCCATCTATTGCATCTAGTTTTGGAAAAACTAAATAATCCATAGATGTAAAATTTCGCATATTAGTAGTACTTGAGGATATTTACTAAGTCGAATTATTCATGCAAATGTGTGGACAGTTGCCAACTAAGTGCAATATTCACTAGATTATTTTATATACTATAAAAGTTTGTAATATTAGGGAGAAAACATTTTTAATGCATGCTTTTTTTAACATTACATTTAACCTTTCTAATCATTCTTGAACCCATACAACTAGTTGTTAGCTGAGAAAATTCTCATATTGTCTTCATATTTTAAAATATATCTGACAAAACCCCACAATAGCTGCAATGGTAAAGTCTGGATACCTCAGCACCTCCAGGTATTTAGTGTTAGGTAAGACGTCTGTGCTAGATATAAAATATGTTTAAAATAAAGACATAAATTTCATCTTCTCAAGAAATTTTTTTATTATTAGTTACTTGATTTAACTGAACATTTGAATGGAACTTTAATTCTGATTGTATTGTAAAGACATATCATATTATTAAAATAATGGAAAATAGTTACAATCATATTTTTTTTTAAATAGGTATGTTTTATTAAATATTTCTGGGACAAATTTTTAATAATCAGGGGGAAAAGGGGAGCGAGTGCATGATGCATCCTTGTGGTAGGGCCTAATATTTAAGGTAATAGGCTTATTTAATTTCATTGATCTAAGTTCTTGATTTAAATGTACAACTGACATGCATACGTTTATTTTGTACAAATAGTATTATTATTATTAGCACCGCGTCTTACTACCCGTTCGGGTTATACGCACTTACGCTAATGTGTAATGGTAGGGTGATTGTGAGATGAAATGAAGGACCTACAGAATAACGTGGAATCCAAACCATGGTGGAGACCTGGCATTCCCCATATTCACAAGATGTCTTGTCAGAGGTGGAGGAAGGGTTTGGTAATCAGATAAATCTTTGCCGTGACTGAGGATTGAACCCCGGCCGCCAGCACAGAAGTCTGACACCTTACCCCTAGACCGCCAGGTCACCGATTACAAATAGTAATAGAAATGTTTAGTAAAAACTGTTAACTTATTGGTCAATATGATCATACGCATGATGTAGTGTGTAATGGCAGTGTGAATGACTCGCTGGTGACCTGGTGGTCTAAGGGTATGGTGTCAAACTTCTTTGCTGGGGTTTGGGGTTCAATCATCGGTCCCGGCACAGATTTATCTGATTGCCAAACCCTTCCTTCACCTCTGACAAGACATGTATTAATCACAGCTTGTGAATGTGAGGAATGCCAAGGCTCTGCCGTGGTTCGGATTCCACATTAAGCTGTAGGTTCTCCACTTCATCTCACAATGACCCTACCATCACACATTAGCGTAAATGCGTGTAACCCTAAAGGGTAGTAAGATGCGCTACTAGATCTCGTCAGGTGAGTGATCCTAATAACGCCAAAACAGCAATCATGTAGCATTCTGACATCACTCTATTCCATCAAGAAAATGGGTGGAAAATAGACAAAATCACCTCAAGTTGATATAAGGACTCGACTCGATTAATGTAATTGTGATGGGTACCCATAATTTGACCCAAAGTGTAGGCCATTTATCTAAAGTGTGTTTATGTTGTCTTCGGAAACATTTGTTATGATTTGTAGTGATGTTACTAGATCGTGAGGTGTGTAATGTTTAGTTAAATAGTATATACTACCGTTTCAAAATACATTTGTCTTCTCTCAATTTACTACTGCCTAAGGCAGCGGTTCCCAAACTTTTTGAGTCGCGGAGCACTTCTCAGTAGAGAAATTCGTGACGGAGCACTATCGTTGCCCTTAGACCATGTTCATTTTTGGCTGTTTTTACGTAACTGCATTTTCAAGTTGCTAGACAATTTTTTTATCATATAACAAAAGCACTTATTATTTTTTGAATTCAAAATAGCTTATATTTTGATCCAAACTTAATGTTTTCCATTGAAAGACATTGAAAATTAGAACTTAACGTGTTTTTTTTCTCTAAACACTAATTTTGCACATACGTGTATTCGGCATAAAGGCGAAGATATTTTCACCTAGCACCTACATAGGTAGTAACCGAATGACATTATTATTGGCTCTGGAAACGAATTTTTAAGCATTTGGACATGTTAAGGTGGGGATGCAGGGGACGCAAGAAAAGGCGAGTGTTTTTGCACTTTTTATAGCAATACTTTTTTTAGGATCAAATAAATTAAATATTGCTTCTATAGAATCATAGAGCTTAATTTTCTTCACATGGCGAGATCAACATTTCTTGAATATCTGTCAAGGATGTCCTGGAATTTAATAACAAATTTTTCTCTTCATTTAAAAAGTTTCTTAGATAATGCTGCTCTGTTCACGACAGATATTCAACAACTAATGAGGTCACCATGTGAAGAAAATTAAACTCTATGTTTTTATAGAAGCAATAGTTTTCTTATTTTGGGAAAAAAAAAGTTTTGCTCTAGATCTAGAAACTTTAAATTAACTCACCTTAACTCGCGTCCGCTGCATACTCACCTTAAACATCAAGTTTTATTCATTATACATATTTTTTCTACACTAATTTCAGAGAAATAAGGAACTTACTTAAATACATAAACGAAAACCAACAACAAAAAACATAAAGTAATGCAACACATTTGAGAACGAATTCAAAGCAGGTAGTGTAAATATACAATACTACTCACCTATATAAGGTATTACAGTTGCAAAATAAAAAATGTAGCTTGGTATCGAAAAAGAACGATAAAGCATAGCCAAAGAACTTAGATTCTAATGAGAGGGAAGGGACTGTTTTGATTTGCACAATGTGGCTATATCTGGTTTAATTTGGGACAGCTGCAACCGAATATCTATCTGGCTCTGCATTCAGGCGGGATCTATATTTTGTTTTAGTAGCCACATAAGCAGAGAATCCTGATTCACATAAGTAAGTTGTTGTAAAGGGTAAAATGATGATTTTCGCTTTATCTGATAAAACTTTAAATTCGTCTTTTAGCTGACACCAAAATTCTGTTAGTGAATTCTTAGTTGCAAAATTATATTTTACCACAGAATCTGATGTCAAATCAATCATACACTCATACTGGTGTGATGTCAGACAGGCTGGCTTTTCCGACACAGCAGAGTATGGGTTTACAACCCAACAGTTCTCTTTTATTTTATCGTGGAATTCTTCTGGAAAATAACAGTTGAAACTATCAATCAAATTTAGCAGATGAACGTGAAACTCATTTAAGATATATTCGGGTACGTCAGAATCTAGTTCTTCTCTAAATTCTTTTACCATTGGGAAACTGTCTAGATTTAGATTTTTCATTGAATCCGCCCAAAACTTTATTTTCTTTTTAAACGCTTGTACTTTATCGCTGGCGTCAAAAACGGTTACTGCTTTCCCTTGAAGTGAGATACTTAAGTCATTAACTTTTTTAAAAATGTCTGCTAAATACGCCAATTTCATAACCCAATGCTCATCACACAGCCTGTCTCCCAAAGCGAAGTCGTTGTCAATCAGGAAGGTTCTGACTTCAGCCCTCATTTCAAAGAGCCGAGTCAAAGCTTTGCCACGAGAAAGCCACCTTACTTCTGTGTGAAGAAGTAAAGACGTATGTAGACTCCCCATGTCTTCACACAACAGCTTGAATAGTCTTGTATTTTTAGGTCTAGATTTGATAAAATTAATTACTTTCACGCTTTCGTCCAATACTTCTTTTAGGAAGGGTGGCATTTTTTTGACAGCAAGGGCATGGCGGTGGAGGATGCAGTGGCTACTGCTGCATTCATTGACTTTTTGTTTTATTCTTGAGATAGCACCGGACGTCTTCCCAGTCATGGACTTTGCGCCATCCGTGCACACATCAACGCAATTATCCCATGGGATGTCACTCACTGTGAAAAATTCTTCTATTAATTTGAAAATTTCAGCGCCAGTTGTGTTAGTTGGTAAAGGCTTGCAGAGAAGCAGATCCTCTTGAAAAGACTCCAAGTATTGGTAGCGTACAAATACTATTAAAATTGCCAATCCAGCCACATCCGTTGATTCATCCATTTGGAGCGAAAACTTAGTGCATTTTATTCGTGAAAGTAAAGTAGCTTTCACATCCTCTGCTAAGTCCCTGATTCGTCGCGAAATCGTGTTATTTGACAAAGGAATGGTGTCTACTAGTTTCGTGGCTTTTGCATCCAGCATACATTCAACTATGTCCTTTACACAAGGCTTTATAAGGTTTTCAGCGATGGTATGGGCTTCGCCAGCTTGAGCAACTCGGTAACTGACTAAGTAGGACGCCATCAAAGCCTGTTCATTAACTGTTTTTGAGTGATAAGATATAATTTTCTGGGCTTGTGTAAGTTCACCATACTTCCTTCTGAAGAAATCAGTCGGTTTGCCCTTGCATTCTGGATGGACCCCCTCAAAATGACGGCGCATTTTTGCTGGGAACATCGCACTGTTTGGCAAAACTTTCATGCAAACTACGCACTGTGGTTTGTTGTCACTAATCTCAACAAATCCAATATCCAAGTAGGAATCGTGATACTTCCTTTTTATAATTTTTTTAACTGTGGCACTGATCTCCAAAGAACTAGTACTAGGCAGTTTTTTCAACAGTTCAGAAGTTTCTGTCACACCTGCTGTCGCTGATTCGTCTAAAAACCCTTCATCCTGTCCAGAAATTCTAGCATTGGCAACTGCTCCATCTTCTTCCACACTACAATATAAAAATAATATTCGTATCATCTGGGTAAATAATATTAATGATAATAATAAATGTCAAGTATTTAATAAAACAATTGATCAAAGAACCATTGCTCCTAAATTAACGTTGAATATTGTTTAAGAATGTAAATGTTTCTCGCATGTTTGCTCACAATGCTTGTTAAATGTGAGTAACCATCTTATCTTATCACTTGGTGACATCAAATTGGCTGCAGCTTCAAGGTTACTACCAATTAACAGGCCAAAATTCGAAAATAACCTGAGCTGAAATCTATTTTTGTTAAAAGTGCAACAATATGTACAACATGCAATGCATATACTGAAAAGTCTTTATTTACTATTTAATTTGTATAAAGTTGTATGTACCTTAGTCCCTATCTCTTCTTTTAGGTCCTGTGTTATTGGCATCCAAAGCTGTTACTTGTTTTAATGACACACGCTCTTATTCTAGCAGACCCCAATAGATAAACACTATTCAACGTTTAAAAAAAATGCATCTAACATAATATTTGTACATACCTGTTAGCTGTTGATGCTTCCATAGCTACTGGAGGAACTGTGGCGGAGGTTTTAATAGTCTTTTTTAAGGATCCAGACTTCAGCCAGCGATCCATTGAAAGCAAATCTATGATATTTTCTAAATCACTACGTAGGTGCTCCAAAAAACCTGTAATAGGCAGGTGTTTCGTCCTCAAGAGGGAAGATCCATTAAAGTTATTAACGTAATTATTTTAAAAAAAATCACACAACAAAAGCACTCGTGAAAAAATAACACCGCACTGCAATTTGACTCGTTTCGACTCTCGACTAAACATTGAATGAACTGCAACAGAATGAAGGAGCGAAGAAACAAAGAGTTTTTAATATACAATAGAGACTTTCCAGAAAATTCTGTAAAAGTGTCAAAGCTAACAATCGGATCTTTAAGTAAGGTGAGGCTCTCATTGAGCCGGGATTAGCTGGCGCCATTGAGCCTATCTGTCTGGTTTCGCCGCGTGAAGTCTGTGTGCTTCACGGATTTTCTCAATGTTTTGTGTGGTTCCAAGAAGGTGCGGGCGGGTAAACCTGACTGAGATGCCGCATGACAATGCACTTTGGATCCATAATACTTGCTATTTACACTGCTTTACGGCACGATGCAGGAGCTAAATTATTTCTACACAATACTTATCTAAAACAGTTCATGACCGCACAAATAAACAATTTTGAGATCTTGTCACATTTATTTTATTTTTATTTACAATCTCTCCGCGGAGCACTTGGAGATGTTTCGCGGAGCACACTTTGGGAACCGCTGGCCTAAGGTATGTCCACTAACCCGTATTACCACTTTTGTATGTTGAACTTTTTGCAATGCCAAAGTTTTGCGCTAGTTTTTGTACCGTTTTGTACAACAAATAAAAAGTTTTATACCTGTATCCCTTTTGAGTAATTAACATATAGATGTGGCCACTCCATATTAATTATTTTATTTTTTATTTTGAATTTTGAATTTTTTTCAATGCCAAATATTTTAATTGGTTTTGTACCATTTTGTACCACATATAAAAAGTTTTGTACCCGTACTCATTATGAGTAGTTAGAATCTAAATGTGGCCACTCCATCAATATAATTTTGCATTTTTTTAATTCAGGCAATTTTTCAATGCCAAAGAGTTAAATTTGTTTTGGTACCGGTTTTTACCATAAAAAAAAAGTTGTGTACCCCTACCCATTTTGAGTAATTAGCATATAAATGTGGCCACTCTATGTTAATAATTTTGTATTATTTTGAATTCTATTCAGTGCCAAAGTATTCTCATATCTGCCTTTCTGCGTATTCTTGTTTATTGATTATAGTAATGGTTTAATCAACCATTAATGTTTTCTATAATTATATTAACTTACTGGAGTTTGCTCACAAAAGTTGGGTTGATTAACTTTTTTCTATCGAATAATCAAAATCAGGTTTTCTCAAACCTTATGCACTTGAGCCTTACTTGAGAACATTAAAAGTAATTGTTAGTTAAGCCTCACTTGCATAGAATAAGTATAATTTTTTTATGTTAAAATACAAAAATGAGGCACTTATTATATCATTGATCTCCATAATTTCTGATAAGAACGTTGAAGAACATGTGAAATATTAAGAATAGTAGGTTATGGGAAATATCGAGTTTGTTTAAACATTTTATGATGTAAATACTATTTATGAAAAATATATACTTATCATTTGGAAGAATTAATTTTTTCCTATCACAGAGATGGTTCATCTCGGCTTCTGTTCTTATAACATACAAAGGAAGGCCTTTTTCCATTTACAGTTGATTTCTGTATTTAAAATTATCATACTTGTTGAGAAACTACTTTCATACAAATAGCATGTAGATGCGAACATCAAAATTAATTTTATTGCTTCATAAGTCAAATAGAATATTCATTTTTTACAGTCATTCATATCTTTAGCAAGTTGGAGGAAGTGCACAACTGGTTCACAGAACAAATGATGCTGCACCTCGCCTGAAATCCCCTCACGCCTAACAGTTTGAGAAACCCTGATCTAAACTACCAAAAACACAATTTCAGACACGTGTGAGGCAAGATTTGTTTTTGTATGTCGATAAAGCCACATTTTAACTACTACCTATAAGAAGGAACCAAAATATATTTTTTAAATGTTAGTAGTCTTTGCATAAATATATGCTCGCCTACATGGAGACACTGTTGTAATGTACACTAAAATAAATAGTTTAAATGTACTATCTAATAAACAAAACTAAATAGAAATAATTTACATGCAAAACCATAAAATAACTGAAAATTTACCTACATTTAGGGCCCAGCTACAAGTATGTTAACTATGGTTCTTTTACATGAAGGCATTGTTGCAATGAACACCAAAAGAAATAGTTTAAATTTACCATTTTAAAAAAGGAATTAAATTGAAAGAATCACTCTAGTATGCACCTTAGTATATCAAACAAATTGTTCTGTTAGTAATTGTTTCTAATAGTTTTGGAAATTTTACCCATCTACCCCCAATCATCATTTCTCCAACTCTCATTTAAACACTTATGGTTTTAAGACTTATTTCATTATATATTAGTTGTACTTATACCTGCAAGCCAAATTTCAATTTTCTACAACACCTAAAAGTTTTTTTTATAACCTCTCCCCTACCCCCTTAATTTCATGGAGTTAGGCTTTAAAATGATCAGACTTAATAGTTATTTGGAATTGTGCATTTATCGGCCTGCCAAATTTAAATTTTATACCACATTGCACTGAGATGTTGTTTTTATTAGTTTTATAGATTTAGATCCTTCCCATCCTCCAACCTCGTTTTCCTAACTCACTTTGTACCTCACCTCAAAAAGTTTTTTTTCTATCTTAGTTCACCACCACTACTTTTCAGAATTCCATTTTAAATTATTATCATTATCATTATTAATAATAAAATATTTATTTGTATTGGTTCCCATGCCTGCTGGACGAATTTAAGTTCTTTAGCACACAGAGAAGTAAATGAATGTATTAGTTTTGGAAATGTTGAGCTCCCCTCTCCCTTCCGTCCTTACATTTCTCAAACTCCCATTGAGAAACTTCAAATTTTAAGATTTATTTGGTTATCTTGATGGGTCCTTATAACTAAGGCTACTAATTGATTTCTGTATATATTCCGTTCACAGTAGGTTTTTACCTGGATGACAGTTCGAAAATCATATGTTTAGGACTTGGGTTGACAACACTTGTAAAAGATCACAGTTTTGTTATAAATTTAAAGATCTTTAATTACCTGTTATATATTATATTTAAAATAACGTAAACTAAGTTAGCTCATATTATTTCATTTTTTAAAATAATTTTTTTATACAACTTGAAACAATATTTTAAACATAATTAAAAGTACTTATTTTTCGTTTTAGAACGTTATTGACTATGTTTAATATAGTGCACACATCAATACCTTTTAATACAGGCATCATATTTACTTGGGAAAGAGAAAATTCTTGTTATTTTTTTACATACAATACATGATTTTATGATTATTTTATCGTATTTTGAAATATTTAACTGAATATAATATTTTCATCAACTGTGTGTCTGCATCATTGTAAAAAACTTGTTTACCGTTATGGTCAATCATATAATTTAGATTCGTCAGTCGCCATTTTGAAGCTATGTGCGTTAGAAGTTTTTGTGAAAGCAGCGTGAATATTTTTTTAGGTGAAATAAAACTATAAATAAACTTTGTGTCCGACCTCAAATAAATATATAAATAATATTGGCCTAAATGACTGTGGTTAACTATCACATTAATATATTACCATTAAACTGAATTTATTTCTCTTACACACAAACACACATACACTCTCAATAAAAATTATAGTTGTTGTTGAGGACCTATCCATACCATCATTTAATTTTATATATATATATAGCCATTATAATATTGTTGTTCACTGGCAAAATTTATTTCAGACATTATTATACATTATATACATTTCATACATTATTGTATATTAAGTACATTTAATAATATATCCTCGGTCCCGGCACAGATTTATCTGATTACCAAACCCTTCCTTCACCTCTGACAAGACATCTTGTGAATGTGGGGAATGCCAGGCCTCCACCGTGGTTCGGATTCCACGTTAAACTGTAGGTCCTCCATTTCATTTCACAATCACCCTACCATTACACATTAGCGTAAGTGCGTATAACCCAAAAGGGTAGTAAGACGCGGTGATAATAATAATAATTTAATAATACAAAAGGCCTAGCTAAAAAAAAATATGTTCATGTAGAGTTAACATAGCTTAAGTCCAGTAACTTTAGGCGAAAATCGGGTGTCACTTCAGAACAATGCCAAGTGAGTGAGCTGAATATTGATTTCCACTTTCATTTTGCCTTTCTAAATAAGTTGTCAAATGTACCCATCATTCGATTGTAAGCATACAATTTTACTGCACGTAAAAGGTGCTGAAAATGGTGTTCTTTATTGTTGTTCACAAATATCTTTCTTCATATTAATTTTATAACCATTAGATACACTAACAAAGAAATAAGATATGAAATTTAGATACAAAAAGGAGATTTAGTGTTTTTTGGGGTAAAGCTGCATGTAGGAGATATGTCAATGTTTTTAGAAATATCATAACTATCTCACATCAGTTGAGCTATTTATATTCAGATGAAACAACTAACAGTACTTTTTACTTTCTGAAGATACCCGAAAGTCTTCATTTTACATTTTAGGCCAAATGACTTTAAGCCAACTGCCCTTTGTGACCAATGCTGATAAATTTCAGTATTTGAAAGATTTTAATGTCATACATGAAAAAAGTAAATTGTAGAGGTTCAATAAAAAAAAAGTGGTTTTGGATTTTTAATAGTTAGCATGTGTATGTATGTATTATTGGTTAAGGTGCTTGAATTTTAATAATGCTATCAGCTTATCTTTAATAAATTTAAACTGTAATGGTCCACTTGATGTCTTGATGTCTACAGTAGTGCCCTGAAGACTCTTAAGCAATGATTGCCATAACATAGTAATATTTGATAACACAATAAACCCCCTTTCAAACATACCTTTGACACCTGTGTGAAGGATAGTATGCCGCGCAAGATCCTCCTTGCGCACAAATGTCTTGGAGCACTGCTCACACTCATATGGCTTAGCCCCCTCATGTATATACTTGACGTGGAGTAGGAGACGCGCCCGGCGGTTGAATGCCTTACCACAGATGGTGCACGTAAATCCATTCTCACCTGGAAGAGTGATGGTTCAAAATTGATTAAAACAATAAATGTGTACATGATTTTGTCATTCTGTACTATTATTTATATATATATATATTCTGTTTACGATAGGTTTTTATCTGGATGACAGTTCAAAAATCATATGTTTAGGACTTGGGTTGCCAACACTTGTAAAAGATCACAGTCTTGTTATAAATGTAAAGATCTTTAATTACCTGTTATATATTACATTTAAAATAATGTAAACTTAAGTTTGCTCATACTATTTCATTTTTTTTTAAATTTCTTTTTATCCAACTCGAAATGGTATTTTAAACATAATTAAAAGTACTTATTTTTCGTTTTGGAACGTTATTTATTATGTTTGATATAGTGCACACATAAATACCTTTTAATACAGGCATCGTATTTACTTAGAAAAGATTCTTGTCATTTTTTTTACATAAACAAACGATTTTTTGATTATTTTATCGTATTTGAAATATTTAACAGAGTAAAGTATTTTCATCAACTGCGGGTCTGCATCATTGTAGAAAACCTGTATACCGTTATGTTTGACCAGATGGTTTAAATTTGTCAGTCACCATTTTGAAGCTATGCTATATAGAATTTTTTGTGAAAGTGTTGTGAATATTCTTTTAAGTGGAATAAAAATATAAATAAACTTTGTGTCTGAGCTCAATTAATATATAAATAATATTGGCCTAAATTACCGTGGTTGACTATCTCATTAATATATTACCATCTGTTTTCATTACAGTCATCCAAAGTGATAGATGTCAGCTGTTGGCGTAGTGATATATTAGGGATTACTTCTAGTAACATTTAGAGCTGTCGTCTAGGTAAACTTAGATCATGAATAACTTATACAAATTAATACATGTTACAAATTTAAAGTAATTAAATTACACTTTGTGATAGTTACATGATTTATCTGCTTTAGCTGAAATATGTAAAAAATGTTTTACAATAAAATATTTTCTAATATATTTCTATTGCTTGAAGTAATATATAAATATTCAAAATATAGTTTTATTTTTAACATGCTTTGAATAAAAAAAAGTGGACTTCCCACACATGGACCCAGCTTCCTAGCTTGAGACTCAGTAAAACTTCTTTATCAGCTCCTTTTCAAGACCCTCCCGTTATCTAGTTCTTAGGTAACACAACTAAAGCACCATTAAATAACATAGCTACATTATATACAACTCATGTTAGTATTATCCCTGAATATTTATAAGCCAGGACAACATATTTTTAGAACAAAATAATGACAAAAGCGGCTTTTAAATACCTATGCACAAAATACACATTCACATTGATACATGATTATTACATTAATCATATTAGTTGTAGTGGCAAAGCATAAAGTCTGTTCACCGTAGGAATTGTTTTCTAAAGGCCTTTTTCCCTACCAGAAATCTATTATATAGTAGTATATTGGTAGGAAAAAAACCCTTTCAGAGAGTAATTCCTACCGTGAATGGAGTTTACTCTTTAGAGGCCTATAAAATAAGGTATAGTCTAGGACATTTTAGCAAAATTTTTCTAGACAATATTTATTTCATTAGATTTTAAAAGCAAAGTATTACAATAAAGATCTTTAAGGAAAACTTTCTTTTTCTTTTTGAGGTAGTTTGTAATGTATATTTGGAGGACAGCACAGGAAAGGTGGATAAAAAAACTTTTACATTTTACAATTCTACCAGTGGACAAAGAGGTGTTCTTTCCATTTCCTTTTCCTGTGTTTGTCTTTAATGTTTTTTCTTCCATTTATATATTCCTATCTAAGTGTCCTATCATTGTTTGTTTTAAAATACGAGTATTATTATTAATTTGTGAGAAAGCTTTGATTTTGTGAACTCAAAAATATATAATAAATTAATAATGATTTCTTTGGACTAGAAATGAGTTTTAGCCCTTTTGAAATTGGTTTTTCAAAGCTTGTGAAAACATGGTTTGCAAAAAGTCAAGTGTTCCTAATTTTATGTAGTGTGATATGTTATTTAATGACACTCTGTTGTGTTGAATATGTTGCTGTAAAATAAAAGTAATTTAGGTTCCCAGTGTAATTATTGGAAACTGAGAATAACTTAACTATTAAGTCAATGATATTGTTAATTAACATTAAAGAAAAACATGACATTGATAGACGTTCCTTAGGTGTAACTTTCTAATGTTAATTTTTCCCCCAAAAAAATCTGGGAGTTTTTTTTTTTGCTCCAATTTCGAACACCTAAGTCGGGATTGAGAGGTAATGATCAATTTTCTTCAAGCGGGAGACATTATCCCTTTGTCCAATGGTAGCAATGTAAAGCATTTACTGTGTTCTTCTTTACAGTGTAAAAACCATATTGGGATAGTTCCTTTTTATGTTACTAATCACCTTTCCTGTACAAATATAATATATTGTCAAGGCCTTTTTTTATGTTTTTTTTAGCCCTCCATCTTACTACCTGTTCAGGTTATACGGCCTTAGTTAATTAGTCAATATTGATTATAATTAGAGATGGGTCGAATCCACTATTTCTCAAATCCAGATTTACATTTTATTTTCGAATCTCAAAATCCGAATTCTAGCAAATTGTTAGACTTTTTAATGATTTACAAATATACCTACATCCCACAATACAAGCCTAAACTTTAACTAAGATTTATTTCAATCATGCTTTCAATTTTAATCAATCCCAACCATCCCTCGCAAAATAGTGGTTAAAATCTAGCCAAATTAAACAATCCAAACTCATATTATTGTTTAAAAATCAAATCAATCAAAATTTTAGTGTCTTTTAGTTATTTTTAAAAGTGTTGATAGAATGAGTTAGGTTTCTAAAAAATAAGTGAAATAAACAAATAGATTAGGCCTATCTACCTTTTGATCAACTTTAGTCATCATTGAAGGATTATATTTTATTTTAATAAGAAAGCAAAAATAAAAATACAAAAAGATTTTAAAAAAAGACTAAAACAACATGTCTGAAAATTAAACATGGATTGCAAATAATGAACTTAATAATATGTAATGTAATATTATTATTTTATTTTATATTTATTATCTTTCTTTGCGTAGAAAACAAGAAATATATTTGATTCTTGCAATGTATCGGTTTTATTAACACATACAAATTAACTTTCAGAAATAATCAGCAATCTCAAGACGTCTCATTTACATAAAGTACAAGCTATTAATGAATTATACATTAAGGTTATAAATAAATCCATCTTAGAACAAACACTAAAAGTATCAAACACAGTGAGGCCAATTGACCAACATAATCTACACTCAGCTGAGTTAGGTGCTACTATACAACTTATTAAACAGTATTGATTTCTGAGAACTCATTCTATTTAAAACACAAACATATTTTCAACTCTCGCTATTTGTTCATTCCCATTTTATTAGGCAAGACTATGTTTGAATATCTTTACAATTACTTCAATAACATATTTTTTTAATAATAAATTCTTAGTTAATATCAACAACACAAATTATGAATTAGCAAGTTATTATTTGAGTCTTAAAACTCAATAGCACTTACCAAGTGATCAGATTACATGAATCGATTTTAAACAAGCAAACATTATAAAATACGTAAGCTGGTAGGCATAAATAAACAGTTTTATCGGTGTATAACGGTTGGCAGTAGTTATTTTTCATGAAACCCAACAAAATATCTAACTTATGGATCATATGAAATAAATTGGGGTTATTTGTGTAGCTGTAGATAATAAAAACTAGTCAGGTAGTAAGAATTAACAACCGTGTTTATTTAATTATCAATCTGGCGAGTAAACATATACATCATGGCGGCTGACTTTGTATTGTGTGTAATATGTTCTTATTTCTGTTTAAAAAAAGGCGTAATTTGTTTTATTTATTTCGAGTTTATTTGTGATTCTAGTTTTGATTTTCAGTTTTTGAATTAATTTAATGTTTTCATTAAAATATTTACAAGAGTGTTTGTGAGGTGAAAGTTTCAGAAGTGAGCATGCACTACAACGGTTGGGTCTAAGTTTCCCGTAGAGAAGCGAGGGTAGGGTATTAGGCACGTTAGATTTTCTACACCTAACAATCATAATTTAAAAAAAATATTCAAGCTTATCTCTTTTGTCTAGCAAAATAATGATTACTGGTTAAGTTGTGCTTTTAAGTAGGCCTAATGTTTGAATACAAAATAATTATGCTTTGTTTAGGAGGTGAAAGATTCGACCATCGAATCCAGTATAGCAGCGAATCCTCAAATCTCAAATACTTGTCAGGATTCAGAGGATTTGAGGATTCGAAAATTCAAGTGCCCCATCTCTAATTATGATTCAAAGTGACCGAAAAAGTAATATTTTTTTAATTCATAATATTGTGATTGTCTCTCATACAACTGTCTTTTGTTAAAAAAAAATTATTCATGATGTAGTTTAAGCCTCATCTAGTTCATTAGGCTTGGCTTCCCTTGAATCATACCTAGTTTTAAAAACATTAGAGGCTATGTTTTTAGTTTGAACACCAAATCACTTGTACCACAACTGCACTCTCGTCATGTCTAAAATTAGGAACTATTTCCACCAAGATACGGAAAAAAAAATTCTCACAAGGGTAGTCCAAGTCGCTGAAAATCTTAGCCACAGTACGAGACTAATAATAAAAATAACAATAACCTGTGTGGTGGAAGATGTGTGCACGCAGTTGGGATGCCTGAATGAAGCTCTTCCCACAGTACTGACAACTGTGGGGCTTGACGCCGGTGTGGGTCCTCACATGACGGTTCAAGGTCTCCTTGGCAGCAAATTTGGCGAAACACTGTGGGGAGAAAAAGAACGGGACTTTATGTGGCCTAAAAATAAATTCCCAAACTCAAACAGTGTCCTGAATATTCTGAATTATAATGAAGAGTGTTTAGCACTAGCTTTACTCTTGTATTAAGTTACAACAAAAATAAAAACCTTTAAATTCTTGAATAATGAAGAGAATTCAAAATGCAAGCATCCAAAAATGCTTTTATTTTTTCCAAATTGTGAATCTTAGAAATATATTCTATGGTGCCCCTTAAGTCATTTAGCTCTACTTAAATATAGGAAACTATTAATTTATGATTAAGCTATACCGAAGTAACATAATTTATCCACACAGTAAATTAATGGAAATTCACCTGAATTAGCACAAAAATGGAGATGGGAAAAAAACACCCTTAGTACCCCTTTTCGAGTTCCATACCTCAACCTCTCTGTCACCAGCAAGTCAATCTATTGCGAATCTCACAACATAGACAGTATATCAATTTCGATTGTTATAATTTATAGGGGTGGGGAGATAATTTAAAATTTGAGAATATAAATTTCTGAAATTTTCAATTATGCACACATTTTTGAATACCTTGAAATAAATATGAGTTAATCCAATTTCACAACACATTTCAATATGTTAATCCATTATGATTTGAAATGATGTGTATTTATTTAAGTTATTTTAAATATTACCCGCCTCGATGGCGTAGTTGGCTAACGCGCTAGCCATGTTGAGCTCGACTGCTGAGGACGGGGAGATCAAGGTTAGAATCTCGGTCGGGTGAACTGGGGGTGGTTTTTCCTAAATGGTTTCCCACTCTCCCTCCACGCAAATGCGGGTTCACTTCCTCTAATATAACCTTCCCAATTCCTAATCCATTAGAGTAATTAGTACTTAAAGCGTATAACACGAACAGGTAGTAAGACGCGGTGCAAAATATTATTATTATTTTAAATATTAACACTACTTTATTTAATTATTCACTAAAACCAGAGAGAAGTATACTTTGCCCAGAAATTATCACAAGAGTTCATCTAATGTGCGGCAACGTTGATTGTTTATTTTTTTAACTAGTGAAAATATATTTCACATAACTTTATTTGAAATTTTGTTTATCATATTTAAAGCAATCATGTATACCATTAAGTAATACCAAGTTGTATCGGTGTTTTATTAACAATTTAGATTTAGAAATTATTCCTAATCCAAAAATCACCATTCACACACCCTGGAGATTTGGTTGTCTATTAAAGGTATGAGGTAATCTCTGCTTTGAAAAGTTGTTCAAAAACCGACAATTTAACAGAATATTGTAAACAGCTCTCCACATCTTTCCAAAGCAGAGGTTACCCCAAGCCTTTAATAGACAACCAAATCTCCAGAGCACTCTCCAGGGGTGACTATGACCCTCCAAAAAAAAAGTTGAAGACATCCCATTCACACACCCTATAGTTTTAATATTCTATAGTGTAAAAGTCATGAGTATGAAAGCACATTTAAAACTCAAGAAAAATATATTACTGCTAGGAATATTAACAAACTCTAGCTGTAATATTATTATTTTATCAGGGGCTTAGCTTTTGTAACTGTAGATATTTACTGATTGTTTAGTATCGCTTTAGTTCAATGGTATTGTATTAAATGCTATACACTAATCATGTTTTAATATGAACCTAGCCTTAATATGAACGTACCAATGAATGACATGCTCTGCTGCATCACCAGAATCAACGACAGCAGGAAAAGAACAGTACACAAGAGTTCAATATAATATTACACTTTAAAAGATTAAGTAACTATTACCAATTAGCTGGGATTGACCCTTTTAAGTTTTTGAACCATAGAGAAGTTGAAAAAATATATATAAGATCTGAGATTTAAAATAAATTATCTAAATTTTAAATTATTTCTAGATAACTATTATAATGTTTAGAAGTGGCTTAGCCCAACATCAATATAGAACATACCTAACAACTAAGCCCCAGACCATTAATTTATCATTTAATGTGAGCCAAATCAAAGTTTATGAAGAAAAAAAAACATAACAATATGAGATATCTAACTTCTAATGTTTATTATGTCTTCTAGGATTTGAATTTGAAATTTAGAGGCAAAATATTAAAATTCAAGATTCGGATTCGGTAAAAGGTGGGTTCAATCCAGCTCTTATCAAAATGAGGTTATGTTTATGATAAATGTTATAAATGTTAACATATTCTCCATCTATAGTGACTAATTTAATCATTAAATGAATTTTTAAAAACAAGTGTGAGAAAAACTGCAAAAATGGTTTTGTGAACTAAAGTAACTGTTATCTTAGATTCAACTTCTCAATGCACCTGCTTGCATTCATAAGGCCGCTCTCCTGTGTGCATGCGTCGGTGTTTCTTCATAGCCCCGCTGGACGGAAAGCTCTTGGGACAGAAGTCACAATGGTATGGTTTTTCACCTGTTGAGAAACAAAGTCCATTTACACATTGAGATATCTTAGAATATCTGAAGAGATGTGAAGAATACAAATCTTAGTAAAAAAGGTTAAGTAGCGTGATTAGTTTCAGTAGTGGTTATCAGCATGTTATATAGTGACAAAGCCATGAAACTGTGTTGTAAGCATGAGAACCTCTTTTTTTTAAATCTCTACCAGATCTGTAGTTGCTCTGCTTTACCACAAAGTCAAGAGGATAAGCAGAACAAAACTAGGATGACCTAGACTGGTTGTCAGCCTTTCTACTCACTCAACTACGAGGGAAGGCAGGACAAAATTTGAGTATTTACCTCCATTACTACAAAGATACAGGAGCAAACTGTAAATAAATTCTATATTCTAGACCTGCAGTCAGCCTCCCTTACTACTAAGCCACAAAGATTAGCGGGCGTGTTCTATTATAAGAGAGCTATAAAAACTAATGTAACACTGCTACCTGTGTGAGTGCGCATATGTATATGAAGCAGTGTGGAGCCATGGAACACTTTCTCACAGTGAACGCAAGTATACTTCTTCTTGCGCTTGACCTGCCCGGCATGTGCACGTAAGTGCTCACGAAGATTATCCTTGCGACTGAACATGCGCCCACACACCTGTGCAAACAAATAATTGCTTCAAAAAATTAGGAGTGGACGGGATCCCAAACCCTCCGGGAAAATGTCGGGAACTTATCTGTTCCTGTTGGTCTGGCGAGATTGACCTCCTTATTGTCGAGCTAATCATCAGTCAATTATATGGGAGCATCTGTTAATTCGCTGAGCAATTGGCTGACTGATTATTTAATTACCCTTAATATTTTGAACTATATGTTGACATGCAGCAGGCACAGTAGTTACTGGTGACACATCATTATTAAGCTCTGCTGGTTGTGAGTAGGGGGAGTAGCTTGGAAAAGTCATCCACAAGGTCAACTAGCAGGATGTCTTGAGCCATGCAAGTATGACTCAACGGAAATTAAAACTGAGAAAACTTAAAAGCTATCAGAGGTTTAAAAACTACATAATTATCTCTATTTAAATACTTAAATTTATTTATCAGTTGATACCTATAAAACTATTTTAAAGTGTATTATGCTTAGTTAAATTAAATAAAGTTAATGGAGAAATTATTTGTATTAGTTATTATAAAATTGGTATATTTGCCATTTAGACTAAACCAGCAAGACACAGGATGAGTGCTCTAAGACCAATTCCAAACAAAAATCTTGGAAAAAATATTATACCTCAAATTTAATATATTCTTGAATCCTCAAAACTTTAATATCTTAAAGGATTTGAGGATTCTAAGGTCTTATCACTATTTATATATCAACTTAAGAATAGATCAGAATACAATTATAGCTGAACAAAAAAAAATCATACCACTAAACGAGATAAGGAAACCTAATTTAGGGGAAATGTATATGCATATGTGCAAAAGTCAAGATAAAAACCCAGTTAGAAAAACACATTTAAGAATAACCACATACAGCACAGCCGGCCGAGAAATGAACATCGACCGACCCCAACACCAGAAATCAGACCAGATAAGATTTACTTTCGGTCTGCCTGGTGTGGTTGATTAATACCTACAATGGTTTAGGGGTGTACAAAACTTTGAAACTTCATCTTGGCTTTTTAACAAATATCTGCTTCAACTTCATTCCAAAAAAATTCTCGCTTTGACAATTACAAAGCTTCATTAATTAAGATATTGACAAATAAAATAATCAATTTATGGTTAATTATTGACATTATGAGATGTTAAATATTAATATGAATGTTAAAAACTATGAAGTAATTGAATTCTAAGTTGTAATAATAGCTGAACTTTTCAGAATAAAATAAAATATTACAAAAAATTGTTGAATAAAACATTAACCAAGTAATTTTAGGGCATAAAGATGTATAAATAACAACAATATATCTTGGAAAGCATAAAACAACTAGCAAAACATATTCAAGCTTTGATTCAACTTAAAGAATATTTCATATATTCGATTTGAATTTGTTTGGAATTAAAAAGGTGGACTTCGCACAGCCCTAAACAGTGGTTTGCTATATGATCAATACTCTGAACTGAAAATAATTTTTGTGGAATATTTTGATTGACCTATTTTTATATTGTTTGGTTCTTCAAATATTTTAATTTTGTTTTGATAATCTATTCTTCTGGAGTTCCTCACCCTTCTCATCATTTGTTCTTCTGAGGTTTCCTGCCAATTTTAAGGGTTATGAGGGCCAAGAAGTGTAAGTCGTGCTTTTTGTTAGTGAGAACCCAGTCATCGTTGAATAAAATTGTAACGTGCATGTATACCAAAATGGGCACTCACATTGATAGTTGTATTGTGGTGAACATCTAAAGTGAACTTTTAACAAAGGAACAATGAAAATTCAGGAGGTATTGCCTAAATAACCCAAAGTCCTTCCTTCTTTCCTCTCTAGCCTGGTACCACCCAAGGTAGGCTTCTATCATTGTCAAAACTCAAGATGGAAGAGGTAAGTTATCAGCACTAATTTAGTATACAGTACTAATTGTTGTTCTCTTAGATTTTTCCTTGCCAGTTTTTTAAAGAAAGGAGTAAACACTATCACTCTATAAGGATAACCATTGCCTCTTCAGGGTCATACCTGACAAGGGTGAGTAGGTCTGGGGTTCCCATCACAACCAGTTTGAATGATGTGCCGCTCCAAATGGTACTTCCTACTGAATTGCTTATCACACCGAGTGCAGGAGTAAGGCTTGAGTCCTGGACAAAACACACACATGGTCAAAACTAGGGTTTTCAACAAGGTTACTCCATAATCTCAGAAAAAAATACCTTAATAAAAACATATAAAATATAGTTTATTTGCTATGAATCATTATTTTTCAAATATATCCAAAACCAGTTAACAAAAGACAGTTTGAATAAGATAAAGTCAAGACTTTTTCTTTCACGAACAGATAAATTTACCATTTACTGGGTCAAAATGGCAAAGTTGGAAAGGATAGAAGAAGGAAAGAGACTCCTGGAATTGTGCTCAATAAATGGACTGAAGGTGATCAAAATGATAATGAAAATAGTGGCAGGGAGACTGGGTAAGGATTAAATGAAAGCAATGATGTTTGCAGATGACTTGATGGTATGGGTGGAAAAAGGAAGGGAAGTACAGTATCAGTTGCAGGAATGAAATGAGGAGGTGAAAAAGTGTGGAAATAAATTTAGTATAGCGAAAAGTGAAATGATGGTAATGACAAGGCAAAGAACAAGGCCAAGGTGATAGAACTGGATGGAGTAGATTTGAAAGAAGCAAAGAAAGTAAAGTATCGGGTAGTGTGATTGAGGCAAAAGGGGGCAGCAAAGAAGTTAAAGTGAGACAAAGGCAGCAGGGAGGAAGTTTCTACAGGTGTGTGAGAGACCTACTATGGTATAGAGCATACTTCATACCCATAGTAACATATGCAGCGGAAACTTGGACTTTGGATAACAGAGAAACAAGGAAAGTGGAGGCCATGGGCATGAAATTTTTGAGGAGCATGTTAGCTGTCACAAGAAGAGATATGATCAGAAATGAAGATTTAAGGGCTTGAGTTGGAATACAGGGGGTACATGAGATAGCATAGGACTCTAGGATGAGATGTTATGGACACATAATGAGGATGGAAGGGGAGAGGATTCCAAGAAATTTAATGTATATGAAGTACATAGGGAATAGAGCAAAAGGAAGACCAAGGAAGAGATGGGAGTAATTGTTAGCAGCAAGTGTGGAAGTGAGCGGAGAGGAGTGGAAGAGTGTGCAGGAGGAAGGATAGAGGGTAATGGAGGTATTTTACTAAACAGACCTGGCCACAGGCTGGAAACAGTTCATGAGGATGATGATGACGGCCAAAAACAAAATTTCTAATAATTCCCTGATTTTGCTGAGAGGAGTTTCCATATTTTTTTTTGGGTATGGGTACCCTGATTAATTAGTTATTCCAATGGTTGGAGTTTAGAAGATTAACTTAAGAGTAAATTCACAAAATTTAGTGTGGAAAGAAGGGATAGGAAAACCATAGCGATAATCACATAATTTTATATAAAGTCATAGATTTCATCCTCAGCATCATTATCAACTGTTTTCAACATATGATTGGATCAATTTGGTGAAATGCCTCCATATTCCTCTAGCCTTCCACCATTCTTCTCCTCTCACTTGCACACTTTGTTATCTGTCCCTCAGTTCTCTTTCTTAGTCTCGCTTGCAGTCTTTTTCCTTCATACTTTATTTACATAATTCTCTTTGGTGTTCTCTCCTTTTCCATACTCATTAGATGACCACACCATTTCAAATTCAGGAATACAAATAAAAATAAAGTTTCAGGAGGGAACTTTGCAATAACGAAACAAATTAATTATTTATAACTGTTGGAAGTATTTTAGTTAATCTGTAGGGGTGGGTGTAAATTCAAAAATCTTTTTCTAATAAGGCATCTAAAAACATAGACATATTGGTTCATTCAATTTCACCAAACATTTCTATATATTAAAAAAATATTGATTATTTAAAGTGATGTGTATTTCTTATGTTATTTTGAATATTCACATTACTTACTTTATTTGCACACTAAAAACAAATAAAAATATCTTTTGTCAAAAAATTATCATGAGATTTCATCTAGCCAGTCAGCTGTCATGTTGAATTTTTTTTTCACTCTTGACTTAGCAGCCTACTCTTAGAATTTTCATCAAATATACAAATATATATTGCTGAGTATGTTTGTTCCCTAGTGGGAATATCAAGGCTCGTGCAGTCTAGTAGTAAGGGCCGGTCTTATGACTACCACATAAATATTGCTATTGGGAGGTTAAAGTTACATACCAGTTAAAGTTTATCAGCGACTTTAATATTTTACGCGTATTATGAACTGAATTTATCTGCCAGATAGCTATCTGTAGGCTAAATATATTTTTATGCAGAAATTGTAAGGTTGGTACTGTGTTTACTGGTGTGCCCTGCTGATAGTGCTACAACCTAGCGAGTGATGAGAACGCTCAACATTTGTTAAATAGTGGCAGCTAAACGAGTGTGAGTAAACAGATGGCTATACGTGGGTGCAGAAGTTAAGTTGTCTTGCAAATATTATTTTTGGTGTCTACCAAAATGTGGGCTATAATTTGGTGCAACGTTTACAAAATTTCATTTATTGTACTCACATTTAAATAATATGGTTTTATATAACTAAAACTCTACAAATAACTTATCTGTTTATATAAAAGTGTGAATTAAATGTTCTAACTTTATATAATTAGAGCCTGAGCCTGTGCTTACTAAACACGCGAACTAAGATTTTAACCTGAAAACATATTCTGATAGGTGAAACCATATGAAAAACAATGTGTCACAATAGCAACGCCAATTTTACCATTACTACAGTAGTCCCATGGCTTCTTTGGTGCTGATTGACAGCTCACAGTTGATTTCTGACAGTCAATATTTAGGTATATACCTAAATTTTGAGTGTCCGAGTGACAGCTGCTAAACACATGTTTTTGCAGATCATTTGGTTCGGCAAAAGGATACATAATCTGGTCTGGTAACTTTTCAAAGCTGTCAGCTGTCAGTCAGCACCAAAGAAGCCATGGGGCTTCTGTACCTGGAAAGTGACTACAAAGCTCACCATTTGTTAAATAATGGCGGTTAAACGAGTGTGAGTAAATAGATGGAGTGACGTGGGCGCAGAATTTAAGTTGTATTGCAAGTACTAATTTTGGTGTCTGCCGAAATGTGGTCAATAGTTGGGTACAGCATTTACAAAATTTCATTTATTATACTCACATTTTGATAATTTGTTCTAATTTAAATATAACTCTACAAATAGCTTGTCAATTTATATAAAAGTGTGAATCAAATGTTCTAATTTTATATAGTTTGAGCCTGGGCCTGTACTTACTAAACACGTGAACCAAGATTTTAACCTAAAAACAGATTCTGATAGGACAAAAAACAACGCATCAACTATGGCAACAGCCATTTTAACATTCAGATAAAAGTTATTATGTACTTAAACCTCCCGATAAAAATGTGATGGATAAATACATTTTATCTGGCAGATAAATGCTATCTGGCAGTCATAAGACCGGCCCTAAGTTAACTTCAAACTATTTGGAGCTCTTAGTGTTGTAAATGTTGGTATATAGTTCATATTAAAATAACCAATAACTTTTGTTAACAATATTGATTCACATAATTTGTCTTGCATAATTTTGCTAAATAACTAATGGCAATAATTTAAAGTTATAATGAATTTTTATTCCCAATCAGATATAAAAATGTATGAAATAAAGTGCATTAAGCAAAATATAAATATTATGGTGGCCACAAAACTTTAATTATATTTCAAAGAAGGTGAAGTGTGTTCTTCTTTTCACTGATACAAGATATGTGTTCATCCCTTTTATATGTTTCTGTCCACCTTTCCTGTACTTTCTTCCAAATATAATACAATTTCCTAGGGCTCTGCGAGTACTCGGATTTCGAACTTCGAGTCAAGCTGGTCCTTTAAGCTGAAGATCGAGAACAAAAGTTTTGTAGGCTCATCATTTTAGAACTTTCACTTTATATACTTAATAATCAATTTTTAAAATGCAATAGTAAGCATAGGCTATTTAATTGAGATAATATCGACATTTCCATTTATAAATCAGTTGGTTACTTAAATAGTTGCGTAGCGCGTTTCATACTCCTCCCTGATGAGTTCCAATAGAATGAAACCTGGGTTGGGGAATTGGGCGGTGATGATCAATTTTCTTTAAGAGGCAACCATTACCTCTTTGGGTGACCTGGCGGTCTAGGGGTAGGGTGTCAGACTTCTATGCTGGCGGCCGGGGTTCAATCCCCGGTCCTGGCATAAATTTATCTGATTACCAAACCCTTCCTTCACCTCTGACAAGACATCTTGTTAATGTGGGGAATGCCAGGTCTCCACCGTGGTTCGGATTCCACGTTAAACTGTAGGTCCTCCATTTCATCTCACAATCACCCTACCATTGCACATTAGGGTAAGTGCGTAAAACCCGAACGGGTAGTAAGACGCGGTGCTAATAATAATAATAATAATAATATTACCTCTTTTGTCCATTGGCAGCAGTGTAAAGTGTGAACTGTGTTCTTCTTTTCATTGTAAAGGCCATATTGTGTTCGTCCCCCTTTTATATGTTTCTATCCACCTTTCCTATACTTTCTTCTAAATATAATTAAATAGTTGTTAAAAATTGATACCTATTTCCACATTAATAACGTAATAGAGCTTTAAAACCACTTTCGATGAGTAAATTTATTCAATATTGTTGTCCAATTTGAGTTATACTTGATTGTTGATTACTTCAATTGCCATAACAAAGCAATGAAAATAAAAATAGCTAGGTAGATTACTAAATGATTGAATGATTCTTTTCACTATTTTACCTGGTTCCTTTTTAAAATAATAATGTATGTTAAATTAAAAATGTAATATCAAGAATACATTATTATATTAAATGTTTTCAAACTTAAGATATTTAAAACTCGTATTAATTAATATGTTTAGCTACAAAACTACCACTAGTTTAGTTAATATTTAGTTATAGAATTATATTGGTTAATCTGTCTAAAATCAATGTTGATCTTATTTATTGAAATACAAATTTTACCAAACTTACCACATTTATACTAAAAAAGCATTTACTGTTTCATATTGTTTCAAAAAATATTATTTTGGTCGTATTATTTTTAATTTTAAAGTATAAGCATCAACTTTTATAAGCATTAAAGATTGAATTGAATAATAATAATATTCATCATCATTATCACTATTATTAATATTATTATCTTTATCATTATCATTATCATCATCATTATTATTATTATTATTATTATTATTATCAGCCCCGCGTCTTACTACCCGTTCGGGTTATACGCACTTACGCAAATGTGTAATGGTTAGGGTGATTGTGAGATGAAATGGAGGACCTACAGTTTAACGTGTAATCCGAACCACGGTGGAGGCCTGGTATTCCCCACATTTGAATTGAAGTAAATTTCTTAATAAAATAATGTTTAACGAGAGCCCGTATAACGCGCATGTGTAAATGCGCATAGAAGAATGGAAATGGAACAGAAGATGTGACCAATCACATTTACACTAAGGAATAATAAACGAAATATGAAACACTTCAAATTTCTAACCGTTTACGATTATTTTGTCTTCCTATAGGGTAAATTAAGTTACTGAAGTACCTTTTGGGGAAATATTAGCTTAGTAAATTGTCAATTTTATTAACTTTTAATCAAGACAGTGAAGAAACACTCCACAATAATGTAAAGTGGTAGTGAGGGAAACCAACCTGAAAGGATGGTTAGGTTTAGATATTAACAAACACACTTCTCTATTTCTTCTTATACTTTTACACTTCTCACGACTTCAAACTTGCACAGCTGCACATTGTTTTGAATTTTTGAAAATAATTATTTTCCATATGAAGAGACATTAATGAAAAAGTAATATTTCTGAAAATTAAAACGAATGTGCAACTGTAGTAGTTTTGAAGAAGTAGAAAGTGTTAAAGTTTAAGAATACATAAGAGAGAAGTGTGTTTGTTCCTATTCAGGCCTAACCTAACTGTCCTTTCAAGTTGGCTTCCTTCACTGTCACTTACTTTACATCAATGGTCAGTGTTTCTACACTGTATTGTTATACATTTCCAAGCCATCATGCAATTATCCATTTTATTAACTTTTTTTAAATAAACGTTAGTGTAGTTTTAATGGCCTTAAAGACATAAGTGATGAAACCATTTTAATTATTTTTTATTAGATTTTTATTTGGGTGTTGTTCTATTTTAAAATTGTGTTTTATGAGTGTTATTTCTAATTTAAAAACCGATATTTCCATTATTTAACTTTTTTTCACCTTTTCGTTCTTTTTTTCCACAAATATTTACTATTTATAAAAATGAGTGTCATTCATATTTTAAGAACATATGTTTTAATGTACTTTTCAACATTTTAAAATTATGAAAATTCTCGAACTTGGGAGCTTTTATAAGTACTAGACTCAAATAAAAAAAAACCAAACTTACCTAATATATATATATTTCAATTAAAGTTTTTTATTTAATTTCATTGCAAATAACTTTCTCAAAGACTTTTTTCAAAAAACTTCCAACCATTTTAAAATATTTTACAATTATGTAATATCAAGTTGTACCAAGATTTTACTAACTATTTAAATTCAAAATTTTTACTATTATATTCAAAAATATTTGTAATCAAAAAATTGTCATCAACTTATACATTTTGTGGGATTTGAAAGTCATATATGACCCTAATTATGAATTTATTTATTCAATGTCGAAGCTAACCAGAGATGCCTAGAGAGAGCATGAAGCATCTGAAGCAAAGGTAAAGAAACTAGACTATACTATGTGTGATACTACTAAGTACCTGTGTGTGTGTACATGTGTCGAGCCAGTGTACCCTTGTCCGGACATCGAGCATCGCACTCTGGGCATGAATAGGTGTCCCCTTCTAGGTGGATTACGCGGCGGTGTCGCTCTAGGCTGGACTTGAGCTTGAAGAACTTGAAGCAGTCCACACATTCAAACTCCCCACCCTGGAACAGCCGAGAAATGTGACCAATGAGGATATTTTGTTTATTAATATATTCAACAAAAGGGCATAGCTACTAGTGACACTTTAAAGGATAAATTCAATAAGTCAATTTATGAAAAAAATTGTTAAAATATCCAAAAACTATTAAGACAAACAAATATCTTACTTTCTCTATGAACATAGCTTACAGTATAACTAATTGTGCACACCTTACATGGCACAGAACACTAAAAAAGCAAATGCACATCAATATTTAGTTATTTTGTAAAAAATCATAAGATTATAAAATGGAAACGTGGTTATATATTCATACAGTTTACAGAAAATGTAGTATTTTTGCAGTTGTGAAAGGATTAGTAAAGAATTAGTTTAAGGGCAAGGGACGAGGAAGGTAGCATTTAGGAAGGGCACTTGCATTAGTGTTGTGATAAGATAAGAAAGCTAGCATAAGGTGAGCCACACCCAGTGCAGCTGACCGAAATTATAACGTCCTTAGGAAAAAAGGATTAGTTTTTTTTTCTTTCTTCAAATTTTTCAAGTAAAATTTGTTTAAGAGGTCTAATACTGCTTATTGGTAGTCCAAAACCATTTAGAATATATATAATGAAATTAACAACCAAATCTCGGATCAGTAATTTAACACTTAACTCCCCCTCCTCACCCGTTTATTTGAGGTACTTAGCATACACTTTCTGAACTGACTCATTATATCAGCACACCACTTATGAACTAACTTAAATTTAGAACAAACACAACAGCCACAAACCCTCGGCCGTTAATTCATTAGTATGAAATGATAAAACCACATTTAACTAATGATACATTTTTTGGCTATGCCAGGAATCGAACCCGGGACCCTTAGCTCAGTAAATAGACACGGTACCGACTGATCTGAGGTATCGGACATCACTTAACCCAAGGTATGAATGTTATAATGAATGGATTACAAGAAAGAATGTTAACATTTAGCTACTATGTTTATTTTCAATTATTCCATCATATTTCTATTTCCACATAATTATGTAGTAATTTTTTCCAAGATTCGAGGGTAAATTGGAGATTTGTATTCAAGATTTGAATTTGCAAAATAGTATATTCAACCCATCTTTAATTGTTACATTATATTTATATTTAATCTTACGTTCATAATTATTTCTAGGATTCGGATTCATAAAATAGCGGATTCAACCTAACTTTGGTAAAAATAATATGATGATTTAAGTTATATTTGGATGATAAATTATTAATTTATTTAATTAATAATTAAATATATTGAGAAAGTTCACTCCCCAAGTTCACTCCCCTGTCTTAATATTCCTCCTCATCTAAATAAAGTTATTGTTGGTGCCCAAGTCACTATACCCCTGGTCAGATAGAGCTGAGTAGGCTAGTCCCGGATATTTCAAGGGCACAACTGGCAAATCAATATTACTGAACTTGGCCGGCGGTAAACATCATGGCGAAAGAGTGGAAGCGTGTGGGAGCTGGATGTTGTCACCAACAGTATCCTACTCAGGCTGTCAAAACATGTTCACTGGATACTTTGAGTACACTTCTCTCCCAAAGCGCACAAAGTCGCCACTACAACTAGAGCTGTTTTTCATAAACTTTCCCAGGCACTGTTATAAGTATTAATAATAACAATAATTAAAATAAACGAGTCATTGTCACATCAATTAGGCAGGTACAATTGCCATAGAACTTTATGGAAAACAATAACTTTTAGCTAAATTTAATGAACAGATAGGACTATAAAAGGAGTAATCTAACTTTGTTGTCACTTATGTTGTTCTTCTTGGTTTATTGGTTGGTATTCTAGATTCAGTATATATTTTAATATGGCTAGAATAGGAATTTAAGCACAAAGGTGGATGGGAAATGAACTAATAGCTATCGGAACACATTTTAATGCAAAACTGTAATCAAAGTGTTAATAGGTAGTCAAAAATCATTAAAGAGATGATGGTTTTAAAGCAACTTATGAAAAAATATGCCAAATGGACATGAATTGAGATATTCAAAAATAGAAAATAAAAGAAAACAACAGCGTATTTTACCGACAATAGCGCTAATGAGTTTGTCAAAGAAGTAAATATGGTTTCTCCTTCCCCTATAGAAATCCCGTTCCCATGGGTGAAACTATCTCTGATAACAAATAAAACAAAAGAAGCAGGAAGAGCAGCGGAGAGTAAAGTAAACAGCAGCTAATGCTTGATCCAAGAGGAACGCTAAATATTTCACACCCCAGTTCATCTTAAATCACTGTCTTTACAGCCATTCTTCACAACCGTTTCAAAAATAAATATTGAAACCGGGAAATTCTAGGACTTTTCCAGGCCTTTAACAGACACACAATAAATTCCAAGTCTTTCAAGTTCTCTACAAACCCTATGCATTTTCTAGTAATTTATATGAAAAAAAATATCTCATTTTCACTATTAAATTCTTGGCACAAGAATTATATAAGCGATCTTCAGCAATCTTCCCAGAATCCCAAAATTGTTATGTAAAATTAATACGATTTTTTATTTCATATTTTGAGAACTATTTAAAATCATCCCCAATTCACAACTCCAATTACTCGAGTATGATACACAAACGCTCGCCACATCTTCCTGTCATCATATAATTTTTGCTCAACATTGTCTCACTTTCACCCTCTTTTCTCCACTTCTGAGCTCAAAGTTCCAATCCACTAACAAATATGAGAAAATGACAGTGACATTTTTGTCTTTTCATTGGAAATTCCCTGACTTTTATGTTTTACCAGTGTGTATTTTGAACACATTATAAGAAGATTGTTCTCCTTGGAAAAATATATTATAATGTTGGGGAAGGTAGACAGAAACAGGAAGAGGAAGGAAAAGAACAAAATAGTTGGTATGAAGAGATCAAAAGTGCTACCAACCTAATGTGGAACCAAATTGTAAAGACAGAACAGGACAGAGTCCAAGGGATAAGACTAACAAAGGAAATAATAGGAAAAAGATTAATTTATCTCTATTAGAAAAAACCTCTTTTCGCTTTTGAAGAAGATACAAGAAAGGTGCTTAGAAACATACAAAAGGAACAAACATAACATGGAAAAATTTAAGACATTTTGAAAAATAATTTACTAAATAACCTCCTACTGCCGAGCAAAGCAACATGTGGATTATAAAGGATCGCTCGCAAGCCATAGGGCATCCACAGTAGGAGGGGTGTATTTGACAGCTAGGAAATGTTACCATATTATAATCATTTGCCAAACCATAAGATCTGCAAGACTATATGTTGGTTTGTTGTTACTTTTGGCAATCAGAACATTCACACAAATGTACAATTTGTTTAAAATTATTTACTAACCATTTTTACATTATTGAAACACAAATAACTGTTTAGACCAGGTTTAAGGAGCCAGTAGGCTACGCCTTAAGCTCTAACTTCCCTACTTTTTCTAATGTCCGACTCTGACTTCAACTCAGACTCCTTTATTAATGGCAAATTTATATTAATAAGTAATAAAAATAAACTTATCAAAATAATTTTAACACAGTAAATTTGATATAACTATTGGATATACATTAAAATACTAAAATGGTAGCATAGGGCATTTCATCCCCAACCCTTGAATCATCAGGCTACTGGGTTATAGAACATAAAAACAGTATATTTAGTTTACTACACTTACTGAACAAACCAAAATATTCTGATGAGTCGGTGTCGGTACCCTTTCTACAGACTTTAGACTCTGACTACACAGGCCTGGTTTATAGACGTTTTTTTTTTTGTGGAAGTGGCGTCTATGGTTCACTTTAAAAAAATGCTTTACAAATAACATGTTTAGTTATGTTTCCAAATGTGGAGGCCTTGGGATTGAAGTTTGTGAGGAGCATGTTACCTGTCACAAGGAGAAACAAGATTAGGAATTATGATATCCAGGAAAGAATGGGGGTACAGGGAGTACATAAGATAGTAGAGGAAGCAAGATTGAGATGGTACATGTGCATGTAATGAGGATGGAAAGAGGATATAAAATTTTTTATTGGAAATGAAGTGTGTAGGAAAAAGACCGCAATGGAGGCAGAGAAAGAGATGCTGCTACTGCTACTGCTACTACTACTACAACCACAACTACAACTTCTACTACTACAACTACAACAACCACTACCACCACTACTACTACTACTACTGCTACTACTACTACAACCACAACTACAACTTCTACTACTACAACAACTACAACTTCTACTACTACAACAACTACAACAACCACTACCACGACTACTACTATGATTACTACTACTACTACTACTACTACTACAAACACTACCACTACTACTACTATGATTACTACTACTACCACCACCACCACTATCAGTCCTGAACAACCATCGCCTCGACACCAAGTTGTACTTACCAGATGGGCAGTATCCAGATCTTCTCCACAACAATGACACTTTCCAGGTCCTGTGGCCGAAGTCTCATCTATCAGTTCATTCACCTTGCTCAGCATCACACCTGTAATTAAATACCAATTTATTTCATGTTGTTTATGTCCAGGAAACCCTCTTTAAAAGTAAAGACACTTTCTACAATATGCGGGGTTAACTTCACAGTTATGTATTTCATGAAGTATAGTAGGTAGAATGTTGAAAATTCCTGTAATTATTTAGCAGTAAATATTCAGTTACAAGTATATTGAGTTATAACAGCCAATCATTTAAAAAAGTATATATTTTCTCAAAGAATCAACATCAAGGAAATTTCATGTCAGAATTATGGCTCAAACAAAAGCCCTTATGGGGAATAATTTATGTCAACCTTTCATCTGATCTCGAAGGTTTATGTCTCCATCCGGGGGAATGAGTCCATCTTCCCCATCCCCATCCTCGTAATCTTCCTCATCAATATCATCGTCTGTGAGGCCAATTTCATCTGAATCTTCCAGCTCATCTTGAGAGGCCGCCTCAAGTTCGCCGACACCTTCTGAGCCTTCTGGTTGGGTGATCTCCTCTCCTGCATCTTCAGATTGAAAGGACTCTTCAGCTTCTGTCTTAGTGACCGCAAGCTCAGTGGCCTGGCAAAACCTCATGTGCCGCCTCAGACCCTGGAGACAGCCATGGGGCAACCAACCACATATTTTATTTAATCTATCTAATCTATGTGAAGAGAAAAAGTAAAGTTAATTTTAAGGAAATAAAACAATGCTCATCCACTTAAGAAATTTATAATTTCACTTTGGGTATGGATAAGTAGCTGGAATAAAGGAAATAGAAATACTCTTGAAAATTTTAATATAATTTTTTTATTTCCAATTACTGTCATGCAGTTGAGATTTCAAGTTGACAACATGCCATTTCTGTAAGCAATTACTTGAAACAGAAAGCAATCATCCTAATCCCTCTTCAAAGATCTCAAGATAGATTTTTACAACGCATGGACTTATACAAAATAAATGGGGAGAGGAAAGTACATTTTAACAAAAATATAATAAACCTCCTTTAATATGTGTTATTTTCATGGCTTTGTGACTGCAGATGAATTATGTTTTTCAATGTTACCTAAAAATAAAATAAAAGGAAAGTAGAGAGAGGAACAGCACGAATTTAGTAAACAAGAGTAGACTTGATCTTTGCCATACGACACTTGATGGAAAGAAGGTTATGAATATGGAGAAGACTTGGTAATGGTATTTAAAGATGTGGACACGACATATGATAGCATGGATAGAAATTAAGTTTGGAAAGAAATGGAGGAGGATGAAGTGGAAAGAGGAGTTGTAATGAGAGTAAAAAGAATGTATAAGGATAAAATGAGTTTATTTCAGACAGAGTGGGAGGACAAAGTGGTTCCGAACAAAAAATGTAGTGAAGCAGAGGAGTGCCCTCTCACCACTACTATTTGTAATGGTAATGGAAATAGTCATGAACAAAGTGGCAGGAAAACTCAGGGGGGAAAGAATGAAAGACATGATGTTTGCTTATGACTTGATGATATGGGAGGGAGAAGGAAGAGGAAGTACAAGAGCAGCTACTGGAATAGAATGAAGAAGTTAAAGAGTGTGGAGTGAAATTTAGAATGGTGAAGTGATGGTAATGACATGGAAGAGGATAAGGCCTACTAAAGCTATAAAGTTGGATGGAGTAGAGCTGAGAAAAGTATAGAACGTAAAATATCTTGGAAGCGTGAATGAGGTGAAGGTGGAAGTAGAGAGGATCTAATGAGAAGGGGCAAACGAGGAGAGTTGTTATATAGGTGTGTAAGAGACCTGCTATGGAGAAGAGAAGTGCCCTTGAAGTGTAAATAAATGTTATACAGGACATACTTTGCAACAGAAACATGGCAAGTAAATGTAAGAGACACTAGGAAAGCAGAGTCTATAGGAATGAAGTTTGTGAGGAGCATGTTAGCTGTCACGAGAAGAAATAGGATAAGGAATGAGTTATCTGGGAAAGAGTGGGAGTAGGAGTAAATGAAATTGTAGAGAAAGCAAGAGTGAGATGGTGTGGGCATGTAATGAGGATGGAGAGGGAGAGTATGTCAAAGAAAATTATTGAAATGAAGTATATAGGAAAAAGAGTGAAAGGAAGATCAAGAAAGAAATGGGAGGAGCAGATTAGAGAAAGTGTGCAAATGAGAGGAGAAGCATGGAAGCAATTAAAGGAGGCATAATGGTGGAAGAATAGAGAAAGATGAAGGCCTTTTATTAAAGTGACCTGGCCACAGGCTGGAAATTGTTGATGATTAGCAAACAACTCAATGTTTAATTCAATGACTGGTTATAGTAGCTAAAATTACCTGTTTTGTTCAAAACTGCCCCAACTTTTGGGCTAGAACACGTATCGAGCACTTTTGAACAACAATATTAAAAGAAATATGATTTGGGTATATTTACTACCATAATAGAATGGAAATGATAAAACTAAAATTCAAATCTAGATTAACAAAAGGAGTGACATTCATGATGTCAAAACATAGTGATGGTTACTATAATAATGGTATTACCGTATTAGCCCAAAAATAAGCTGCACTTTTTCCCAAGAAATAGCCTTCATAAAACTCTAAGCCGGCCCTAGACGTTATGTTTAGTTGCGCAAAAATAATTGCACAAGTGTATCGTCGCAAGTATACCTACTTGGGGATGTGGATGAGAAAACTGTGCAGTTTCAGACACCTGTCTATGCAAGTGACGTGTGAAAGATGAAACATTTCAACTTTTACATTTCGTGCCTGCACAAGTCCAGCTGCACACCGGGGCATGCAAGGGGATTTGGTGCGATATTAGTTTAGTTTCGCTGTTTTTACGTTTGTCTTGGCTTGTCAACAATGACCCAACGACAAGTTACGAAGGATTTCATCAAAATTTATAGGGGTAAACCTTATTTGTGGATAGTTCAAAGCAACCAGTAACAAGTGATAAAAGCTTCAAATAAGTCTCCTCATCCATACACAAGTAATTATGCCAATATTTTGGCGGTGTTTTCAACTCTTTTAATAAGATGGTATGAGAGTAAACATTTCTCTTAAGCAGCCATTTCCTGGACCACTTCCGGCCATATTTGGAACCATTGCTGTTCTTCTTTGAAATTATAGTCACAGCTACAGCTGCAAGTACAACATCCTCCTCTTCTTATGACAACATTATTCAAACCAATAGTTTCACAAGTGAGCTAAGATTGCAGCAATATGCTTTAAGTTAATTAAAAATAGATGAACCTTGATTATCTTATTTGTGTGTATAATATCAGAGAAAATATGACTGCCAAACTAAATACCAAACCTTCAAAATTAGTTTCTTGAGCGCATTCTATCAGCAATATTTCCTTTGGGTGAAGAGAACTTTAAATTTTTAGTTAGATTTTGTTTCAATTTATCGGTCAATTTTTATTCAACTTTGATTACAATTTAGTGTGTACATTCAGAAGTAAAAATGTTGGATTATGTCGAGAAACAATCGTGTTTTAGCAAAGGAATTAGACTGAGTTATGATGCAAATTTTAAATTAGCAGCGATAAAATACGCATAAACCAAAAACAATAGATAAGCAACACTTAAACCATTTCAATGCTAAGAACCTTTCGAGGACCAAGGCATGGCCATAATTCTGAAATGTATACATGTGTTTTTTCTTTTGTAAAGGCAAAGAAACAAGATGGATTTTCAATAAGCCAAGAAGTAATCAGATTGAAGGCACAAGAAATTGCAAGGGAGTTAAAAGTGCCTCATAGGGAATTTAGGCCAAGGCTTGGGTGGCGCAGAAGATTTATGTGCAGAAGTGATCTATCACTAAGCCGAAGAACTTCTTTGATGCAAATGTAGCCCTTTGATTATGCAGAGAAGTTGGTTAAATATCAACAAAATGCAATCTGCCTTCATAGACAGAAAGACTATCTTCTTGGTCGAATCAGAAGTGCCAATGAAACGCCCGTTTATTTCAACATGCCAAGCAGTGCTTGTGTGGATCAAAAGGGATCCAAATCCATTGTTGTGAAGACCACTGGCAATGAAAAATGGTGCATTATAGCTATGTTAGCTATAAATGATATTGGTTGAGAACTACTCTATTTTATTTTAAGAAAAATCCTCCCATAAGAAACCCTGCCCAATGGAATCGTTGTCAGGTGTCGAGAGAAGGGGGTGGATGACAGCCAATTTAATGTACGACTGGCTAACAGTTGTGTGGAATAGAAGGCCCGGAGTTCTTCTAAGAAAATTCAATGTTAGTACTTGCTACATTCAAAGGGCATATTACTCCAGATGGGAAAAATAAAGTCAAGACAACAAATTCCGATCTTGTTGTAATTTCAAGAGGTATGAAGTCCCTATTACAAGTCCTTGGTGAGGTTGTGAATAAACCCTTCAAGGTCAAACTCCGAAGGGAGTAATTTGACTGGTTATTGTCTGGAGATCATACCCTTACCCCCCGTGGCAAAATTAAGACGCATCTGTTGAACTTGCTTTGCAAGTGGATTTTAATTGCTTGGGGAAGAATATCTTCTTAATCTATTGTCCATGGATTTAAGAAGTGCTGCCTATCCAATAAGATGGATGGCAGTGAAGATGATTTTTGTGGGAGGACCATGAGAAGAGATCAGTGAGAGTAGAGAAAGTGACACTGATGAGAGCAGTGATGAATAATTTAGTATGGATAACTTACCTTTTTATTTCCTTCGAAGAGATCTCATTTTAAATGTAAATATTGTGGTTTTTTCCCCTTCAAGGGATTTTTATATATTTAAGTAATCTAATTTAAGTGTAAATATTGTTTTTTCTCTGAAAGTAGTTGAAAATTTGGTTTGTGGCCTATATTCGGGGGTAGCCTATTTTCGGGCAAATATGGTAGTTGAAATAGCAATTCTAGGCCCAAGACAACCCTACCATACTTCTTAAAATATACCTATTCAAGTCTGGCTCCTGGTTTAAATGTGTAGCCACACCGTATGTAATTAGATTAATTATACAGTTACTTAAAAAACAATAAAGTAAAATGAATTTGGTTAAGATAATTTTTGTAAGTAGCTCCTGTGTCAGTAAATAGGCCTAATGCACATTAAAAATCAAAATTCTTAAAGTTGTATGATTATGGCAAATTCTAATTTGTACTTACCACAGCATTCTTGAATGACCTATTGCAAATCTCACATTCTACAGTGGTCTTCAATGTTTCCAACGAATGGGCGCTTCTCAGACTTGCTCTCTTTGTGCCTGAGAATAGATATAAAAAATACTTCACAATACAAGAGCACGAAGCCCCGCTTTTTCAATACAAAATGAAGCCAAAACAAATAATATAAAAAATTAGCAAAGTCCAAGCAAAGTTTGAATATTTTTTGTCAATGGTTTTAACATGTTGAGCCCCAGCTGAAATGATAAAATTTGCTCCTTTGAACAAATTAACTTTTTGGCTTCAATTAGCTCGTAACAAGCCGCCCATATTCATGGAAAAATGTCTGAATAAATTTTATTTTTAAATTTTATTTATTGTGGTCGAAAATTAAGTTTTTTGAGTGCTGTCTATAGGGCTGGACATTCTCATGCTATTCATATACCATTAGTAGCAACAATGGGACACACACACACACACACACAAAAAAGTTGTGCAAACCAAGGGTGAAGGTATGTTCTCTGAGCCCAACATGGTCCCACTCAATAGACACACTCACATGAATGTGATCTCATGGGCTGTAGGAAAGGTAATAAACAAATTACTTTGGGTAGTCTAGAGCCCGCTTTGGTCTCTGTGGAAAGTTCACTTTCACTTTACCCATTCTTATGACAGAAATATACTTTTTTATCACAAAGCCTAACCTTGCATATGATTATCAATTGAAGGTTAGGTTTTGTTCAAAGGTTTGTTAGTATTAGAACAAACTTGTCACAAACAGGCCTAAAACCTAGTTTTAGAAAATAACTTTATCTAACATACACTTTTTCTTTGCCGGTGAATTCGATTAAATAAATTTTACACTTGGGGAAACTATCTATAAAAATATATATTTGTATCACACTAGCTGATATTTGTCTTAAGGTTCTGCCTACCCTCTCTGGCAGTGTGTTGAGCTTTTAGCTCTCAAAATAGATGGCATTGCTAACTTTATACAAACTGGTGGTTTCTAGCCATCAGGTTCGGTTGGTTCGCAGCATTACTGGATTGTTTAAACAATTGGGAGGCAGGCTGACCAGTAATCAGTCAAGGAGGCAAGCAAACTTTTCCTAGAACTGATAGAGATAAGAATTGAAGTGCAGGACGTAAAGTGTGTAGGTGAGCATGATGGACTAAAGGTGGACAGATAAAACATCAATATATAATCATACTCTCATGCAAAAAATTAGCCTATCCATCCCAGCCAGCTAGACGCTTCTCTCTGGGGGTTCAAATCCCTGATGAGGGTATTTTGGGGAGATCTTATTCAATCGTTTCCTTCTACTCTCCCACAAAAATGTGGGTACATTTCCTTAATTAATTCTCCCTGTTTAGGTATGAACAAATTACGCCTGTGGGTTAGGGATGAATATGTTTCAATTTAGAGGATGTGCACCTGCAATCGCATGGAGAGAAAGTGGGAAAATATTTAGGAGATATAACCTGATCATGATTGAGCCACAATCTCCCAGCCATCGCAGACTAGTCTATTGTGAGAATGACGCCTTAGACCATGTGGCCACTAAAGTGGGATATTACCAATCCTCATGTCTAAAAATAACTAAACGATTAAAATAACATAACTTGGCAAATCTTTAAAAATTACCTAAGCTAGAGAGGTGGAAGGGAGCTTACGAAACTTCTTCCGATCCCCACGTGAGGGAGGGAGGATCTAAAATCATGTAAAAAAGCCTTACGTAATTTATGGATGGCCTCCTTGCAATAAAAACTATGGGTCATGGATACAAGGCCTAGCAGCTGGGTCATGTTATTGAGCAAAGTAGAAACGAACTCAGGTCATTGCTTTATAAATCACCTTTTTAAAAAAGTATTGAACTATTTTTTTCAAGTGAGTATCTTGGGAGGGTAGTGATAGATAATACTGTATACTTATTTATCAGAGAAAAAATGATTTAAGGTAAAATCACAGATAACTAACTCATTATTAAAGATTTTGTCAATAACTATAATAACCTATACGAGAGGGTATGTAGCTTACAATTTTGTCAATTTATTTGTGTTTATTAGTAGGCAGGTAAAATAAAAAATAGCTCAAATTAAATTGGCTAAATTTAGCCACTGTGCTTTGATTAATTTTTAAACTTTAAAGACTAAAGAGGCAATACAATATTTAATAAGCAGTTTCATTTTGAAGACTAGAACAATTTTGACTATAAATGTATTTGTTATTTTTATTACTGTTATCACCGCGTCATACTACCTGTTCATGTTATACACATATATGATAATCTAATTGAGTAGTAAAAGGAAGGAAGCATTTGAGAGGTTATCTGCCAGCATTTTTATGTAAGAAGATGGGGAAACAATTTAGGAAAAACCAACCTCAGTAGACCCGACCAGGATTTGAACCCCAAGCGCTCCGCTATCAGCAGACCAATTTAACACTGAAGTGACGCCTTAGACCACTCAGCCACTGAAGTGGGTATCTGTTATTTAATACGGTGTTTACAGTTTTCAAACATCTATAGGATTTACACAAGTTTCCAGAAATAAATATTTTTGGGAATCATTTTTTATCCTATTGGTGGATTTTAACTTTAGTAATATCTCCATGGTGTCAGCATGCAAGCAGGCTATACCACTTGAGTGGCTGCTCTATGTTGGCGAAGATAGTGCTAACATTTTAGGGTTGAGGGTGCCATGTGGTTAGTAAAATGAACCCTTCAGCCTTCTATCTCAGTTTTCTAGAGTGAAGCGCTACTTATTCATTCAAGTAGCTCCTCATTTGTCCTCACGAGGTTGATTTTGGTTCCGTTTCAGACACACTGATTTGCAGACAGAATTGGAAGCACTAGGGGTAGAACCCGGGACTTCGAAACTAAAGCAAGTAAATCTGACCACTATATCACAGAGGTGGTCGAGTATCAACTACTTACTTACTTTGTGGTATAGGGAACACAAAAGTTAATTAACTTTAATGGTTTTAAATATATTTTACTTATAATCGGCTCCATGTCGTAGTCAAGATTTGCTAAAGCGCTATGACTGAGCAGTGAGTGCGTAAATTAATCAGCTCTAGTAACTTTGCTAATTCGATTTCCTGTAAGGTTTAAATGACTTAGTACTAGCGTGATACGAACTCAGCCAAGGTACAAGAGATATTGAACATACTATAAGTGTGTTACAGAGTGTTAGTAACATTTAACTTCAGCTTAGAGCTTTTTTTTAAAAAAAAAGTACTTGAAACATCAGAATAATTGCTACATTGTTATATAGAAATATTTATTTGTATATTTATTTGTATATTAATTTTGATATTATTTCTACAGTAGATAAAATAGTATCACTACTCATCTGTTGTACTTAAATTAGTAAATACAGATAGCCTAAACGCCAGTAATGTGCATACCGTTAAACAAAACTTACCCTTTATGACAAGCAGTTAAATAATCAATTATATCTTTGAGTTTCTTTGTGGGCCCTTTCTTCCATCAATCCATGCTTCACAAACTTGTTATTCCTAAGAATATAAAATAATATTTCGTAAATACTTTTCCACCTCAAAATTTAAACAATCCAGTGGATCTTGTTCGAAAGAAAAAAGTCAAATTATGTTAATTATATAAAAATAATCACCGTGGGTACTTATTGTTCAGGATTCGATACATTTATTCTGAAACTAGCACTACAAACTGCGAGAATGCAACAGATTCAAATTAAAAGTAATCACATTTAACAAGCTAATAAAATAAAATTAACATGTTCACACATTCAGTACTAAAAACTTCATTTATTAATTTTTTGAAAAACAACTTATTCCAAAGTCAAATCCTAAACAGTAAAATAAATATAGTAGATAAAAACATACTAAGACTATCTTCAAATTACATTTAAACCCTATTTATTTAAAATAACTATGTTTGATATAAGCAGGAATGTTTATTTTTATTTATTTTAATAGTGGATTAAAAATTCAATGTACAGTAGTTTTCATATACTCTGAATATTAACACTTATTATTACAAAGTGTAGTGCTCAAGAATGAAAAAACCAGTGAAAGAATGTAGGATAAGAGTGAAGAATTTTACATGTTTTACTGCCTCAAGTAAATAAGGGTTAATGTCATAAAACTTTGTGTATGGAGAAGCATATGGTTTTTTCTTTGAAAATAATGTATCACTAAAGTAATTCTCTCAATGAAGTAGGGACCAACTATCTTTATTAACACAGCAGTTAAGACTTTGTGAATATATTAAGATATTTATTTATATTTAACTACGCAAATTTTCATAATTTGACATTGGCCCTTCTTATCTCAATGCACATGGTATTAATATTTCTTTGACTCGAGAAGGTCACAGAGATTAGCTTCAACCTCCAATGCCGCCTGGATTCCGATACAGCAACAATACTAGCTTGTAAATGGGTAACGATCATACTAACAACACCTAATACCAACTAAGATAACTATTTGTAGAAGGAACTCGGTGACCTGGCGGTTTAGGGGTAAGGTGTCAGACTTCTATGCTGGCGGCCGGGGTTTAATCTCCGGTCCCGGCAAAAATTTATCTGATTACCCAAACCCTTCCTTCACCTCTGACAAGATATCTTGTGAATGTGGGGAATGCCAGGCCTCCACCGTGGTTCGGATTCCACGTTCAATCACCCTACCATTACACATTAGTGTAAGTGCGTATAACCCGAACGGGTAGTAAGACGCGGTGCTAATAATAATAATGTAGAAGGAAAAGTTGTATTTAAAATTATGTATTTTGATTAGAATGTCGACTTGGGAGACGTTAGAGCTCAATATCGTCGTGATTATTGAAGCTAACCGAAATTTAAAAATACGTTTAAAAATAAAAATAAATTAATCATCAAATAATATGTTATAAACAAACATTAATGCTTAATTGTACAAAGAAAATAAATAAATCAATTAATAATTTTTGTTTTCCCATTTAAAATGCATTGAAATGGAAACATTTCAACGAAAATATTTCAATAACTATTTTAGCATGGTTTGAAAATTCCATAAGAATTATGAAGATGCACAGATATGTTACAAAAATATTTTTTTTTTAAATGTTGAATTATTATTATTTTTTTTTTTACTTTTTTTGTTTAGAGCCATGCATTTATGGGTAGACTCAGCCCTAAGTTTGAATTATAATTGATATTGTGTAGCTCTCATTATATGATCACATGCACAGTTTTGCCCTCTTCGGTGATCGCATGATCCTTAAGGCATCCCAATAGCAAAAGACTAGAATGTCGATAACGAGGTTGCCCGGGTTCAAATTTCGGTTAGGAGTAAAAGAAGTGGTTTTTCATTATCCTTCAACACAAATGCGGGTACTGTAAGTGATTGTCTAGCTGCATCATCTATCTTGCCGCAAGAATTCCCAAATTCCCAGGATAAATTGCGGCAGGTGGTGCTAACCTCTCAATGGAAGAATATGGAACTCTTGGCTGTCCTCAAACTCAATCACCTTTTTATAGACCATGGTACTGATTTGTTTATAAGTACTAATGTATTCTTGAGTTAACCCTAAATTGGACAAATCATCTAAATAATTCAAACCCACCTCGGTGGTGTAGTTGGTTAACACGCTAGTCGTGTTGAGCTCGACTGCTGAGGACGGGGAAATCGAGGATCGAATCTCAATCTGGTGAACTGTGGGTGGTTTTTCCTAAATGGTTTTCCACTCTCCCTCAGCGCAAATGCGGGTTCACTTCCTCTAATTCAACCTTCCCGATTCCTAATCCATTAGTGCAATTAGTGCTTAAAGCATATAACTCGAACGAGTAGTAAGATGTAATGCTAAATAATAATAATAATATTAATAATAAATAATTCAAAATTACTGGTATGGCCTAGGTTATTTTATTTCTAAATTAGCTAGGTAAATTTCCGTATCTTTTGTTTAGTTAATAAATATTAATACATCCCACCTTCAATCCACCAAATAATATTCCTCAAATAACACTGTTACTCATGGTGAGGATAGTAATTCTATTAATTTGTAATTTTTTAAATTTTTTTTAATGTAGGCCTAGATGTACCGGTAATAAGTGTAGAAAATTTCAAATGTTTTCATATGAGATAGTGTCTATGAGTAAAATATAGAAGTAAATAGTTAGAATAGGAAACTGCTCATGATGATGATGATATTTAGAATAAATATTAAATTTTGGGTTGGTTAGAAATAAATGGTTTTATAGTCATTTCTATTATTACAATAACGGCTAGGCCTATTGTTATTAGGTCTCCCTTTTCCCTCGCTTGTTATAGGGTCATTATAATATCTCTTAGAGTCAAAAGATTCTGGAGAGCAGGTGATCCAAGACTACATGAATAATCTTTACTCCGCAAGATAGGCCTAGTTGATACCACCCAACTCTACACAAATAGGTTAAGTAAAGTATTCCCTTCCCCTTCTTTAACCACTGCACCCCACTTATCATATTGGTCCACGCTCGTTCCAGGGAAGGGTCAAGTGGTAAAGTTAGGGGTAGTAGATAGGAAGTTTAAGATAGTTTTAAGATGGGATGGGGGATTAGTATCTACATTATAATATGCATATGACCCAAACAGGCAATAAAAGGTTTTTTAAGGCCTATAACCTTTATATTATTGTATTTTTTTCCCATACAGTTTACATTAACTAACTTTTAAGCTCATGAAAACAATGTAATGTTCTAAATGAGTTTACATAAAAAAAAGTTAAAATTATTTTTTACCACTAATGTGAGGCTTTATTCAAATGGTAGGTTAAATGACTTAAGTTTAGCCTATAATTGTGTTAACCAATAAGCTTCATAAAGATAAAAAATATTCTTTAAAATCTTTGAATATTGAAGAAAACTCAAAATGTGAGTGTTAAGAGGGTTTGAGATCTAGAGTTGGTTCTATGCTCAAGAGAATATTAAAAACCAAACATGGATAGGCTATTCTATTTTATTTTTTTTTATCTTAGGTTGATGAAGTTTTATTTTGCATACTAAGTTTCTGCATTTGAATACTCTCGCTCACCCACAATGGTGAACACGCAGGTTAAATGTGAAGCTTGTTAGGTTTGGTTTGCTGGAGACAGTGAGTTGGAGGTTTGAATCCAAGCTGGGTGTACTGAGGGTGTTTTTGCCAAATAGTTTGCCACTCACCCTCTAGGTAAAAACAAGTTTGTTTGATTTTTCCAAAATTCTACCTTCGTCTCATTACCCCAATGGTGTAGTTAAATGTAAATAAAGCATGCGAGGAGTGAGACATGGAGCGAAAAATACATCTATATTCTCCATACCTTCTATTTTCATCTTATTCTCTGAAGTCTTCCTTTTACCAGGACTCTCTGCCATTTTCGAAATCTGCAACAAAATACAGGACAAGTCAATAGAGTAAAACCCAATTGACAAGTTGACTTAATGAGTGAGGGACACAATTAGATCCCCAAATGAGTCTTGTGTGGATATATTAGTGTTGCCAACTCTATAGTCTTGAGCGATAGTATATGGCTCTGAAATGGATTGTATTTTACCGATAGGATACTTCTTTCTGACATTATATTGATAGGACCACTGATTTTCATAAAAATAATAAATGTAAAATTTGTTACCTTATTGAAGGGTCACAGGATATTACTTTTAGAAAATATCCTTAAATTGGATTGTAAGGGTGGTGAAATTATATCAAAAATAGTATCCAGATCATGGTGTTGGCAACACTGGGATGAACTCAAGAGTTTTATCCACACACTTTGCTTTGCCAGCTCGTCTTCCATGTAATCACAGGTACTTTTCCTTAGAATTCATCTAAGTTTAAATGAGACTTAATAACACATCTTGATCCAGATCCACAAAACAAAATTTGCCGCCACAAGAACCAAGCCTTGCATCGTCAAGAAGTTTTATGCGTTCATAAGTAGACAGAACAACTGAGAATCAAAACTTAAGGCCTTACTTAAACATTTAATTTAGAGAGTGGGAGGTTGTATCTGTGGTGATTCTTGGTAAAGTCTCCCAAAAATGAGATTCGAAGCATTTTTTCAAAACATTAAGCCCTTCTTGTAAACAATTTAAAGTTTTTGTAAACATAGTTAAATTAAAAATTGTGGTTGTACAGTTTATGTTAAATGAATTATAATATAAAACTACAATAGGCTATTAAACTAAACAAGATGCCGCATGGTCTAAGGCAAAGGTCCCCAACCTTTTTGTACCTTAGAGTACATTCAAAACTAACAGTAGTGCGGTAGGCACCAATTACTTTTTCAAGGCCAATTTACTAACTCCCGCCAGGCTCAAAGGTCAGCCTCAATGTTATATACACACGGCCGGTCAACTGCTGCGATAAGTTTCCAACTGTGATTTTGACATTACATGTGGTTGTGGGTAATACTAAAGGGCGTATCCATGAGGGGTAGGGGGGGGNGGGGGGGGGGGGGGGGGGGGGGGGTTCAACCTCCTCCAAGATGACTAGAATTGAATTTTAAAAATACTGCTTTATTTACAGTTTTAACAATATCAAAATAAAAACACTTAAGGAACTATTTAACTACTCACCACCATTTTGGTGCTTGGATACATTTTTAAAATATATATTTATTTTGTGTTTATTCAGGCAACAAAGCTGAGTAGACCGATGCTAAGATATTTACAAAGGAATGATTAGCATGGTATTAGTGAGTGTGAAGAGAATAATGGAAGGGGGTAGGTCTTTGAGATTGGAAAGGGGGGGCTTTAAATCACCAACTTCTTGAGAACAGTATACCTGGAGATAAGCACAAACTTGATTTTTGTTGGAAAAATGACACATTAAAATTATCAGTCAAGAACATTTCAGCTGTGGTCAAAAAGTAGCGGGCAGATGCAAAAGGCTTGGCGGGCGCTATGGTGCCCACGAGCATAAGTTTGGGAACCCCTGGTCTAAGGTGTCACTCTCAGGTTAAACTAGACTGCCGTTAATAGGGAGATAAGGGTATAAAAACGGTCGGATGTTTCAAGGGTGGTTTTTTTCAAAAGTGTTTTCCACCACCTCACAAATGCAAGTACACTTCCCCTGAATTCAAACTTCCTCATCCCTAGCTCATTAGTGTAATTAGTGCATAAAAGCATATAAGCTAAACAGGTAGTATAACCCAGTGATAAAAAAAAAAAGAGAATATTAAAACTTGTGTATAGTTATAGCACAAGCTCAAAGCTGTATCTGGATAGTCTCGTAAATCCTTGGAAGGATTATAGACTTCATTAATTCCATTCCCTGCACACTTCCTACTAAAGAATGCATTAGCCAACAAATGACAACAAGCCTTACTACATCCTTGGGACTTTAGTGATACTCCCTACCAATAATCTTAGAAACCATGTCAAATGCCATAACAGACCTGATGAAAATAAATGGTCTACAGCACCTAATATTGGCCCCCTTTCATTGTTTGCACCAACCTTTTTCCACTGCTTTACAAAAAATAAAGCATGCCAATAAATAAAATAATTTGTTACGTTTGGTGATAATAAATTGTAGGCATGGTTTGATTAGTCAACATTTCAAAATAACCAACTTCTTAATATATAAAACGTGTCTGCTATAGCAGCCCGTATGATTTAAAATGGCATGAAACTTAAATTTCTGAGCTTTAGTAACCTAAAAGAGAATAATAAAACAGATGCTAATCAAACACCTCACCAAGAATATATAAATGACGTATTGCTTCCATACTTGAACTCAAGGGCGTATGAGGGGTACATCAGCATCCTTGGTGACAATTTGTCTACACTTGGTCACGTGATTATTGATGCAACTAGCAAGGGTACATATCAAGGCGACAGCTCATAAGTAGAAAATTTTGTTATAGGCCTACAGCCCTAGTTTTTAGCAGTTTATGATTAAGCATGCACACTTGTGCTGAAGAGATACAAGCTGTCTTAACCAAAGGTAAAAAACAAAGGCTTATTTATAAAAAATATTGATATAAGTGATGTTAGCCAAATGCAATTTAAAGCTGTATATTTAATAGGCCACCAAAAAAAAAGTTACGGTACTGAAATATTTCAAAATATAGCTAGGCTAATCTTTTAATTTATACACGCACCAAGCATTTTATGAAAATAATTATCTATAATTTTGTTGGTAGCTTTAATATATTCTTAAAATTAAGTTTGAGCACATTATGTGTGAATGCGCTTAATTTATTTCATAATCACTTCTTTGTTGGTTATTTGGTGAGATACCTTCAGTATTTTGATATAGGTTTCAGTATGAAAATATACTTATGCGGAGGGTAAGATTGATGTGAGAAATTTTGCCTTTTGCAACAGAAGTGGTGGGGATAGGGAATATAGACAAATATAAGAGAAAAGTAGGCCAACATATGAGTCACAATTTTATCCTTGGCTGCTTGTTAAGTCTCAATTTATAAAAAAACACTTAAGTGTATTCAAAACAAAATCACAATATGCACCTTAGGCTCCAAAAATCATTTTAAATCCTATAATCGCCCCTTCCCTCCCC
>CABFOW010000781.1:9612-29786 GCA_902141385.1 Timema californicum | reverse complement strand
TTAGAAGGATGTAACATACTTTTTATTCTGGAATTTTAGGAAATGATTAGGGGAAATCAGGGAAAAGGTCGGGTATTTCATTGGTCAAGTTGAGTAGACACTATGTTATTTAAAAATAGAGGGACCATGACAATTGAATGCTTGTCAAGAAACAACTAGGAATGAAAATTACCAAAGAAATGAATCAAACTTTCAATAGTTATTTCTTTACAAACATTAAACATGTCTTAAAGACTTTTTCTTGCTACCTATTGGCAAGAACTTTTATTCTATTGGGAGGCGCTTTTAGTGTGATTAAACATTAGTGATTTAACCTCTTAACTTATTATTATTTTTCTGTGAGTTGAGTAAATTTTTAAAATAGTTGAAGAAAATAAATTATGTTATTTTTATAAATTTTAAAAGAGCAGTTAGTAAGACAGTGCTAAAAAAAAAACTTAAATGTAAGCTTATTATTTCTTCCTTTGGTTCTTTCCAGCCATTTGCTAGCCAAGAATAAGCCTAATCTTAAACGGTTTTGGATTTGAATGTTTGTTACAATCAAACCTGCTATTGTTAATGAAATGCAAACACTGCAAACGTTTTAGGAGACAAACAACGAATAGTCATTATTTTTTAAAAGAAAGGTGTGTCGATTATTTTATTCCTAGAAAAGAACATTGAAGGGGTTGGTTTTTGTACAATATCTTGTAATATTAACATTTGATCTCTCCAGCATTTGTCTTCTCCCGCTCATGGTCCTTACATCAAAATTAAAAAAAAAAACTCCTTAATAATTATTTTCTAGCAATGGTCTTCTTAACATACATCTTAATTTTCTCAGCAATAAACCATGTCAATTCATCAAAAAACAAATATTCAAACAATTTTAAAGATTCTGGATTTTTCCCATTCTCATAAATACCATCTTTGAAAGGTAATCTCTCCTTACATGACCTAAACGGTTTTCACTCACCACTTGTTTTTATCTTGATCTGTTATTATTTATTCTTCAGAACACTCTTATCCTCAAAGTGACTCATTATACTCTAAACATCACTTTCCTTGGATTCAATTATAATTGTTTTAGTGTCTTTATTTTAAAACCTTAGATTGTTATTACTTCAAAAACCACTAGTAGAGGATTGATGATAAAATCATACATGAATATTTACAAACCATGCTCAAAATTGAGACAAAGCATATAACCCAAACGGGTAGTAAGACACGGTGCTAAATAAAAAAATATTTTAAAATATTTTCAACATTAAATGCTTAAAAGTGGCTAACACAGCCAGCAAAAAACATTTGAAGTAGCTTGATGCTCAAAATTGGTTAACATAACCTGTAAAAAGTTGCATTGATGCTTGATTGGTTCATGCGGCTATAAGGATGTGTTCGGAATCTTCATCATGGCCAAATTTGTAGAAAAAAAAAATTATCAATAACTAAGATGTAGCTATGATGCAAATTTTAAAATTTTCATTGTAAAATATACAGAAACTATTGGAATTAGGGAAGCAATAAGGAAATATGGTGTAAATGTTCCCATTAATGTTATCTCCTTCTCAGAATGAATGTTTTATCATAAATAGGTGGAATTTATTTTTTCTTAAATCTGAATGGTCATTACTAAAGAATCAAAATGCTCATCTTAAGTGGTTGACTTTATGATGTTGATACAATTATTCCCTTGATTCTGATTTGCTTCCCATTAATTCTTTAGTTGTCATAGAACACGCTAAATGAAAAAAAAAAGTTTTAGTTATATTCATTCTCATTCAGTTAAGCGGTAAATTAATATTATAGACTGTGGTTGTTAGGTTTGTATTTTAATTATGTTGAGCTTATAAGCATGATGGAGGCATTTTACTAAACTGACCTAGCCATGGGCTGGAAACAGTTGATGATGATGAGTAAGCATCATAATAACTCTGAAAATATTCCTATTAAAATTTTTTTTTAAATATATTTATTATTGCCATTCTGAAACTTTTTTTTTTTTTTCAATTTTCCAATTTACAGTTTTTTTAAACAAACAAAATAGTGTTTATTTAAGTAAAACTGCATTTGTATATTGTACTGCAAGGATGCATCTAATCAAGGGTGTTCCCCCTTACCTACCCAAAGGCAGAGGAACTCGACAAAGAGGATGAAGACAAGTATGTGGACGAGGTGGACATGCCAGGCACCAAGGTGGACAGCAAGCAGCGCATCACTGTGAGGAACCTGCGTATACGAGAAGACACCGCCAAATACCTGCGCAACCTGGACCCCAATTCAGCTTACTATGACCCCAAGACACGCTCTATGAGGGATAACCCCTATGTTGGGGTCAGCGAACAAGAGTGAGTAGTGTAAGGTTATTTAGCATATTATACAAAACCTCAAAATTTGTAACTTGAGTCCAAATTTAATCAAGATTTGTAAGTGATTCACAATTCAAATTTGATTGTAATTAAAATTTGAATCTAATTTTCAAACTTAACTCATCATAACATTTCAGGTATAGCTCATGTGACTATATTTACATTTAATTTTAATGGATCATATTTTTGCTTTGGGTTGGGTGATGCTGATTGCTCCAATCATATAGCCTTATCTTAATTGCCCTGAATATCACCCTTTGTACTATCACTAATTGGTGACAGGAAAGGGATTGTCAGGGAGGAAATGAGAAGGGGGCAATGAGGGTTGTATACTGGTAAGGGAGAAAAATAATGTTTGAGAAGATAGTCCATGGTGACTTGGTGACTCATGCTTGGCACTTGCAAGTGAGACAGTATAGGTGAAAGAAAGAATTGTTAAAGGGTATATATATAAAAGTCAACCCTTTGTGAGAAACAGACTAGAGTTAGTGTTAAATAATGAAAAGATAGATTTGAAAGGTGACAGTCCTCAAAAAAATTATACACCTGTTTAGTAATACTGGCTGCTCAAATATTTATTTATCTTAATTACTTATTTTACAAATTTTAACTCATAACTAAATTTAATTACTTTAAAATATTTAATTTTTAACTTTAATGACCTTAAAATATTTATTTTTTCTTTCATCCCCAATCTTTGGTTTAAGTTTTATTTATTAAAGTATAGCCTTAAATAGTGAAGCTTCTCAACTGTCAAACTTTGAATCTTACTTTCAAACTAAAGTCATTGAAGCTGAGATATATTCGAGGCGGTGTGGACATATATAATATACGTTATCATTTTACCTCTTATTTTATATGTATATTAATTTGATAAAATATATATAATATTCAATTAAATCTCAACTTATAAACCTTTGAATACATGATATTGTTTAACAATGTGGAAGCTTACTGGCTAAATGATGTTATATGTTATATGAAAATTGATACAAATAAGGAAAAGTAAATTAGTAAGTTGCAAATTGGGTGAAGAAATTCTATATAAGAAAAGAGTAAAAAAAGGGATAGATTCCATTGCACATAGGTGACATCAGAAGGAGGGAAAATATTTTTTTTGAAGCACTTTGAACAAACACTAACCTATTCACTTTTTTTTTACTAAAAAACCCTCTTTGCTTACATGAGCTTTCTTTGCCCATTAGTTTTTATCCTTATTTTTATCAATTTCCATATACTATAAAATCAAAGCATGATATTGATATTCAAATCGGAAACAGTTTGGGCTAGTAAGCTGAGATCCAGGTTTAATTTGAATAAAACTGAAAATCTTGAATTTGCACAGGCTTTGGGTGTGTTGAAAATCCACTTTTATGATTTGGAGCCGAGTTGAATACTCCTGAAACCGGCTCCAAGTTAAGAGCTATGTGGTCACTTGGCCTTAGTAATCAAGTTCACAATAAATTGCCACTGACGGTTTCATTGTTTGAATCCCAGCTGGATGCACTGGAGTCTGATTTTCCCATTGCCTTTTCACACTTTTGAGGTTGTACTTCCTCCAACTTGCCTTGTTTTTTCAACCAAGGGTTACCACACATCTGTAAAATCAATAAAACACAGGAAATAAATAGTATGTGTATGGGGAAAAAAAGATAATTTCATTCAAAAAAAGTAAAAATATTGAAACATTGGTGAAATTTGGGACATTTAATTGTGAGCTTAAAATAGTAGACCTTTATATGTAATAAAAAGTAAACTGAACCAGCACTCTGATTCTATAATGACTGTATATAAGCCAACCTCCCTATCAAGTGTAAACCATCCTCTTTTAAACACTAATGCCATGTCACACTTGTCAAGTTTATGAAAAATTAAATTTCATTCATCTATATTTATCTCCAAATGTCTGATAAGACAGTGTAGAAACACTATACAATAATGTACAGTAATTGGTAGTGAAGGAAGCCAAACTGAAAGGATAGTTAGGTTAGGCTTGGATAGAAAAACACACTTCTCTCTTCGTTCTTCTCATCTTTCAATATTAAACTATTACACTTCACACTTCTACATTTACACATTGTTTTGAATTTTCGGAATTATTCCTTAATCATATGAAGAGACAGATTAAAACACACAAAACACAAAGAAAAATATACATCAATTACTTTACATTATTGAACAGTGTTTCTACACTTTTGTATTATACATTTACAAGCCATTAAGCGCTAATTCATTTTACTCTCTAAGTGTCTGTAAATAGGGAAAATGCTTATGAAAAAATACAAGTATTTTTGTATTCATAAAATAGTGACAACTCTGTTACCACTTTAAATATGTTGTTGGTATAGTGATGATAGGGCTGATAAGTCTTGCCATAACAATATTTCACTGTGTCGAGAATTATCAGACCCTTCCACTGCTAGTTTTTCTAACTAAATTTCATCTTGCTTTCACAGCGTGGACTATGGTGGTGAGAACTTTGTTCGATTCTCCGGGGATACCCAAAAGCACTCCGTGGCACAGCTGTTTGCATGGGAGGCGTACGAGAAGGGTGTGGATGTCCACCTTCTCGCAGAGCCCACCAAACTGGAGATGCTTCAGCACGAGTATGACAAAAAGAAAGACCAGTTCAAGTCCCAGGTGCAAGGGAACATCCTGGATAAGTACGGGGGTGCGGAACATCTACAGGCACCCCCCAAGTCCCTGCTTCTGGCACAGACTGAGGACTATGTGGAGTATTCACGCTATGGGAAAATTGTTAAGGTGTGTGATTGGTCAACACATTAAATGGACTTTATTGTTGGTTGGTAGCTAATAGCTAGTATATTGGAGTTTTTCCATCTTCCTTCTTGTATCTCAATAGTGATAGGTTAGATCATTGCCCTTTAGATCACTACAGTGAACCAGATGACCTTTACCCATTATAGAATCAGCTTCTTTACAGATTACGCAGGAAATATATGGATATAGTTAGTCTGTAGAGGTGGGAATCCAAGCAATCAGGGCCTGAATATATCCGGAAAAGAGAGGCAGCAGATATCCTTGGGCTTTTTGGGAGGAGTACTATGTCATTATTTGTACTGTCGTTTTCAATTTTTGTTTCTCTCTATCTTTCTTGTTCAGCTCTCTTACTTTTAGGATTTGCATTGGAAAGTAATATTTATTTGAGGCTAGTCTGTATAAGTGTTGTTCTTTGTTTTTGTGAAGAAGTCTGTTTTCTTGTGAGAGTATGATAAAATCCACTGGAGATACCTAGTCTTTTCTAGTCCTTGAAGTTGTTTTTTTGGCATGGGAAATGTCAAATATTTGTCTACTCATTAGAGCATGGGTTATCACAGCTTGTATTGATAATTTAGAGTCACTGAAAATTACTACTTTCTCATAGTATGGTACATGGTAGAAAAGTTCTGTTAAAGCAAAGTTGATGGCCTCCAACTCTCGTCTCTCGTCATTATTAGTTGAGTTTGATCCAACATGAATATATGAGGAGAGTAAGTTACTTGACTCTCTTGCTCCAGCTGTTAGATCCATTAGGCATAAGAGACTTGTCATTATATTATACTTATTCATAATCATCATCATCATCATCATCATCATCAACTGTTTCCAGAGTGTATTTAACACGAACATATAGTAAGATGTGGTGCTAAAAAAACTTACCAGCATGGGGCCGATTCAGTTTAGTAGAATTCTTCCATCTTCCTTTATCCTCCCACCATTCTTCCTTCTTTAATTACTTCCATTCTTCTCCTCTTACTTGCACAATTTCTCTTATCTGCTCCTCCCATCTCTTTTCTGGCCCTCCTTGTGATCCTTTTTCCTACTAACAGGGTAGGTGGTACTAATGAGGTAATGACGCGCATTACAATACAAGGAACCAACCTAGTGGGTTCCGCTTAGCTTCTCCTACCCAATCCTGATCTCACTACCAAGTGGTGTACCCCAGTATCTGATTAATTTGGTAGAGGTTGGGTTGAACCCCAGTGGAAACTAAGTCAGGTGCAGACAAGAGACAGGAGACTGGTCACTGGTCAGGGTCAAAAGCAACAAGCCTGGGAAAAGGTTTGGCCAGTTGGCTCCCAGCTTGGTGAGCTGTGAGTGGGAGTGTTGGTGATGATTGTTTAAGTAATCATCAGCACCTATAGCCTCAGAGAGGGCTACCAACAAAAGAAGAGATACCTGAGGATCCATAAACAGCAGCCCGATACTCGTGTGTAAGCCACAACAGGCTTAGTAAGCCGCTGACCGAAACAAACCACAGTACTCGAGATAATAAAGTTAAGGATCTCAATTTCAATACCTCAGTACCCTTGATTCTTACAGGTACTGCAGGAATCGAGAATCAATCTTAATATTATAATTTTTGATATCTTGATTCTTAACTCTCAAGTCCCAGAATATTTAATGTTTAACAATGAGGAGGGTGCCACAATATAAAAGTTATGGTCTCTAAACAAAACAGCAAAGTTGCAAAGGTTATTTTATTGTGGCGGTTAAAGACTGTCCTTAAATTATGTAAGGCTTTTTTATCATCATTTTTTGTCACCCCTCCCACCCTACACCCCCATTTATCTTAAGTATTTTTTTATGATTTGGTAAATTATTATTTTAATTGTTTGATTAATTTTAGACATAAGAATTGGTGACAACGTGAGTGATAAGAATTTTTAGAATACTTTAATTTCTGTAAGTAAATGAAATATAAGTTAAATTTTATAGTTACCATCTTAATTTTATTTTCTCACAAAATAAAGTCTCACCATAAACATTGATAAGAAACCTTATGCAATATGTATTCTTCACACCCAGCCCCCTTGTAAGAAAATACAGAAACATCCATCCCTCATTTTGTTCCCCTCCCCCTCTCTTGCCTAAAATGACAAAAGGGGTGTTTGAAAACAAGGTGCTTATGAAGATAGATAGTCCAACAAGGGATGAAGATATTTGGTAGTGGAGAAGATTTCATGATGATGAGTTACATACCCTTTACTCATCACAATACATTGTTAGGATAATAAAGTCTTTTAGATTACGGTGGGCAAGACATGCCGTCTGAATGGAAGAATCTAGAACCGTATTAAGGGTATTGGTTGGTAAACCCAATGAGAAGAGACCACTTGTTAGATCTAGACGCAAATGGAGGGATAACATTAGAAAACCTGAAAGGGATAGGGTGTAATAAGGGTGGACTGGATAGTAAGTGTGGCAATAAACTTTCAAGTTCCCTATGCCATAGAGTAGGAAATTAAGTGTTGAAGCTGTTTGACTGGGTTTTTAGGATCCAGGGAATTCTAAATATGTTTGCTTCAATAGTTATTGCTAGGTTTGTTGATTTATTAACTCTGGGTCAACTGAGTTGACATGCAGATGTAAAACTAAGAGAGTTGGGCAATCGCAGAGATTTTTTTTTTTATCTTAAAAACAAAATAAAATTACAAAGAATTTTGCAAATAAAAGAAACAGAAGTTTTGGTCAATTAGAGGCTTTTAACTGCAAACTTTAAATATTATGGATAAAAGAAAAACTTAACTGAAGGAATAAGCAAGCACACAGGATCTAAACCCATGTCTCCCTGCTATTACAATATGTTTGACTGTCACTGCATTCAACCTTGTTTGGCAAATGCTGCCCCTTTTTCCAAATTGCTCAGTTTATTCTCGCAAAAAAAAACTCCAAAAATTTGCTTAGTCTTGAGTTTATATAATAATCTCTTTATGGAAACCCTCGTTTCACTTTATAAAGTAATTGTATTATATTAGGAAGAAGGTACAGGAAAGGTAGATAGAAACATATAAAAGGGTCAAACAAACTAAGGCTTAGTGGCAGCAATGTAGAGTGTGAACTATGTTTGTCTTTTCACTGTAAAAGCCATATTGTGTTCATTCTTTTTATATGTTTCTATCCACCTTAGTCCTGTTTTTAGTATTCATCTGTATACGTAAATATACAGATAATTTCTTGTAACAAATCATTGTTAGGTTCTGTAAAAAGTGAATTTATTGAAAAATTTGACTCATAGATTTAACTTTTGAATTATTTTTTTATTTATATATTTGGAGTATTTAACGTACACTTTCTCAACCGAATGATCATATCAGGACATGAAAATTTTGAATCAGATTCCACAAATTGTAATTTAGGATTTGTTTGGATTTTAACTTTCAAATTAAGATTTGTTTAAAAATAAGGAAGTTCAATGGTTAAATGAGCCAACTACACTAGATTAGTGTGTGCTTAGTGGTTCATACTCTGTTTTTGTCATTCTTTTTGCTTAGTAAAAGCAATAAGGCCAAAATATACTAAATTTATCTGTGATTCAATCTCTGACTTTTCTACTTTAGAAGACATAAGAAATGAAGATAGATGTCACCTTTTATGAATTGTATTCTACGTAGGATTTTTTCCTCTTTCCTTAAGTCGACTTTCTTCATACATTTTTCACTTGCTATTTAATTTTCTCTCAATTTTATCAATTTTCAAACATTAATATTCATGATTTCGAATTAAATATGAGTCTTGGATTCAGATTTAGATTGAATACATTCCAATTTGAAATTTTGAAGCTTCAAAATAAATGAAAATAAATAAAACCAGCAATTATACAATAACCAATTCACAATATAAAGGATATCCCCTCAATATCTACATAATACATAAACATCAAATGATATTTGTTTTAATCTTAGGGCCAGGAAAAGCAGATCATCCGGTCTAAATATGAAGAGGACGTATTGATTAACAACCACGCAACCGTGTGGGGGTCCTTCTGGAGCAATGGACGCTGGGGCTACAAGTGCTGCTATTCCTTTGTCAAGGTGGGTTGCTCACTCTTTCCTCAGTTATACCTTACTATTACTGTTACAACAGAGGAAACCAGCATCTTGTTTTAGTGGTCAGTGTACCCGAAAATGAGTTTAGAGGCTCCGGGTTTGATTCCCGGCTAGGACCAAGAATAATTTTCTCAAAAGGGGAATGATCCCAAAGGTCACCAGGGTTTGGTTAGTTTGACTTAAGTTTTGTTAAGCTCATTGTGGGTACGGCTAAAAGTCTATGCACACAGGTGACTGAACTAGATTTGTGTGTGTGTGCGTGTTTTTTTTTTGTGTTTTTTCCAGTCAAAAGAATGTAAAAGGCTTTCAAAAAAAGTGCCAACAAGTTTTCCACCCAATGAAACAAAGATGAGAGGAAAGGTAGATTTCTCGAGATTGGAACACACAGTAACATATTGTTTTTTTTACCATGTTTTATTACCTGCCTGGAGTATAGGCATTTATTTAAACTAAATGATATAGGGATGACAAAGGTTTGGAGTAAATGTACCCATGTTTTCATAAAGGGTGCGGAATAAATAATTTAATTTAAAATAAGCTTTGCACACCTGACTAGGATTTAAACCCTGTCATTCTCCTCACCAGCAAACCACACTATACAAACTTGACGTTTATTCAACATGCATACCAGAGATAAGATGAATATTAAGTTTTAAAAAAAATTGGGTAAATCCATCGTGTTAATAATTTTTTGTTTTACAGTTACATTTTGACTTTAAAAGTGTGATACAACTCGGACCAAAAGTTGTTTTAATCAATTTCATTGAGAGATAAATATTTGTTTAAAACATGAGCAAATATATTGTGGGTTCTTGTGTCATGTCATGTTGTTCACATTATCTTGTTTTAGAACTCCTATTGCACTGGGGACGCTGGAAAGTCTTCTGGAGAATCCTCGGGAGTGGCTAACAATGCCCCACCTGCATCTGTGGAGGCTGTTGGCAGGTCTCAAATCAGCGACAGAGAGGACTCTGGATCTTCATCAGAGGTGAAACCCTAAAATTCAAGATTTATAAGGATGATCATATTGTGTTCGTCCCCCTTTTATATGTTTCTATCCACCTTTCCTATACCTTCTTCCAAATATAATACAATTAACTCGATATCCTAAATTGAAAGTTCTGGCATCCAAATAAAATGATAAATGTGGAACAGGGTAATTTTTCAATGTTGTTGGTGTTTCATTTAAGTGACAGAAAATTGTAATTGTACTCGACATGACCTTTGTGTTCTAGTAAACTTGCATAAATTAGAAATGTATCACTTTTATTATTTATATTTTTTATTTATTTTGTTGAATCACACGTTTTGGGGTATTTTTGTGGTATTTTTGTGGTAAATCACATATTTTTAGGGGTGGATAAGATCATGATTAGAAAAGTTGGTAATTTATCCATTCTAGAGGCAGAAAGGGTTGGGTCCCTCCCATCACAGGAAATAAAGCACGATTATTGTTCCAGCAGGTGCTGCTGGCTCAATCTCTAGTGTAGACAGTCATCATCTTTGTTCTGTAGGACTCTTAGGGAGGGAAGGGGGTATTTAATGTCCTGTGGTAAGACAAACAAGTTGGGAAGCATGACTCATTCTGCTCTCTCTATCCACAGTTATTTGTTAAGTTCAGCGGGCAGAGAGCTTGAAATATTAGGATGACAGATATATTCTACTACCATATTTTGGGATGTGGAAATGAGGGGAGGAAGAAGTAGCTTGCCAATATCAACTATTTATGTGCGGTCAGCCTGTCTGTTGTTAGAACTAAACAAAGAGTAGAGATTACAAGGTCTAAAGACCCTTTAAGGTGTGTCAATTCTAGAGGACATTAAAGTGGCTTAAAACAGAAATTTAAAGGGTTTTCAAAATTAGATAACTTTAAAGGGGTTTTAAACGTGCAGAATATTTAAAGGCTAACAAACCTAGTATTTAAGAGGTTTCAAACCTAGAGGACATATTTTAAGAAAGGTACAACATTATTTTTTCACTCATCAAATAGTTAAATATAACCTTTTTTTTTTCAAAGCAGATTAACTAATAAGAACAATTTCCATCAAAAATTTAATAAGATTAAATCAACTATTTAATTGGTATTGTTCAGTATTTGTTCAAATTTCTGCTATTTGAGTTGATAAAAAAATCCTATTTGCACACACCTATCTATATTATTATGTTTTTATGATACTATTTTATTATTTATATTAAGTTTAAAATAATATGTATATCTATGCTTTTACAAGTCTTACCATAAAATGATTCTAAAGAGTCAATTTTATAATTTCTCCTTCCTATCTTGATCTCGATATTTTGATTCATTTTCCATCCCGTTCCCGTCTCGACATGAAAATGTCATTCTCGTCCAGCCCTACATACATGCATGGATAATGATTTAAATTATAAATATTGAATAATCAGATACAAAAAATCTAGGTTAAAATATAAATATATGAAACTAGAATCATAATCGAGAATAAAATAAACAAAATATCTTGAGTAATTTAAAAAATCAAATTGCATTAGTGATGTGAATAAACCTGTGCGAACTTTCAAAACTTCAAATCCAAATACGAATCTTACTAAGATTTGGATTCAATTCAAAAGTTTTAATCTTAATGTTGGAAAGATTTGAATTTGATTCAAAAAAAATGTATATAAATAAATCCTGGATTCGGATTTGATGTGTTTAGCTCAAAATTTAAATCACTGTATAATTCATTCTTACCAAATTAATATAATCATACTGAAAACCACTTGTGTGATAGAGTGACCAGAAAAAATAACTTGAGTTCCAGGTTGTTAAGGAATCGTGTGGTTTGACATTGAATGTCTTGTATTTAGGGGTGTGTGGTAGAAGAAGGGGGAGGCGGTTTTCTAACGGCTGATGGAGAGACAAATGGGAGCCACGAAACATTTAGAGAAGGAAATAGCTACTCAACCATATTTCATGTTGGTGAAAATGAAGGAGGCAATATTGCAGGTTCAACCATTTGAGTGCACCTGTTAGTCTACTGTTAGCAGACAGGAAGGCAACACATTCAGAATAGAGATTACAAAGGGTGTCAAGTCTAGAGAACATTTAAGGGGTTTAGATAAAATTTAAGGGGTGTCACACCTTGATACCATTTAAAAGGTTTTGAACCTAAAATAAAATGTTTAGGTGTGTCGAGCCTAGATAACATTGGTTTTCAAACCTAGATATCCAAGCCTAGAGAACTTAAGGGGTGTCAAACCTAAAGACCATTTAGAAGATTTCAAAACTTGAAAACATTTAAGGGGTGTCAAACCTAAATACCATTTAAAAGGTTTTAAACCTAAAAAACATTTAAGTGGTGTGTTAAGCCTAGAGAACATTTAAAGGGGCCAAGAACTAATTTTATCATTTATTGCTGTTTTGTTATTATATTAAATTTATTGTTGTATAATATGAAAATGGAAGAGGTATGAGTGAGACTAGCAATAACATTCATTATACAGCCATTCCCTGTGATGAATGTAGTGAAGATGTCACTTGTAGGTTCAGTTGATGGTTTGGCAAACTGGTGTGCAATAGTACCTTCTGGCTCAATGATGAAAGCAACAGGAAACTACCACACTCCTAATTTACCTAGTTAGCCTTTTCAGTGCTAACAAGGTTTGCAGCTGACTGCGGAATTGTTTAGGGTCCAACCAAACTTTGGGTTGAACACTAATCATCACACAAACAAAAGTAGGCCTTGCATATTATAAAATGAGAACTACACTTTGAAATAATAGAAACAATGAAAGAATCCAAATATGACTGTGTTTATTATTATTATTATTATTATTTATTATTATTATTTGTGAAACACACTGTCTAAAAAACTGGACCAAAAGTTCCTCTCAATTTCCTGAAATGTTCTAAATTCAGTATTTTTTGTACTAATACCAGCTCAAATAACAATGTTTTGAAGTAATTTTTTGCATTTTACATACTGAAATATAAAACCACATTTTCAATAGGAATTTAGTAACTTTAATTATTTCTATAAAAAAAAGTAAGAAAAACCTACTATTTGATTTGTACTATTCAATATTTGTTCAAAATTTTGATATTCAATTCAAAATTATTTGTTTCGATAAATACTGCACACCCCTACTTGTATTAATATATATGAGCCCACTCTTTTGTAAATATTAATCAGCATTTGGACTATGATTAAAAACGTGGTGTGATCTTTATTTGACTTTTCACCATTTTGATTAGTTCTATGGATTTTTAATTTTTTAAATATATTTAAAATGTGCCTAAAATGTTTATAAACCCATTGCTGCCACTGTAAAAAGAGGCGATGGCTGCGTCTTCAAGAAAATTAGTTGCTACTGTTCATTCCCCTGGCCTAAGCTTCATACTATCGAAAATAATCAAGGAGGAGTGTGAAAAGCCTAACACAACTTCACAAAAAAAGGAAACCTAAAAAAAGAAAATTGAAAAGGAATAAAGTACCCTTAAATAGGCTAACTTAAAAGGACTCCTTTAGGTTATTCATATCTTTTACATATTCCTATATAAGTGTCCTATCATTCTTTACCAATTTCCTTTTTTTCCCTTTTGCGTTTATGGTTTTCATCTTTAGTAAGTTGCATTGCACATTTCACACTCCCTCCTAATGAATTTTAATAGAAAAAAACCTATGGATTGGGCGGTAACAATCAATTCCTTCAAAAGGCAATCTTTACCTCTTTGTCCAGTGGCAGCAATTTAAAGTGTGAATTGTATTCTCCTTTTCGTTGTAAAAACCATATTGTGTTTGTTCCCTTTTATGTTTTCTATCCACCTTTCCTGTACCTTCTTACAAATATATATATTACAAAATACCTCAAAAAATCAAAAAGAGGTTTTCCTGAAAGATATACAATCCTTGGTTTTGTGTTTGCTATGGACTTTACCATTCGATTTGAACAAAAAAAACTGCTATTTGCATACCCTTAAAATTAATACTTACAATCATTTGAATTTTTCTAATAATTGACACTTGTTTGATTGGTCTGGGAATTTTTAAATATCATGCTAAATATTTCCAGTCTGACTCAAGCCATGGGGAGGTGGAGGGAGGATCCAGCCGGAAAAGGAAAAACAGAAAGAAGAAGAAAGACAAAAAGAGGCGCAGGAAAGAAAACAAGAAAAAGATTAAAGTAAAGAAGATGGCCGAAGAGGAGACGGACCAAGAAAAGTTGCACAAGGTAATAATATGTTTGGAAAGGCAAACCAACAAATATTTATTTAAGAAAAAACTGTACCAAACAGTTATCTCTAATAGAATTAAGGATGAGTCTATTAAATCCTTAAGATATTTAAGGATTAAAAATAATTTTTAATTTAAGATTAAATTTAATATAATTAGTGATTATGCACTTATGCTCTTTGCTATTAATTTATTTCAATAAATAATATGGTAGTACAAACCCAACAACTAGAACCTAGACCAGAGATCTGAACCTATGGCATGCGTGCTAACTGATTTCATTGATCTGTATGGTACAACAACAAGAAAAATAAACCTTAAATAAAATTATTTGTATAATGTTGTGTATTGTAAACGAACATTTTCTTTTCTTAATTATCAAACATTCTATTGTTGTGTTCGGCTTAGTATTGATAATGTGTGTTGTTTTATACTAGATAAAAGTATTGTTTGATAAGTAAAACCAACATATAATTTTTTTAAATTCAAAAATATTTTGAAAACCACGTGATTCAATATATAACTTTTACTTATTTGTCATTATAACTTCTACTAAACACCACAACACCATTTTAGAGTGAATTGCACCACTTTAAGGGGTGGTTCACTAGAATAGTTAAAATAATTCAGAACAAGCTTCATTCCATAAGGGACGATGTGTCGCGGTGGCCTTCTCTATGAAAGTCTAGAGGATAGGAGGTCATCATGACAAGGCTCTGCGTTGGACACACATCAATGACCCATGGATTTTTGTTGAAAGGGCATCCACCTCCAGTGTGTGTTTTTTGCGATGTTCCTCTTAGTGTGTACCACATTTTGGTGGAGTGTTGTAAATATGCCCCTATTCGCCTGTCTCTTGATTTTAAAGGTGACCTATATTTTTTGAGTGTTGCAAATATGCCCCTATTCGCCTGTCTCTTGATTTTAAAGGTGACCTATATTTTTTATTACGCCATAGCGGGGATGGAGTTATTTGTTTACTTCGTTTTATATGCCAGGCAGATCTTTTTAATGCCATTTAAGTTACTTTTATAAAGTGGCTCATTTGGTTTTTATCTCATATTGAGATTATTTTTAACATTTTTAGTGTCCTTTAAATTGTTGTTTTGTCTTCCTAACACCTCTTTTTAGTATGCTGTAATATGTTTGTTTTGTCTTTTTATCATTTTATATTTTAACATGTTTGTCTTTTTATCATTATATATATATATTTAATCCCCAACAGACTAGGCCATTATCTGGGACTATTTTGATAGAGTGTAGCAGATGCTCATAGTGCACATGAAATCTAGTTAGTTATATAAGTACAATTAATTTTTCCAAAGTAAAATTTTTACAAGATAAATACATGGCAAAAGGTTTATAACAAGACATATAAAATTATACATGACAGTTAATGTAAAAAAGAAAATTATTCACGCAAATTGAATTATATAAAGTAAATAATATTATGTTGTGATTATTGCATAAATCAAGGGTAGGTGTTTTTATAAAGTACACATTTTATAGACAAAATGAAATGGAAAGGCAAAGGGATTATCCTGCTAATTATGTTACATAAAGGAAATTATGGTTAGTAATTATGTGATATTATTTTTCAAAGGATTTTATAGTGATTTAATGTTTGTTTTTTCTTTTTACCATTTTATATTTTATTGTGTTGGTTTTGTCTTTATAACGAACTTATTATATTTTAAAATGTTTGCTTTGTATTTTTAATGGAGTGCATACACATGTGGTTTTTTATTAGCAGGTGTATCACTCAAAACATTTTAATAGCCCATTTGAGCACGCCTATGGAGTGATTCAAATGGGTATTTTCTCATATTGAGATATTTTTTTAAATACATAATTTTATTATTGCATATTGTATTTTATTTTTGTATGCATATGCCTGCTTATTTTAACGGTTGGACTATTTACCACTTCACTCCCTCTTGTGAATTATTATCATCATCATCATTATCATTATTATTCAGCTAACCATTAGTTCTCACACTGGTCAGAAAAGGTTTGCTTGCCTGCCCTAGGCCATCTAATTTTCCACTTAACTAGATGTATAAATGTTGTTATAATGAGGAAAATCATGCAATCGTGGGAAAGTTAATCTCTTATATTTACCATATTCTCTAATACTCATATTCAAACTAGAGATTTGGGACTCCCAGGTAACATTAAAATTCAGACTCAACATAAAAATTGTGGTTTCAAGCCATTTCTTAGTAAAACATTGAAAGGACGGAAAGACAAGAAAGGCCATCACACTCAAGTTATATTATTTCACTTCTCAGTTCCAAATTTCTCTTAATCCTAAAAGGCAGTCAAAATATAATTTGTCTTTATTGTTGTCATCTTTCTGCTATATGGGTGGTTACAAAATGTTGTCAACCGGCGGACCAGTGGGTATAGTACGTGGAGAGAATCTTTTATAGCTTTTTAACGAAAACCTCCTTTCATTTTGTTTTTGATGTACATTTTGCTATATATAAGATAAGGTACAGATACAAAGTAGATACAGGAAAGAGGGATAGATAGTACACCTTCAATATGTTACAAAATATTTTCAAAATTGGAAACACTATTATGGTTGAGTTTATTATTTTTATAGTATTATGTAGGAATGGGCCCAACAAAGCCTTAAATCACTAAATATCTAGGACAATTCGAGGATCAACAAAATATTGGTTTTAATTATCATTAAATATATATTTATATTAGTAGGGGTGTGCGAATAGGATTATTTATCAAATCAAATAATTTTGATTGAATATCAAAATTTCGAACAAATACCAAAAAGTACAAATCAAATAATAGATTCTTCTTACATTTGTGATAAAAATAATTTAAATTAGTAAATTCTTATTGAATAATAATATATTATATTTAGCATTTAGCACCGCGTCTTACTACCCGTTAGGGTTATACGCTTTAAGTACTAATTACTCTAGTGGATTAGGAATTGGGAAGGTTTAATTAGAGGAAGTGAACCCGCATTGGCGTGGAGGGAGAGTAGAAAACCATTTTGGAAAAACCACCCCCAGTTCACCCGACCTCGATCTCCCCGTCCTCAGCAGTCGAGCTCAACACGACGAACGCGTTAGCCAACTACACCACCGAGGTGGGTCTTTCTTATTGAAAATGTGGTTTTATATTTAAGTATGCAAAATGCAAAAAATTACTTTAAAACATTGTTATTAGAGCTGGTGTTAATAAAAAAGGACTGAATTTAAAACAAAATTTCAGGTAGTTGAGAGGAACTTTTGATCCAGTTTTTTTAGACAACGGGTTTTACCTAAATCAATTTTTTTTAATTTTTTTTTACTAAAATAACACAACAGTAATGAATGATAAAATTAGTTCATGACCCCTTTAAATGTCTTTAGGCTTGACACACCCCTTAAATGTTTTTTTAGGATTTGAAAACCTTAAATGTTCTCTAGCCTTGAACCCTCTTAAATGGAATCTAGGCTTGACGCCCCGCCCCTTAAGTTCTCTAGGTTTGACATCCCTTGAATGTTATCTAGGTTTGAAACCACTTAAATGTTCTCTAGACTTGCGCGCACAATAAGTTAATATTTTTGATAAAACTAACATTCTAGTTCCAACTTTTGCTGGTTATGCATAAGATATATGTTTGTATGCATACATTATTTTTGTAATAATTACATTAACTGTTATCATTTTCTTAAGCATATTTCTCAATAGTTATTAATAAATAATCGATAATCGGAATTAATTCGGCGTAAATAATCGTAGCATAAACAATTATTCTAAGAAATTGGTATCAGTAATTGGTTTTACTGAATCGGTATGGTACACCTCTAATATATATTATTTATTCTGAATTATTTTAGAGTGTTTAACCCTGACAGATGGTCCTATGTTATGAGATAGGTCCCATTGTAATCTGCCAGGGTAAGCCTACTACCTTTCAGAATAAACTAAGTGTACATGGCTATTAACTGAAATCGGTTCTAGTTCCTAAGTAAGCTACTCCTGGAAATGGAGTCCTAACAAACCAAATTGACCCATCTCTAACCATTTTATTCATATTTTTCACAAATTTGAAATTGGGCAATCAAACTTTTGAGATATGGTTAATATTTTTTCTAAGTCTTTCACTTTTTTGAAATTTATTGACGTGCTGTTTTTGTCCTTCCCCAGGCACTCGAGCAAGAAGAAGAGAACCAGAAAGAAGCACAGCGACTGCTGTCCATTGACGAGCGTAAGCGGCCTTACAACAGTATGTTTGAGGTGAAGAAACCAACAGACGAAGAGATAGAGGCATACCTCATGATGAGGAGACGAGATGAGGATCCCATGGCCCAGTTTATGGGCTAAACTTTTATCCTCTTTACTGCACCCTTCATCTTATTAGATAATTTGAAGCATATATTAGTTTATACTTTTCAACACAGACGATTCCCTCTTAATTTTTAAATTAAGGATAAATACTTGGAATTTTCAAACCCTAAAAGATATTTGAAATTTAAGGATTTAACTAAATCTAATTTGTAATCTGGATTATTTTTAAGAACTAAATATTTTTATGAAATTAACTGTTTGACCTTTTAAATGGGAAATATGGTCAAATGTATTGATTTAAATGGGAATTAATTAACTATATCAACATTCCAATAACCAATTAAAGTTTTCTTAGCCAAGAAAATCTACTTTCTTTGACCAAAGTTCATTGGTAAAAGACTTGTTTGAATTGACCATCCATTTTGTGACCTAGAGAAAATATTTGCATAGGATGGGGCTTTTATAAAATAAAAACACATTTTTTTGCAGGAAAAATTGATAACATATTTTTATATTATTAGTGTTATTTTTAGCGTTGGATCGAATCCACTATTTTACCACTTTGAATCTTGGAAAAAATTATGAATATAATAGAATAATAGAAAATACAAATATAAACTAAATCTTAGCATTCTTCCTTATAATCCATTCATTAAAACATCCATATATTCTGTTAAGTGTTAAATTACTGGTCTTGGGTCTTAGTTGTTAAGTTTATCTTATAATTATAATAGGTTCTGAACCACCAATAAGCATTATTAAAGCTGTAAAACAAATTTCACTTGAAAAATTGAAAGAAAAGAAAATTAAGTATGAGTCTTGAATCCTCAAATTTCGAATATCATTAAAAATTCAAAGAATTCTAGGGCCCATCCCTGGTTATCTAATAGTTATTGATACTATATATGAAAAGTGATAGCTGCATATTACATTATATGACATAATATGCATAAAGATCAAGTATCATGTTTAGTTGTCAAATAAGGCTCTTCCTATGAAAATTGGACTGTATATACAAATTGTAGCCTTAGCTTATTTATTCATTGTAACTTAAATGTTAGTTAATTTAGCAAATTTAGCAAAATTCATTCATTTTATTAACATCAAATCAAGTTATTTATTATTTATGTATTAAATTCTTGTGAGTTTGTGCTACAATCTACTATTGTAAAGTTTTCTTCATCACCATTCATATATTTCTTTATTCTCTTTTGTAGGTCTTCTCTTCATATTGTAATTAGTGTATATTAAATAAAGTTGTTTTTGTGTGTGTATGTATGTATATTTGTTTTCATTACCAGTTTGCTGTCAATGGCATTTAGAATAAATTTTAATATAATGCAGGAATTTTTTACTCTTTCTTTTATCACTTTCATTGTTTAAGTTCCTATAAATACTAAACTAATCGGTAATGTATTTTTTTATTGAGTTAAGGGTCCTGGGATCGATTCTTGTCATGACCGAAAATTTATCATTGGTTAAATATGGTTTCCCCC
>CABFOW010000780.1:187703-208237 GCA_902141385.1 Timema californicum | reverse complement strand
ACCAAGGTGACTTCCATTCTCTCTTAAGCCAAGTCAGCTTCCACTCTCTCTAAAACCAAGGGGACATCCATCCTCTCTTAAGTCAAGGTGACTTGCATTTCATATTAACTCGATGTTACTTTCATCCTTTCCTAGCTACTATCCCCTTTATTCGTCATAGCTCACTAATCCCCGTTAGTACCTGAAAATACAATAATAAATAAAATTACACGGTACGAGAGACCCTTGAGATGTTGGCCGTGCCCTAGCAAATAGCGTTCAAAACCATTCGTGGAGTCAGCCGATAAATAATAAAGCTAACAGAAACACTGGCGTGTCCTAGCCGTCACCATTGATTGTGGTTTGAACGTATCCGGTGGCTGAGAGATAAAACCGGCTATGTCCACACGGCAGGAATATTAGCTAGAGAGTTCACAACCATCAAACCCTCATTGGCTCATCTAGTCTAGTTTTCCTGTGACGAGGTTGGGGTTCGAATCTCAGAATGGTGTACTCATAGTGCTTTTTTCCTAAATGGTCCATCCTCGATAAGTTTGATTACATTTCCTCCTAGTTCTACTTTCCTCTTCATTGCGTTAATAACATAGTTTAAGTATCAAGATCCACGGCCAGGTCGTTAGATGCGATCCATAAAGAGTTCCAGTTTATGTTAGTATACAACTTGCAGCCATACTACTTGTACACACTAGCCACCAGCATGGGTGGCCATGAAGTCTAAGGCACCTGTGTCGTAATAAATTATATTTTCGGTGGCTTAGAGAGTTGGAATCCCAGTATAATTCGAACGCTCGGTTGTTGTAGGTGTTGTCAACATGTGACTTAGCACTGTAGCTTTACCATCCCTATCACACGTTAAACGTGAATGCAGTTCCTTTAAAATGGCCCTCCTCGTCCCTACCCCTTAATGAGTAGGATTACACGCTTAGGTGTCTGCATAGTCTAAACTCTAAAGTGTCCCTTTCACAATAGACTAGACTGCCGGTGACGGGTAGATCGGGATTCAATCCTGGTTGGTGTACTAAAATGTTTTTTCCTAAATGGTTTTCCATTCTACCTTCACGAAAATGAGGTACACTTCCACTAAATTCAACCTTTCCAATCCATAACACATTAGTGTAATTAGTACATAGGCGTTTAGCTAGAACGGGTAGTATGACGTTATTTTAACAACAAAACTTGGCATTAAATGTAATAATAATAATACACGTTTTGTTCAATTTATTGTTGGTATACTATAAACTTGAGTGTTCGATAAAAAAAAAGGTTGAAAATTGTAAAACAAATATTGTTGGGGGAATTATTTTCATTGTTCTATAAACAATATTAGTACGTCTATTGAATTTTAAGGTGTATGTAGTAAAATCTTTTTGTAGGTATTAAAATGGTTAATACACCAGCTAAAGTATTGATGAATGTACACAACATTGTTTGTTTTAAAGCTATGAATTGGTTTCTGTAGCAGAAAACACAGTTCTTTTCTTAGTAAATAAAATGTTAACAGTGACTTAAAAATTTTAGGTGGAATCCAATAAAAGAAATACTCACCCTTTTCACTTTGTCTCCTAACAAAGTTGAAGTCACTTTTAACGCCCTCCCCCACCCGAAATTGTTCTAAGTTTTTTATATGGACCTTAAAGATAACCTTGTATCACACTTTAAATAACTTATAGAGGCATTCACTTCTTAAATAATTCAATGAAAGACCACTCTAAAGAGCTATTAGGGACATTTAGTTTAAAAAAAAATGCCAGGTGAATATCACTCTTAATTTCTTCTAGAAACATAAGATTTTAAAACAAATTCCCGTAGAGGGTCTCTCTAAATAGCTTCTTTATACGTATAATATTTAAAAAATTCAAGTGATGATCACTCCAAATAGATTCTAAAATCTTTCAATTCTCAGAAATGTGTTGGAAGAAAATCACTTTTAATAGCTTCTAGAGTAATCTGATTTTTTTTTAAAAATCCTAACTAAGACCAATCCAAATAGCTTTAAGGAACATCCACTTTTAAAAATGTGCTAGTGAAAGACCATTTCAAATAGTTTTAGTGGCATCTAATCTTTGAAAAAAAAACTATGTGAAAAACACTCTAAATAACTTCTAAGACATTAAACATAATAGGATGAAGACCATTTCAAATAGCTTATAGGGAATTTAATCATTTATAAAAAAACTGGTAAGCATTTCTTAAAATATCCTTAAAAAGCATCAGAATTTAAAAAAAAATCCGAATGACTACTATAAAAAGCCTCTAGTACTATCCAAATATTAAAATATTTCGTGAAAGTAGTACTCTAAAAGAATAGCTGTTGAAAAAGTTAACTGGGATATAGGAGGGTATTAAGTCACTAAAAAAAATGTTACTTCCTTCCCCTCCCTATTAAATACATAAAGTCCCACTACTACTGTATAAAATAGTTATGTTCTTATTTCTTAGGGTTTAATAGTAAGATTTAACATGTCATAAGCTTAAGATTTTGAACTCCCTTCCCTCAACCCCACCCCCATCCCCGTCCTCCTAAAATATAAATTTTTCCTATGCCCACCTATAGGCACAAAAGTCTATTAAGATAAAGTATACTATCAGCGATATGCCGTTTTTATCCAGACATTTATTGGAGCAATCATTTCAAAAAAAGAGCGTCGGTAGCGATGTTGTTTTGTTACCATAGAGCGATAAAAAAAAGAGTTGAATAATGGCCGTCTCTATGTGCAGGCTGAGAGAAAATATCGGGAAATGTTTCTCTTAATGTTAGTCCCAGCCCCCAGCTGGCGTTGGACTGTTATTAATTACACAACGAACAAGACAGGGCGCGCTGTGGCCTTTTATCGAGGCGAGAGTGTTTTGTTCTTAAGACACGGGGGCGGCACTTTCTGTTTCAAGGTCCGTCTGTTACGAGGCCGGGTCAAGCTAAACTTCAAGAACTGCTAAATTCATATTACACTTCTTTCATTGTGTATATTTTCTACTCTAAGACTACAAATGCCAAAACCGTTGTCCCTATCTAATTCCAAAGTTCATCTGTCATGGGGTCAGTTTGTATTTGACTTTTTTTTTACACACCACGTCTTACTACCCATTCAAGTTATCTGCGTATTTATAGAAAATTGGATAAGGATGAGAAAGTTGGAATTTATAGGAAGTGTACCCATATTTGAAAAAGGAAGAGTTAAAAACCATGTAGTAAAAACACTCAAAATACACCCATCTAAGATTCGAACCCCGTTCTCGTCCCTGGAAATCCAATCTGCTGTAAGAGTGATGCCTTAGACCATGCGACCACTGAAGCAAGTCTTTACGAACTTCTGTGACAATTTATTACTTCTTTCATTGTTTATTTAACAAGCACTTATACCAATGTTCCGCAAACATTTTTAAGTTCATGGTGCACTTTAACAATCCTAGTTGTTGTTTTTTTTGCGGCACATTGTTTTGTTTTCGGTACGCGCCGTGGCGGCAGAAAATGAATCAGACAACCAGTTCAACGGTTGTACTTTAAGTCAAAATTAGAAAAGTGTAGAATATTTTTTTTCTGGAGTAATAAATATTCCAAAATGAAAGGTGAGGGTTCTTTTTTCTGTGCCCACTTCTTTAACGTTTATAAACATTTCGTTCCGAAAACCATTACTAATTTGTGTAAACCATAACTCTAGCTTAGCGAGAAAGCTTTTGATTTTAACATATATGTTTACAACATTAGTAAGTACGAACTAGTATGAAATGTAGATGACGCAAGACTGCCACTCGTGCCAACTTTATTCGTATTTTTATTAAACAATGATGCGTGACACTCCGGGATGTATCCGCACGGCACACCTAATTCACCGCCGCAATATACCAGTGTGCCCCGGCACACCATTTTCGGAACACTTGACTTATACAAGAGAGTGAATAGACTTGTTGCTGCTAAGCTGCAAATTTCTAACTATTGTCTCTTCGTGTGACAAGACTAACGAATATCTCTGATTGTTACGTCATTTTAGGCATGACAACCGTAGCTGACAAGGTAATTTAACTACACAATATAATAAATTATGATCATCACATTTTATTAGCTAGCTTACTAGTTTCTTATTTTCATAACTATAAAATTTATCAAAAATTATAATATTGCGTAAATTTAATAATTAAATAATACTGATGGCTTATTAAGCAATTCACTATTTAGAAAATATTAAGAATATCAAATGAAGTTTGAAATCACAATATTAGTTTTGTTTCCATCACACACAATAAAGAATATACTAACAACTGTGGCACCATTGATACCAAAATGTTTCAGAGTGCAGTAAAAAGTTTGTCCTGGTTTGTTTTTTTCTTGTTCTACGTCATACTATCCATTCGAGCTATCCACATATTTGAACTAATGAGGTTGGGGTGGAGAAGGTAGAACTTACAGTAGTGAACCCTTATATGTGTGTATATAGAGGCGTATTCAATTTATGCACAAAACAACAGCTCGGTACACTCGCAAGTATATCCTAGACATACTAATATATCCAGTATCCAGGCAGAGGTAATGCACGCTCCATCCAATATTTGATAAAAGGACAAGATGGATTGAGGCCATATGACATAATTTTTTGGCCCAGCCTGGCAAGAGAGGATTAATAATCTGTTACGGTAAATTTAACCTCAATATAGCAACAAAGGCAAACACAGTAAGATTAAGAAGAGGTTGTTTTGTAGATTTCTAAAAGTTTGTTGTTACTTCAAGAAGCATTCTCGTATATGCCCTTGTGGCTCTATACGCAAAGCCAGCTATTTATTACTTAAATAGCTTTGACAAATTTGAGTTATATTTGGTGGTCCAAGTGGTATTACAGGTTTAAAGACTTCTTACTTCTATCACCCACATTGGTGGTCACACGATCCTAAGGTAACAGGCTAATAATAATTTGGAATGAAGGTGACGAATAGGTTGAGGTTTGTATCTCAGCTGAGTGCACTAGGGGTAGTTTTCCACGTATAATTTACCCATTTATTCTTCACGTTATGTAGGTGCATTTCCTCTAAACTCTGTTCCCTATGCATGCCATTTGTCTTAATTAGTTAATACTCATGGTGTTAAACGTAATATTTAAACCATGTATATTACTTAGCTATACCTGGCATCAAATCTAGCCATCAGGATTGACATGAGATGTGATCTTTAGTGACGTCACGAGCTATTGGTCACGTCCGGTTTAAGATAAAATCCAAAGAAAACATGGTCTGTGAGCTATACATTTATTTACAAGTTATAGTTTCCTAGATTGAAATTTTAATCTTAACTATAAGGCACAAATTATAATAAAATCACTTTTCTATGTATTTTTGTTGCTCTAGGCAAAATGCCCTCGATTTAAACTTTATACGTTTATGTTAATATGATGGATTTCTACGAAGAGTTATTTAGCTTTAACACAGAAAATACAGGGTGGCCCACGGAAAAGTAGCCCGCCTCCTATATCCAGCAGACGCCTCACTCTGAATTGGAGGAGGTCAATCCCCTTCCACCTGTATTGTGACATGGAGAATGAGCAAGTGAACTGCTTGTCTAAAGCTTTATTGACTCATTCTTCATGTCACAATACAGGTGGAAGGGGATTGACCTCCTCCAATTTAGAGTGAGGCGCCTGCTGGATATAGGAGGCGGGATACTTTTCCGTGGGCCACCTTGTAGTAATACAATAGGCCAAAACGCTAATAATATTAAGAATTACGCGTTTCCACAAGTTAAAAAACATGTGGCAATCATATTGTTGTATTAAGGTACACACTTATTGTTGCGATCAACTTAAATTTGATTTTACTTTACTACTTTTGTTATTCCATAAGTATTGATACGATCTATCAAAATGACAGCATCATGGTCACGTGTATTGACGTACACATACATTAAAGTACAGTGGAATTATCACTTCTTTGGTTTTATATGACAGCTATCAGAAGCTATCAGATGGTATCAGTAATGCCAGCATTGTCTGAAAGTAAGTTTTGTCAACATATTTGGAAATAATTATTATTTAATAACAACTACTATTTTTATCACTAAAAATATTACCAATCAATTTTAACAATACTTCCCCAAAGATTACAGTATAATTTTATTTTCCATAATCAGACTTAAGAAAAAAAAGTTTAGTCATTTCATTCTAGTTTTTCTTTTAACGGCAATTACAGGTTAAATAGAGTGTGAAATTTTACAGTTAATGGTATTAGATTCAGTTATTAATATTTTTATAACTGCCCTCGCATATCTTTAACATAAATAAATTGTTTGTGATAATAAAGATGGAAAAATATACAAAATGTTTATGAAATAATATTAAGTTTAAATTTTGTTAACATGAGTATTAATAACAACTCTCCGTCCAACCTGCAACAAGTTCCTCTACGTCCTCAACTGGAAGCATAGCTTCTATCCAGTGGCCATATTTGTTTTCAGCATATAGGGCCACTTTTAACGTTCTCTTGCTTTTAATAATTAATTTGAATTAAACCGCAGAAGAAAACTTCAATACTAAACAACCAACCAAACGGTTATTCTCATAACCAAAATCTAACAATTTTAAATATACAATATAACAGTGAATTATCATATAAAATACACTTAATAAAACCACGTGCGTGATTCAACAAGTTGAAGAACAAAATATTTTATAGTTGAGTACTATAGCTTTGTATTTAGGCATGTCCATGCTACCGTTAATAATTTTATTACACATTTGAATAATACAGTGTCTTTTTTTTAATATTAATTCAGATACTTAGTAATCTGTGTGTTCTTTTGTGAATATTAATTCGCTGTGTGAGCTTGTTATCCTTGGAAAATAAACGGTTTTTTAGTAATCTTTGAATATGTATTTATCTAATATAACATAAAAGCGTGTGATAGAAAAAATAGTGAGTGTTTCTCAGTGATTTATATACATTATTCAAAAATTTAAGTGTATCAAGACTATTAAATAAATCTTTTAACCCCAAGATTGTGTTGTATTGCCCTTTAGGCTAAACCTCGAGTTTTAGGATTTTTATAGTATTTCAAAAAAATCTGTGAAGTGTAATAACAAATACTTGCGAGTCTTTCTCCAGTGTTGTTTAGGTAAATACCAGGCTAAGAATTCAAGTTAAAAGTTATTATAATTTTTTTAGAGACTTTGTTATAACTGTTTAAGAGTAGGCCTAGTGAATCTAATCCCGCACAGCGACGTTGGTAAGTTTATTTGTTTATTAATAGTATTTTACAAATCCATTAATATAACGGTCGTTTATTAAGATTTTCGTACAACATAATTCTCAAGCTATCTTCTGGTTCTTTAATTTAATTTTACGTTGTCCATTATCATGGTATTTTTATACCAAAACATGTCGGAAGAATATAAATCAGCATCAATCTAATGGCTAATTATCGCAAGGAGTAATGAAACTGAACCAAGATAAGGCTTAGATTGTATACATAATCTTAAAATTAAAATTATTATATTCTTCAAAACCGTTGTAACAAGAACATTTTCATTAGTTTATTAAACTTCATTCGTAGATGCTAACCCACTAATTCAATTTTATAACCTAATTTACATCACTGTTGATCTTTAAACTTTGTTTTTATCCTTAATTTGTTGTATCCAAGTTTTGTAACTAAATTTTAATATGTTATGTGTATTTTAGACTTTTCAACCCATGTTTTAATTCAATGTTAGACCAATTTATTGAAAATTTTTATATATATTTTGTTGCTCGTTAAAAGCAAAATATAATCAATATTTTGAAAATTAAAAGTTACTTAATTCATCTACCAATATTAAAATTATCTAGTTAAGTCAATTGAAAATCTATATATATTTATTATAGCTATTCCTGAGCTTTCTATCTAAGTCTTAACTTTAATTATTACCACTCCTTAATTTAAACTAATTTAGAATGTTTTCTAAAATACTGTAATGGTGTTAAAAAGATGTATGACAGTGTTTTTTTTCTACGTGTAATACTACACATTCAGATTTTTCACACTTATAATGTTATTATCAATACTATTGACAAATAATAATTTGTAAAATAACAAAAAAAAGTATTAATTTATAATAATAAAAACTAATATGGGATTAAATGCTAATTTTTTTAAAAATTGTGATATTGTGGAAAAAATTAATAATTTATACTAGGCTTAACATCAACATATCAATGTCAATAAAAAATAAATAAAACAGCCATGTATGTTTCTTGTATAGAAATTATATTTTGACTGTCTGGAGTGACAGCTGCTAAACACATGCTTTTGCAGATCATATGGTTCGGCGTAGGGATACAAAATTTGGTCTAGTTACTGTTCAAAGCTGTCAGCTGTCAGTTGTGAGCTGTCAGTCAGCAAGCATCAAAGAACCCATGGGAGAACTGTAGTTGTCAAATACCACCCTTTCTACCACACCCTGTTATGAAAGAGAGTGCCCCAGAAAAAGTGCGGCTACAGCCATGTGGAAAGGGGATTGGTAAACTACACTACTAAATACTGGTCCACGTGGCAAGATTTCTTGTACAAGATTTTGTACAAGAAATTGAACAATATTTTGACCACTGAGATTGCACACAAGTTTTATCCAAATACTGTTCACACGGTAATTATGATTGCATGCTATTTTAAACAATATGAGTTTTTTTGTTATCTTTATGGTTAAGCTTATTACTGAATGTTTAATTATAGAAAATATTATTTACTGTAAATACTTTCTTAATTATTCATTGAGATCAATATGAATAAAGGATTATTTTCAAATTGTATTTTTACTTTCTATCGACCTCTTGTAGAGAGAGAGAAGTGTTAATTATGCTCGTAAAAAATCTAGCTCGAGATTTTGAAAAATATTGACGTTTCATGGCCCCTGAATCTCAAAATGTGGTTTTCGCGATGCCGTATGTCTGTCTGTATCTCAGCGTAGAGCCGAAACAATTTTACCGATCGGACTGAAACTTGTCATCTAGGGTTGTCATAGGGTTCTCCGTAGGAGTTTTCGGAATTAGTTATCTAATCCTAAATTTAGGGGTAGTTTACTGAAGGGCAAAAAGAAATAGAATTGATTTTACCAAAATCACTCGAATGATTTTGTTTAGGTTTTGTATAAAGGCACTGTTCAACAATACAAACCTAATGGAAACTCTCATTTACCCGTAAAAATGGCTTTGAGGGTACTTAATAAAAATTAGAAGTTTCTAATTTTAATAATATCTCCGCAACTAACTATTTGAGAAATAATGTATCATTGAAGATGTATTACTATTAAAAATAAAATATTTTAATTGAAATACATTTTTATAAAATCAACATTTCCTTGCTATAAAAATATTGTATTATATTTATATCTCATATATAATTTGATAAGCCCATTTTCGGTAATATAAATTAAGAGGAAATGACTAAACAGATTTTTACAAACGACCACTCATTTTAACGGTTAGGAGTCCAGAATGTCGGGAAAAATAGTAGTTTTCCACGAAAACTCGATTTTCACAGATAATTTTCAGTTTCTCATTCTTTGTTTAGTCACCATGGTAACTGCTATTTACTGCATGGCTGTAAATCTCTAAATAAAATATATCTCTTTGGCTAAAGAATAATACCTCTTTATTTGTTGGTCCGAGCACATAACAATTTTCTCTTTGGATGCTGGCCACAACATATCCAAATTAAGATTCTTTTCCTATTGGATAAACATTTTTTTATTGGAATGTTGCTATCGTTAATTCGCATTTAAATCAATAATATTGAGCATAATTCGAAAATTAAAAGGTTAAGTTGTTAAGTTCGTGAAAATGTTGTCTACGTTTTGTTCTACGCATGATAAAATAACGTTTAAATATGTTTAGGTACGGTATGTATTATAAGCTCAAAAACGATAAAATGATGTTTAAATATGTTTAGGTATGTATTATAAACTCAAAAAAACGATCAAATGAATTTGAGTAATGTTTAAAAATAGCCAATTTATATACATAAGTATGAGTTTTAGTAGGTTTTTTCCTTTCAAATAATTAGTTTTGAAGTTTATTTTATTCAAATAATGGGTTTTGATGTTCATATTGGCAAATAATAACACAATACAAATACATAAAGCTACGTTTCATTTTAACGGTTAATTTTGAGGATGTGATATTTAAAAGTAATGTTTTGTGTACCTCATCTATTTTTCGTATTCTTACAAATACAGTATGTTCAGATATGTTTCCATTTTGAGATTTAAATTTGAGAGAATGATATTTCAAAGTACCGTAATGTTTGAGTACCACATTTATATTTTCAGATTCTCTCTCTCTCAGACTCTATCACGCTCTCGAACACTCTTTCACACTCTCTCCCCTCACACACTCTTTCACACTCTCTCCCCTCACACACAGACACACACACACACATATACTCACTCTATAAAAAATCTCTCTCTAATATAATATTTTCTCATTCTCTTCCTCACACTTTATCCCTCTCTAACTTACTCTCTACCCTCACATACACCACACAATTTATCTCACATTATCTGTATTTTACTCTATCTCTATCCCTTAAGCTCCTTCACAAACGCTCTCGCTCTCAAACTCTCTATCTCAATCTAACTCCCACAATTTAACTCTAGTTGTCTCATTCTCTATCTTACTCTATATCTTAAACTCACTCTCTAACTCTCTTTCATACAATATCTCTCCCAAAATGGTCGATTCTCTCTTTCACACACACACACTCTCTCTCTTTCTTGTACACTTTATCACGCATTTTCCCTTATATAATCTCTTTCTCACACAATCTCTCCACCTACATACACACACATTCTTTTTCTCTTCTCCCAGTATTTATCTCTCTCTAACACATACACATGCTCTCACTAACACTCGTTCACACTCACTCTATCTCTCTCAGTTGCTCAATTTCAGTCTCTTACACTCACACTCTCGTTTTAACTATCACATTTTATCACTCTAACTATTATATATTATTTGATAAGCCTGTTTCCAGTAATAAAAATTGCGAGGAAATGACTGAACAGATTTTGACATATAAACACTCGTTTTAAATATTATAGAATCAGGATAGAGGTAAAAAAAAATAGTGGACTAAAACTAAAACCCAATTTACCGAACGAATTTTCCATCTTTTCCTTCTGTGTGGACAGTGGTTCATCTGTACAACTATTCTTTGTTTACATCACCATGGAAACCATGATTTATGTATAACTGTATATTGGTAAAAAATATTTGTGTGTGTTTAAAAATAATATCAGCTCAATCATTACTTGAGTGGTTTGGTGCAACAAATAGTTGGAGATCTAGTTTTATATATATATAGTTATTTCTATATTTAAAAGTCTTTGAAAACTAAACATAGACAGACCGGTTCCACTTTTCTCATTGTTTCTGTGACAGTGTATATTATTTAATTTATATGCGTTGGTGAAATTTGATGCTCTTTTTCTCCATAATGTCTCTGTGAAAGAATATATATTATTTCGTTTAACAAATCTTATGAGTTTTAATAAATGTTTCCATTTTTAAAATATGTGTGGTGCATCGTACCATTTATTTTATTTTTAAACAGTCGAAAAACTTTTTATTTGCGGTTAAACCACTTACAAATATTGTATTTATTTATTTTTTCAAGCTTTCAGTTGTTAATAATTTTACAATCACTCATTCTTTAGAAACTGACCTTCTAACAGTGATATGATATCGTGTTGACAACTTAAAAGTTGTACAGTAAAAATGGCCGATATAGGACGTATTCTGTGAATAAATTATTGTTAGTGTTGCGAAACATTAATTTTATTTTTGATTAAATTGATTTTCATACTTTGACCATAGCAACTTTATTGCATTTATATATCAAGAAGAGACGTGTAAGAAACTTGTTTTAATTTTATAAAAATAGAGAACTAAACAACGAATCAATAACTTCCCCAAAAGATGGTGAATTTAGTATCAAAAGGCTTGCATGAGTGTGCATACCTTTACCTGTGAATATTTCTGATAAATATGGTCGGAAAGTTGAGTGTAATTCGTTTGGACAGTCGTCAGTGACTATTATAATCTAGTTTTTGACCAGGATCCCTAGTATCGGTGTGTCATCTAGTGTCCCACAAGTATCACTAATATCAGAGTGCCATATAGTGTCCCACAATGATCACTAGCATCAGAGTGCCATATAGTGTCCCACAATGATCACTAGCATCAGAGTGTCATATAGTGTCCCACAATGATCACAAGCATCATAGTTCCATATAGTGTCCTATAAAGATAACTAGAATCAGAGTGCCAACTAGTGTCCCACAATTATCACTAGCATCAGAGTGCCATCTAGTGTCCCACAATGATCACTAGCATCAGAGTGCCATCTAGTGTCCCACAATGATCACTAGCATCAGAGTGCCATCTAGTGTCCCACAATGATCACTAGCATCAGAGTGCCATCTAGTGTCCCACAATGATCACTAGCATCAGAGTGCCATATAGTGTCCTATAAATATCACTAGAATCAGAGTGCCAACTAGTGTCCCACAATGATCACTAGCATCAGAGTGCCAGCTAGTGTCCCACAATGATCACTAGCATCAGAGTGCCATCTAGTGTCCCACAATGATCACTAGCATCAGAGTGCCATATAGTGTCCTATAAAGATCACTAGAATCAGAGTGCCATCTAGTGTCCCACAATGATCACTAGCATCAGAGTGCCATATAGTGTCCTATAAAGATCACTAGAATCAGAGTGCCAACTAGTGTCCCACAATGATCACTAGCATCAGAGTGCCAGCTAGTGTCCCACAATGATCACTAGCATCAGAGTGCCATCTAGTGTCCCACAATGATCACTAGCATCAGAGTGCCATATAGTGTCCTATAAAGATCACTAGAATCAGAGTGCCAACTAGTGTCCCACAATGATCACTAGCATCAGAGTGCCAGCTAGTGTCCCACAATGATCACTAGCATCAGAGTGCCATCTAGTGTCCCACAATGATCACAAGCATCAGAGTTCCATATAGTGTCCTATAAAGATCACTAGAATCAGAGTGCCATCTAGTGTCCCTCAATGATCACTAGCATCAGAGTGCCAGCTAGTGTCCCACAATGATCACTAGCATCAGAGTGCCATCTAGTGTCCCACAATGATCACTAGCATCAGAGTGCCATATAGTGTCCTATAAAGATCACTAGAATCAGAGTGCCATCTAGTGTCCCACAATGATCACTAGCATCAGAGTGCCATATAGTGTCCTATAAAGATCACTAGAATCAGAGTGCCAACTAGTGTCCCACAATGATCACTAGCATCAGAGTGCCAGCTAGTGTCCCACAATGATCACTAGCATCAGAGTGCCATCTAGTGTCCCACAAGGATCACTAGCATCAGAGTGCCATCTAGTGTCCCACAATGATCACTACCATCAAAGTGCCATTTAGTGTCCCACAATGATCACTAGCATCAGAGTGCCATCTAGTGTCCCACAATGATCACTGGCATTAGAGTGCCAGCTAGTGTCCCACAAGTATCACTAGAATCAGAGTGCCATCTAGTGTCCCACAATAATACTAACATCAGCGTGTCTTCTAGTATACCACCAGAATAATTATCATCAAAATGTATATTAGTGTGTATTATTATTATTATTATTATTATTATTATTATTAGCACCGTGTCCTACTACCCATTCAGTTTGTACGCATTTACGCTAATGTGTAATGGTAGGGTGATTGTGAGATGAAGTGGAGGACCTACAGTTTAACGTGGAATCCGAACCACGGTGGAGGCCTGGCATTCCCCACGTTCACAAGTTGTGATTAATACACGAGATGTCAGAGGTGAAGGAAGGGTTTGATAATCAGATAAATCTGTGCTGAGACCAAGGATTAAACCCCGGACCCCCAACACAGAAGTCTGACATCTTACCTCTAGACCGCCTTGTCACCCTATAGTATTATAATATACTGTTAAAGTTTAAGTTAATTTCTAGATCCTTCCATCAAATTAGTAAATATTTAATTGCTGGGGCTGGGTGTATAGGCCTACTACTAAACATACTGCTCTAGGTTAAGTTAGTTTGTAGGTCCTGCCATCCAATCAATAAAAAAATATCCAAATGCTAGGTATGGTCATGTAGTAATAGATGTAATGTCTTAGTTTAAGTTTATTTGTAATTTCTACTATTAAATTAGTAAATATCTAGAAGTTGTACTACGTGTGTAGTATTAGCCGCCCTTTCGTAGGTTATGTTAGTTTGTCAGTTAGGTGTTCATACAAATTGTTTATTTTGAATGTGCACGGTTATTAATATCCCCATGAACAACAACACAGCGACATGGAATTGAACTCGAGTACAAACACGAGACTGCCCTTGGCTGGTAGAACGGTTATTTTATTAACTTTATTCCCCCGGTATGTGCTCCAGTCTTTTATAACTTTGTCTGTCGCGTCAAGAAGACAGCGGATATAGAGAGCTACAGGGAAGGATCAGGATGAAACGAAAGGATTCTATTGCAAGGTGGTGAGGGAATCCTTTTATTGGATAGGAAGTATTTTTTACAAGAAGATGGAGAGGTTTTGAAGAGGGCACGCCGACATTTGTTCTTTGTCGATGGGAAGAGATCGAAGGGATTTTATATACAATGTCACGACACTTTTTCCTTGGCAGGGAGGGGGTGGAGTACTTTCTTCCCAGGAAATTCTTCGCTGTCTGAATAAAATTCAGGCCTGGTCGACAATGACCCGTTTTTAATAGACGGATATTTTTTTCCACTGCATTTTACAACCCGTACTGGCTATCCGCACATAATAACGATAATAGGCTATTTATTAGTAAGGTAGAATGTATATTAAATGTACCAGTAAATGAATGGAGAGAGAATACAAACAATTTAAAATCACACCTGGTAAGGATTTGAACCCTGATCTCCCAATCATTAACAAATGAAACTAAATTACACTGAAATTTGATCCATTGGGATGGTTTATTCTTTTATTAAAATTATTTTCCAATAATATATTGTACCTAACTTTTCATATCTGTGCTTTAATGTTTGATGACTTAAATACAGTACTTTGTTTTTAAGGTTTGTATGTTTATACAGTTACGGAAGCTTTATATGATAAATGTCAAATATTAAGAATATTGGACATACCATTTACGAACCAAGAGATCATCACAAAATCTATCAGGAGAGATATTAAATACACTATTAGGCCACGATCGAACCAGAAAATCGCATCGAAATGAGGTTTTCTGTGTTATTCACATAACAATGAAATTGGGACTAGTGACATTTCTTTTAAATGTGTGACACCTGATTTGATCTGTGCTACCTAACTAAATTATATTGCACGTTTTCATTATTATTATTATTATTATTATTATTATTATTATTAGCACCGCGTCTTACTACTCGTTCGGGTTATACGCACTTACGCTAATGTGTAATGGTAGGGTGATGTGAGATGAAATGGAGGACCTACAGTTTAGCGTGGAATCCGAACCACGGTGGAGGCCTGGCATTCCCCACATTCACAAGTTGTGATTAATGCACATCTTGTCAGAGGTGAAGGAAGGGTTTGGCAATCAGATAAATCTGTGCCGGGACCGAGGATTGCACGTTGTTCATGGGACGGGGGGAAGGGGGGGGACTCTTAAGAGTGAAAACAAATTGAAGAAATATATCCACACAGTGCAGTATTTATTATGAAAATTGCTGTTTTGAAACTTCAAAACTACAAAAAATAACTTTGGTTATATACGTAAGTTTTTTGTGACCCTGTTAAAAATTACTTTATTTGTGGGAGGTAGAGTAAATTTATTTTACTTTACTTATTATTGTATCTGATCTCAGAGCTTTAACATGATATTTCATTGAAATAAGCTTTTCATAAGAATTTTTGTAACTATAAAACTTAAAACGAAAATATTTTTAATCCTATAGAGATTTGATACCTTCACCTCTAGTTTGGTAGTTCTTAAATAACGCAGGAATTCTTGACATCTTCAACGCGCCCTGGCGCTTTGATAGTTCACCCCCTTACATTAGAATATTAAACCATTTCACTATTAAAGAATTATGTGAGGAACATTTTGGCTTGGTTCGGTAAGTTTTATTTATGATTAATTCATATCATTCGACTTAAGAGTAAGTGAAACTTAGCCAATACCTTTAAGGCCGTTTTAGAAAAGACAAACCTTTTTGTATGTTTAATTTTGCGGACTATCTCTACTTATATAAATCCTATATATAATGTAAACCTCTTGAAACATTTCATTACATTATTGGAAGTGTGACGGGAAAACCAGACAAGAAGTTTAACATTCATACACATAGTTTGTTTTATTTAGGACAAAATAGAAGGTAAATACATAATTAGAGCAAAATATAATAATATGGCGTGAAGCGCTTATCCTCTCAGATTTAAATAACTCTGCTGAGATAAAGGAATAATTGACATTACAATATCTGAAAATAAAAAAGGGAAACATATAGCTATATTCTGGTTGTCAGTTCAACAGTAATATTAATTCGCCATCATAGGAATCTATGGTTCCTTCTATAGTTCCCTCAGTTATAGCATTAAATGCAAGCAACGATGCTACATTGCAACTATTAGCATACATCTAAATTTAGGCAATAAAAGATAAACATTTACGTGCCTTTAGATCTAAAGAGATCAACATAACGTTGAACCAAAACAATAGATAGAATAAGACGTTAGGCCAAGCCTCAACTCTGTGCTCTCAACTAAATAGATAACTATATAATCCCACATACACTCAATACGCAAACAAGAAAGGACGGTCGGTAAGCCCGAGACGCCGATTACGTCAAAGCGGGACCGAAAATATATACATGAAATTAAATATACATTATGTATGTATTACAAAACAAAATAGTACAATTAGAATGAATTAAACCTCATACAAAGAGAGAGAATGCAACATTTCATAATTCTAAGTTTAAATATTTATAAGTCCCAAACAATGATTTAGACAAGATGGCCCCTATTACGCCGAAAATGCAATTTTGAATATTAAATAAATCACGGCCCCTAGTCGCCGTCTTCACCAAGCTCAGTCGGCGGTATAATAAGCGACTATACAAAATCTAGATCACTATATATACATTATTGTATCCACAGAGAGAAGGAGGGGGTAAGACGATAGAACAAACATAACAGCAAAAAATGCGTCTGGCAGCACCTAGAATATTCCAGGTTGTCCAAGCGGCGGAAGTGATAGCTTCGCCTGGCCGCGTGGAACCTCAAACGTTTCCGGCCGGCCGCGGATCGAGTCCCGAGCAGACAGTCGGTTGAAGGCTCCGCTCAGTCAGTTGTGCCAGTTGGAGAGTGGAGGTCAGAGCTCGTGCTTCGGTGTTGGAGTTTATGTTGTAGCTCATCACGTGTGGCGGTGAGTGTTGACCCATTTGATATAGCGTCAACTTGTAACTCGTTACAATAATATGAATGCAACATCTATCGACTCCCTCAGTTTGACGTGATAAAATAAAATGTATCACCAAAGATATTTAGGTTTTTATGGTATAATCTAAAAACTTAAACTAAACTTAATATGTTTTAGATAAGGTTACGTTGATTTAATGTAGGCTGTGGTCAAAATGATATATTTTTCTTTTAGCTTATACGTAAGTTGCTGTTTACATTTGCATAAACTGTTTGTTTTTTCCCAAATGGGGGAAAACTATACCAATATCGTTGAAAGCTATTTGTGAAAATAGAAAGGTTTTTTTCAGATTGATTCTCATTTTGTAGTCAAAATTGGTATACGAAGTAAAGTGACCTTATTGCGTGGATAGCCATCCACACGAGTACAAAAATAGAAACCTTTTAGGTTTAACTGGTCAAAACGAAGGTACGATATCGTGTCTTCTAAGTAACTCATTTGATGTTACTTTTGTAAAGATAAAAACATATTTATTTGAGTAGTTTTAGTATTTAAATATTATTTATAAATTAAAATAATTTTTTTTAAGTAGTTAGGTAAACACAAACTTGTTATTTTAGAAACAAATGCGGACCAAGATTGAAACTAATACAAGATTTCGCTTCTTATTTGAGCACCGATAATTATTACTCATTCTAGCATTCCGCGTATTTACACTAATGAAGTAGGGAATTGGAAGGTAGAATTTTAGATGAAACTTACTCCCATTTGGGTGGAAGTAGAATGTGGAAACGTTTAAGAAAAACTGCCCTCAGTATATCTGAGAGGTATTCGAAACTAGATTCTTTAGTTACTTACAAAGAATACCAGACGATAATGATGATCATTAAACCCCCACACAATATGGCAGATGACACTATTGTTTTTCTAAAATAAATTTAAAATAACAACTTATTTTGAATATAAAATTTCAAAATAAATCGAGATAGTTTTGAAAGCACAGGGGTGGACACGATACATTAGAGTTCGTGAACTTGAATCTGGTCCTCCAGACCTGTGGTTGGCCTCCCTGAACCTTATGTATGTTGACGGGCAACTGTCCAATAGATATAGTACGATGACAAGGATACGACTCTGTGATGAAAGATAGCGGACTTTGCTTGCCAAATTCCCCGGCCAAAGGTTGTGAACTACAACCTACTTTCAACCACAAATATTCCCTTGGTACGGGCTTGACAAGTAGTTTTCGCCTCTCAACTCTTGACCTGGGCGCAAGGGTAAATTGGTACATTATTTGCCCTTTGGACAGGTTAAATGTTTGGGGCCCATAAGCATTCAAAGGATAGAAACTTTGCCACCCCCAAGAAAACAAAGTTTCTTAACCCAATACAACACTTAACACCCACCACTAGCACCAGGAAACATAAAATTGTGGCAAGAGTATGAGCACACACAAATAAAAATTTATTCTCACCCATTCTTTAATAGAACCAAGGTCTATTCCACCTGCAGTCAGCCTCCCATACCACTCAGGTACGTAGACAGGCAACACAATATAATCCTCGTCCATGTATGTGAGTCTTCCTCCGTGTTCTTCTTGTACCTAGGGGTCGGCGGGGTTTAAGGGTTTGAGGAACAGGGTTGAATCTTTTTTTATTTGATCGCCCTCCAACGAGTCAGTTCCCGGGGTCTCTCTAAGTCTGGAGATCCGTTTACGAGCAGAATGTGGCAGACCTGTAGGATAGAGAGTCATGGAGGAATAAGTAGAGGAAGGGACTCCCCTGCCTTCATCTCTTTTTGTTATTCTTCTTCCAGAGAAAGGAAGAGTAATGCTTGGTAAGTGGCTCATTGAGTTAGTGGCACCCCAGATATAAATAACGGCTGTCTCGATCATCATCAAATTTTAAAGGGATGCAAGCCTACATGTGAAGATGGTTCTTAGACTAAAACGTACAAGATTTTGCCCAGGAGCCCGAAAGAAACTTAACGCATATTAAAAAATTCAACAAGTTATGCCAGAATCTAAAAACATGAAATAAAAACAATTGTATCATTAAAATCGCTAAACAGAATAAAATAATCTCAATTTTGGGAAATTATTATGAGAATTTTTCTTATTAATCCTTTAAAGTCACTTGAAGGTGGACAGGCCATATATTCGGACACTGAAGCGGGTCTTTCTATATTCAATTTTCCATAGGGCCACACAAATGGACAGATAACAAAGACTTTAGTCCCGTCTTGTTTGGTTTGTTGGGAGACGATAAGGTTTGGGTTCGAATCACAAACGTCATTACTGAGTTTATTTCTCCCTAAAGGGCTAACTGCTTTTCTTCTCCTAAAATTTGTATATATCATCTATTAATTCATTCCTCACCAATCCTACTTAATTTAGTGTAAATATGAGGATAGTCAGATGTGGCACAAACGCGGCACACAAAAAACTGAATATTTTCAAGGAATATATCTGGAACTATGGTCTGTGGCTAGCAATGTTCTGACAAATAAGCATCATCATCATCATTATTATTATTATTATTATTATAACAAATTAATAGTCCAAGTAGCATATTAAACGTTTTAAAACTTTGTTTACCTCTTCTCGTCACCGTAACTCCATCTTGTTGCAGCCTGATTACTTAAGGGGACCATTCACTAAACTATGTTGAAGCAACCGGGTTGACAATCTCGTCGCTTTCGACCAAACCTTTCAAATATGTTCCAGTCAGTGGGCAGACGCAATCAGATTGCAGGAGATATTTAGATCGCCCAAGTGATATTTTGACCGCGGTGATTGATAGCCGGAACTAGCACTATATACCTCCTTACTATTGTAATGATATAAGACTCTTAAAACACAACTGTAAGTGTTTGATAGCCGGAACTAACACTATATACCTCCTTAATATTGTAATGATATAAGACTCTTAAAACACAACTGTAGGTGATTGATAGCCGGAACTAACACTATATACCTCCTTACTATTGTAATGATATAATACTCTTAAAACACAACTGTAGGTGTTTGATAGCCGGAACTAGCACTATATACCTCCTTACTATTGTAATGATATAAGACTCTTAAAACACAACTGTAGGTGATTGATAGCCGGAACTAGCACTATATACCTCCTTA
>CABFOW010000780.1:151431-183943 GCA_902141385.1 Timema californicum | reverse complement strand
CTATATACCTCCTTAATATTGTAATGATATAAGACTCTTAAAACACAACTGTAGGTGTTTGATAGCCGGAACTAGCACTATATACCTCCTTACAATTGTAATGATATAAGACTCTTAAAACACAACTGTAGGTGTTTGATAGCCGGAACTAGCACTATATCCCCTCTTATTTCTGTGCCTTTAGACTGTATATTTTGTTAGGGATAGCATATGACCTATTCATCCTCCTAATACTATTATGTAATAGGATATATAAGATATAGGTATAAGAAGAAATAAATGTACCAAAACTGAGTATATACAAGACCATCCGACATTTATTAAAAAATAAATTGTCTTTAAAGGTAAATTTACATAAACTCTATCCATCTAGACTTATTTTGTGTTAATTTAATATATGATATTTAATGTTCATTTTTTGAACTGACTGATTATATTAACACATGACTTACAAACTAACATAATTCTAGAACAGACACCACTCTCAGTCCACGGATTGTTAATTCATTATTGAAAAGAGAGAGCCTCAATTTTTCATAATCATTCGTTTTTCGGCCATGATTGTAATCGAACACGGGACCCTTAGTTAGGTAGGCAGACGTGATACCGACTTAGTTAATGTGTTGGGCCCAGGTTTGTAAAAAAAACCGAATAACTACACATGGATCCATGCTGGTGGGCGTGCGGTCTAAATGACAAGCTAACAAAGTCCAATATTCCGGGGACAGGGAGGTCGGGATCTGAATACCGGTTGAGCATACTGATTGTTTTTCTAACTGGTTTTACATTCTTCCTTCACGCAAATTCGGATACAGATGCTTTAAAATAATTATACCCTCCTCATATCTATTACATTAACATATATATATATATATATATATATATATGTGTGTGTTTACTATATGTATATATATATGTATGTACTATATAGCCTATGTAACTTATATAGCTATATATAGAGAGATCTTATCCAACTTATGTGGCTATATATTATATATAGAGCCTATAAAATATATGCGTATAGCCCAACGGGTAGTGAAGCGCGATGGGTAAAAGATAATTACGCTGATGTGCAACATAATCATATGGATAGACCAAGGAATTCTCCCCCGTTGAGTTTGGGGCGAGGAAAAGGGGAGGGGGTGGATGAGCACCTGTGCCATGCACCTCACTAAAAAACATATCTCCTGATCTTATGACCGAGTTCTTCCATCTTTCATTCCTCCGTGCAGGAGCGACTGGAAGGTGAAGGATATGGGTAGGGGCTGGTATATTGAGGGGGTTATCGGGGGTAGCTTCGCTCGACCTGCCCAGGACGGGTCGATGCTGACGTCACGGGCGTATCTCTCTCGCTTGCTTTCTCTCTCTCCATAGCAACTCTCCGGATCAATCTTCTCTCCCTGCAGCTTCCCCGCGCGAATCGTATGGATCCTGCAGCAAGCAAGCAGTAGCAGCAAGTCTCGCGGCCCGGTTTGACCGCCCTGTTTGACGACCAACACCGTATTTTTACCCTTACAAGAAAACCCAGTGCTTCCAACGGACAGTTAAGATAGGATCATCATAAGCACCCCAGCGGGTAAACAAAGCACTAACGGGTTATTTCGAACATTTTAAAATAGGAACTGCTTGTCAAAAACATTGTTTATGGGGTTTTTTTCATTCGAAAACTAAATTTTTAAAAAATCTATTAAAACCGATGTTTCATTGGTGGTTGAATGCTTCTACAGCATTTGTTCTTTATTTAAACTATTAAAATAAGAACTCGATAAAAAAAAGTACTAACAGCACAATTTCGTTTCACATTAAAAATAATTATATACTTTATATTTTTATTCAAAATTTTTAAAATAAGGTTTTTATGTTGTTTAATTTAAAACTGTGTTTGGGATGTGCAGTTAGATATATCAACAAAACACTAATTGAGTCCATACTCTCTCTTATTTATTTTCTAAGCTAAATAACATATTATAAATGTCCCTACAAAACCATTAATTCAAATTAACATTCAAGTACGTCATTGACTCAAATATTGAGAGCTTTTTTATTTTAAAATAACAAATTTTATTTATTTCATAGGGCACATTTTCAATAAATAATTGGAAAAATATTTGATTATGATTATTTTAAAAAATGCTAATATTCCCGTTTAACTTCACGTTTTAGTGGGGACAACACTTTTAAAAGCATCCGAAATCTTTTTATAGACACAATTTTACTAGCTAGGGAAACATTTTCCCCGTTATTTTTTTCTTTTAGCACTGGAATATGCTGGCCCTTTTCAAACAAGTTAATTTGTTTGTTTAGTCATTAAATTGACGTGTCAATACATAATTTCAGATTGTTTTTATTATTGCTTTTCAGGACTTACAAAATATGTATGTAATGTAACACCTCCCCGACTTTTGCAAACTAACTTACAGTGATGGGAATCAATGTTCGTCAAACCGTGGTTTGTGACACCTTCTCTGGCTCGTGAGAAATATACGTAAGTGTTTATTTTGTTTGTATTAGACAAAAATCATTGGCTTGGTACTTATTGATTCATAATTTATATTTTAACATTAATATTGTATTTCCTAGTGAAATTGTGATAACATTCACATCTTTGCTTGGTTATGGTTTTATTCTGTGATTTTATAAATGTAGTTAAGCCTTGGAAGCTAGATGATAGGCCTAGAGAGATATAATAGTATAAAACTTACAAACTAACATTGTTTCTGACTATCTTCAATTGCTGAATAGTATAAGACGTCACTCATGTATTGGACTGGCCTGCTGATGATGGGGAGATAAGTGTTAGAACCTCGGTTGAGTCTACTGAGAGTAGTTTTTCTTAAATAGTCTTCCACTCTACTTCCACGCAAATGTGGGTAGACTACTCTAAAATTCTTTCTTTCTCATCCTTACACCACTAAACTAATTATAATATATCCGTACAACCCGAACAGGTAGTAAGAAATGCTGATAAAATTGTATATATAATGCGCACCGGTGGGCACACGGTCAAAAGTCCATCATCGTCAGGTTTGGTTTTCCGTTGACGGGATGGTTGGGGTTCTAATTCCGGCTGGGTGGACATTAAGTTTTTTTTTCCACTCTTCCTCCGCGTCAATTTGGATACTATTCCTCTAAATGATATTTCTCTCATCCCTATCCTACTGATATAAATACGGATACCCCTGGCAGTAGTAAAACACTGTACACAAAAATAAACAAAACACGCCTTATTTTAAGAGTGTAACCATATTAGCATCGATAGGGGTTAGAAAATACATAGTAAATAAACACATTAAAGGAAACCACCCTTCAGTTTAACCACCTTAAATTTTAACTTTGACCTCTACTGTGACCGGCAATCTAGTATACTAAGGGTCTGTAGGGAATAACCTCCATGTTAACCTGAAAGATAGCAAGCATATCTTGTCTGTTTATACTATGGTCTAACTTATAAGATAGGGCCATAGTGGACTCTGTCAAGGTAAGGTTGTCACCTTTTGGTTAAATGGCAGTGAACAAGCAAGCTTTGTATTGGTTTAACACTTAAGTATTCGTTGGGAAACCATTTATACTCTCTTAATTAACACACTTTAATTCGAACATTAATATTGTTGGCGGATTTTGCTTAGCATTTTAATTACTACTAAAATCATTTTTAAAGTATTTAGTGAGGTCTATTGAGAAACCTCAATATATATGGTAGTACTTTTTACATGAGAGTGAAAGTAATAAGGCAGATCCTCAACAATATATATTTTAAAATAAAAAGTTTTTTGATCAAGTGAGATCAAAATGGTTTCCTAACAAAAAATTGAAATATATAAAAAAATTAATTAAAAGCTTACTTTACACCCGCCAATAAATAAACCATTAACATTTTTTTTTAGCATCGCGTCTTACTACCCGTTCGGGTTATACGCTTTAAGTACTAATTACTCTAATGGATTAGAAATTGGGAAGGTTTAATTAGAGTCCCCCTCCACTTTGCCAACTAATCACGCGTGAGCTTGGGCCGAGCACGATGATGAATTAATTAACAAAGTCCGCGAAGGATCGCACTTCAAAAGATAAGAATCGCAGTGGCAAGAGTGCATTTGAGTAGCAAGGAGTTTGCCAGTGTTGTCTCCAAAGAGATTAAGTGGGTGCCTTTACTGTTCTTATCTACAAAAACAACGCCCTTATTAATGCGGCGTCGAGTGACTGCCGAGGGCATAATCTGATCGCAAACCAAGTGGGGAATTTTTCAAGTGGCTTTTCTTTCACGTACCGGATTTTGGTTTCGAATTTTGCTTGATTATTTAACATGCCGTTTATAAGACATTTGCTCATTCAAATATTAAGCTAGGAGATGCACGAAAGGGTCAAATAATAATAATCAATCGAGATTAATATTTTCGTATATTAGTCTAACTGGGAATTATTATTGGGACGTTTTTAGTGTGTAAAATGGTAATACGTTTAAATCTTCATTGTTATAATATACTTGCGATGTACTACACACATCTTAAACTCTAAAAGTATTTGAGATCTTGAAATAGATGCAAGGAATGGGGCGGAGTGGTTCCCATTCCACCCACTTTTATAACAGAAAGCGGCACTGTTCCAAACACCCATACTATCATAAGCACACGATTTACAAACTAACTAAACTTAGGACAGTACCTCCATTACTATAAAATCAGCCATAGGTTGTAATTATTTACTAAATGTATAATATACTAAATCCATTCACAAATAACAAATATCGTAATCATTACAATCCGGAATCTAAACAGGGACTCCAAGATTTGCGGTTGATTGGTCAACCTACTTAAACATATTTTTTTACACTAATTCAGCTTAAAGCTTACTACACAATTAAAATGATTTAACAAAAAAAAATTAAGAGTCTTGTTTGACAAACTTTTAATCTGCACAATACTTTTATATGGCTTTAAAAAAGCCTTAATCGATCACATATAATTTATAGCATCTAGTGGCACATATTTTACTAAGTTAAAATTGTTGAATGCTATAATTGTTAGTAATTAGTTTGTTCGAATGTCTCTTGCTCTACAGCAATCATACTCTACTCGTACAATTGTTTCTCACTAGCACATATTATGATTACATGAAAATAAGACTGATGACAGTTTATCTTCTATATAAACACGAATTTGTAAAAACTAGCCTAAACTATTTTGTGGTCAAAGCTACCGTTTTTTCTGATCTCATTGCCTACCAGACTTCGAATGCCTAAAGTAACACATTCAGGTAGTGAAGTATAATATTATAATTTTACCTCTTCCATTTGGACTTTTTCCTAAATTTTTATTCTCCTTCGATTTAGTTTCCTGTAAAAAATAAAAATATATTGCAACACATTAGGCTATATATAATTTATTTTAGATAATTTTGTATACATTTTCTTTATTATTATTATTTCAGTGCCAAGAGCATCCTAACGTTAATTAAAGATTCAAAATTAAATTACTTCACATTAACGTTTTATTATCTCTACAGCCTCCTCTTAGATTAATTTACAGCACCGGACAATGATTCCAATTTCTAATGTTTATCGTGACGCGCCACTTATCACCTCTATATTCACCGATTTTTCTGGAAACATTTTCCGTTATATATTCAAACTTATATTAAATTTTTTATTACTATAAATTTTAATTATAAATAGTTTTGTTTTGATTTTAAGCACAGTTCACATAGACTACAGAAACCTAGCTTTAAGGGGCTCTCTTGGGTTAGAGGTCTGTAGATGTAATTAAAAGAATACACAATAAAAACAGCCTATATCGTGCAGTGACGAGTGTGAGTGTGTTTGTAGGAGGTGGAGGATAACAAATGTTTCTTCTAGAAGCTATTTAAAACTGTCATCCCCTTGATATTTTTGAACTTTGGAAGACCCTTGAAGATATTTAGAGTGATCCTCCCCTTATTTTCCCGCCGACAATTCGATGCCTCTAGAAGTTATGTGACAATATCTACTCCAGCAATGTATAAATATATGTATGTCTTTATATGCCGTTTGGAATGATACTCATCCGGACATTTTCAAAAATCGAATGCTTTCAGAAACTATTTGGAGTGCTCATTGCGTGAAAACTCTTCAAAATTACATGATTGTATCTAGATTCTAGAGAATATTTGCTGTGGTCCTATTCTAGTCATTTTTGAAATTAGGATGGCCCTAAAATCTATTTAGAGTACTCCTCGAATGATTTTTTTTTTCTGACAGTCATATGCTTCTATAAACTATTTAAAGTAGTCTTTTTCGTCAATTTTTTGAAAATTGAATGCATCTAGAAGTAGCTTGGAGTTTGATTTAAGGCCATCTTTCCAATTCATATTCAATAATAACATAGTATTTTAAATATATATGTGAGGGTAGGAGGGAGGAATTTATTCTAAGGGGGGCAATATCACCTCCACCCAGTTCCGCCGCCACTCAATTGCGCCTCACGCCATCTTGAGTGGACCGACAGACGACACTTTCACTCTCCCTCCATTATGTTTTTGTTTCAAACAATAGGTTTATCACTATTAGATCAGGCATCAAATCTAAATCTGAAAGGACTAATATGCTCTGCAACCAGCAACATGTTGTATTTAATGACGTCACAGTACAGTCATATAAAGCTATTGGTCTAGCCCGGAGCAGAGAAAAAAAACTGCACGTGCGCTATTTAGTAACAAAATTGTTTATACAGGTGCAGTAGTAAAGTGACATTATAGCCAAATATGAATGTTACCCGTATCCGGTTCAGGAGTAATGGCTAAGCATGCGTAGTCTAGAGACGATAGGTTTATTGGCCAGATACATTCCTTGATCTACTAGGAGCCAGCGCATAGTTGGTTTTTACCGACCCAGCCTATTGTTGATTTAGTGATATAGTTGGCAGTTCGTCCAATTCCTAAACAAATGTTCGCTAACCTGATTATAAGGCTGAGATGTTTGAAATAACTCTGCTAACATAACCATTTCTATTTATACGTGAAGTAAAAAAATAAATAAGGCTTACATACAATAATGAATTAAGATTTAACGGAACGTTAGACCTGTGACTTTTTATACTACTTTTAATAGTAGTAATAATAATAATAATTATTATTATTATTATTATTATTATTATTAGCACCGCGTCTTACTACCCGTTCGGGTTATACGCACTTACGCTAATGTGTAATGGTAGGGTGATTGTGAGATGAAATGGAGGACCGACAGCTTAACGTGGAATCCGAACCACGGTGGAGGCCTGTCATTCCCCACATTCACAAGATGTCTTGTCAGAGGTGAAAGAAGGGTTTGGTAATCAGATAAATCTGTGCCGGGACCGAGGATTGAACCCCGGCCGCCAGCACAGAGGTCTGACACCTTACCCCTAGACCGCCAGGTCACCACTACTTTTAATCTACACACTCACAAACAAACAAAAACACTAAAAGAAATTTAAAAAAAATATATTGCCTACATGGTTGACGTGTGTATCTATAATAATAATAATAATAATAATAATAATAATAAAATGAAGTGTTTTATGTGTGTTTGTCTGTGTGCGATGCCCAGCCAAACCAGAGATCTTAACTGTTTAACATAGGTGGACGGACATAAGGGGGTCCGAATGCCCTTCGAAGCCAAATTTTTAAATTTTTAATTAGTTTTTAATTAGGCTATTTTTAACAAATTTTTGGAGATAGTATTTTTAAATAATCTGGTCTAGAATTACGTTTCAGAGATAACGTTTCCATTTTAAATTGGGCACCATGGGGGGGGGGTAAGGGGGGGGGATTATTTAATTCTTATACCACAGTGGCTCACAGGCGGGATTGCTAGTTTAACAATACGAGTCGTAGAACAATACATGTTAGTAAATGTGTATAATAAAAACAAAACATATGTATAGTATTTTATTGTTATGGTTGTAGTTTCTCTCCTAGTTTAAGTTAGTTTGTAAATCATGTGGTGAAACAAACCCAGTGTCTTAAGAAAGTGCACGCTAACCAGCCTAGTAAAACAAGTCCGATCGTACAGACAGACAAATAAAAAGGGTAGAGAGAGAAGGAGAGGGGTAAGGAGGGGGGGGGGCTCATGCCGATAAAGGTCTACGGTTGTATTCCAGTTTATGTGGCCCATTATTTCGATTGTAAACCCCCTCCCCATCCCCATCCTTCTCCTTCACTTCAGAGATCTGTGACGAAAAGATTCTAGACCCGAGGTGGAAAACACAATGGCGGATTGTCGTTGAAGATTTGGAAAAGATCGTTCACTTTATCGAATTTATACGGCGTCGTAAAGCAGTCGCCTACCAACCGAAACATGGGAGGATTGGGGGTAGAGGGGACTCGATCCCAAGGGAGGGTGTCTGGGGTAGATGCTTACTAGAACAGAGATAAATGACTTTATTATATAGTCTTGTTTTTTATATTGGCATTTCAGGGAAGTGACTTCTTTTTAATACGTTTTAACAGAATGCTGTATTCAAGGGGTGGGGACTAGGAGGGTAGTTGAGGAAATGCACCCGCAATATCATGGAAAAATTGATGGGCAAACCACAGTGATACAACACATGCTAATAATCATCCCCTAGCACAAGTTACATTCAAACATTTTTGTTCGCGTAACCTCAGATATAATTCCTCTTCAACTTTACATCCCCAAAGATGTTAGTATATAATTTATAACGAAAGCCATAAATATTATATAATCTACATATAAATAAAATAAAATAGACTACATCCAAAATGAATGATTAAATAATAAGTTTTAAATGAGAAATAAGTGCATATATGTGTATGCAGTTAATTTTACGTACCCCTTAAGATGTATTAACGTACCCCAGGTTGAATACCCCTGCCCTAGCCAAGATACAAACTTATACCTCACACAGCACTGACAAGCCAATACATTTTGATTCTGACACCTTATATCACGTGACCACTGGTGTGGATAAGATGTGATATTTTCTCCCAAGTAGCTTTTATTTTTTCACCACGTCTCATAATAACATTTTGAAAGTAAGAAAGCCGGTAGAGATGGTACCATGGTTAGTGTACCAGACTATAACCACAGGAAAATGTGGTTCAATCCCGAGTGGTTCCATTAGGGATTATATTTTCACATTATGGTTTTTCATACTCTCTGTAGAGGAATTTTAGCGTGGTTCCTAGAAATTGACCCACCTCTTCTTTCCCCTTTAGGTTAACTTCCTTACGTCACTCATAGCCAGTCCTGGCACTATTCACCTTCCTTTATGTTTTAACCATTTCCCAAAATCTTCATCGTAGTTATAAAGCACACTCTATTTAACTGGTTGGTAACAATTCTATCTTTATTGATTACACTATGGTCCTATCTTATAAGCTATACCATAATGGAACCAAACAAGGTAAGCTGGTTACCTTTCAGGTCAAACGGAGGGTACTACGTGTTTATGCTTGCTTTTTTTTTCTAAAATTATCAAATATAAAAACAAAGAATACAAATTTCATTTTAAAATTAAATGGGAACAGAAAATATATTTTATAAGATGAAACAGAGAAAATAAAGATTTAATTACATGTTTTATTTTGTTGGGGTTTTTGCTGAAGGCATTTAATTTAATTCAATTTTAATTCGTTTCATATTACTTTACTGTGTCTATTTCTTTTACTTGTCAATCATTTTCTAATATATTCCAATTTATATATTTTAATAATTTATACCTTTTGTAAAAAGAACTTCCTTTAAATTAAATATATCGTTCAAGTATTATCTAATATGTAATCGATTGTTTCCTAAATAAACATGTTTGCTAGCCTCTTAGTTCTGATTTTAAGAGAGTAATATTTTAACTGACAGTGTAAAAGGTTGCAATTATCCTCTATATCTTATGTCAGTGACCTTCCGGTACAAAGCTATGATTTTTTAAAACCAGGTTTCATTGTTGCAGGTGGCCTGCTCCACGGCCCATAGCCAACAATGGTGTGTCTGCTGGGTGGCTCCCACTTCAGCTTGGTAGTGTTGGTACTGTTGTACGTGATCCAGAACAGTCGGTAAGTGGAACCGCCAAAGGTGTCACGCAAGGGGAGGGGGGCGGGGAATCAAGTGACTCTGTAGGCCTATAACACAAAGTCGTATTCTATAGGTGGTAAATGTTGCATGAACAAAAATCGTCAGTGGTGAAGCAAAATCAGAGTCCGGTGTTATAACACTGGTCACAAATGAGAACCTTGAGAAATAGTTTTTAAAAAACAAGAGATAATCAAATCATGCAATGTTAATGGGACTGACAAGACGTTCGTTATACCATACTCCCTCTAGTACCCCCTCGGTACTGGCTACATGTTCATGCTACCATGTTCCCTCTAGTACCCCCTTGGGACTGGCTACATGTTCATGCTACCATGTTTCCTCTAGTACCCCCTTGGGACTGGCTACATGTTCATGCTACCATGTTTCCTCTAGTACCCCCTTGGGACTGGCTACATGTTCATGCTACCATGTTTCCTCTAGTACCCCCTTGGGACTGGCTACATGTTCATGCTACCATGTTTCCTCTAGTACCCCCTTGGGACTGGCTACATGTTCATGCTACCATGTTTCCTCTAGTACCCCCTTGGGACTGGCTACATGTTCATGCTACCATGTTTCCTCTAGTACCCCCTTGGGACTGGCTACATGTTCATGCTACCATGTTTCCTCTAGTACCCCCTTGGGACTGGCTACATGTTCATGCTACCATGTTTCCTCTAGTACCCCCTTGGGACTGGCTACATGTTCATGCTACCATGTTTCCTCTAGTACCCCCTTGGGACTGGCTACATGTTCATGCTACCATGTTTCCTCTAGTACCCCCTTGGGACTGGCTACATGTTCATGACGCCATTCTTCATTCCTGTACCTCCTTGGAACTGGCTACATGTTCTTGATGCCATTCTTCACTCTTGTACCTCCTTGGGACTGGCTATATGTTTGTAATGCCATATTCCCACCTCTATGGGGCTGGCTACATGTTCATGCTACCATGTTCCCTCTAGTACCCCCTTGGGACTGGCTACATGTTCATGACGCCATTCTTCATTCCTGTACCTCTTTGGGACTGGCTACATGTTCGTGATGTTATGTTCCCTCCTGTACCTCCTTGGGACTGGCTACATGTTCGTGATGTTATGTTCCCTCCTGTACCTCCTTGGGACTGGCTACATGTTCGTGATGCCATGTTCCCTCCTCTATCCTCTTGTGACTGGTAACATTTTTGTGATGGTATATTCTTTTTTTTTTCATTGAGATTGACAACACCTCTATGACGGGGTATTCCCTCTTTTGCTATCTTGTGACTGAAGAAACGTTTATGACATCATATTCCCTCTTTTATTTCCTTGGGACTGTCAACACGTGTATGACTTAATATTCCCTTCTTTATATCTTTGGGCGAGCACATAAAGTAATAATGAGAGTATGTTACGATGGAGACTATTTTGAACCTACAGAAATTTATAATACAGCTAGAGGTGGGAGTGGAAATAATGTTAGAATTTGGTATAGCTATTTTTGTTTTCCATGTTCCACATCCCACTACCAGGACACCCTCATATTTACACTAATGGGATAGGGCTGAGGGATTATCTTCACATTTGCATGGAGGAGTAATACGATAACCATTTAATAAAAACCATATTGATATACCAGACAAGAATTAAAATTTCTTTCGGCAAACCAGACAGGAGGAGACTGACACTTTTAGCCGTGCGTTTGGATGTACTGTGTAGTTTGAAATATATTACTAAGATAATAATGTTTTAATACTATATAATAATTAGTGTGTATTAATCAAATGTTAGTAATAGTTTTATTTATTTTTACTTAGTTGTAAGTTATTATTTTTTCTGGCGGCCAAATGCAGGTTGGTTGCGCATCGATGGACCTGTTCGAAACAGTTACTCCAGACATGGCAAAGGCACTCGTTAAACAAAAGTATTAACCATTTCCTCCTGTTAAATAATGATATCCGGAGAGAAATTTTCGTAAGTAAAATTTTGCCCAAATCGGTTGAAATAATAACATTTTCTTCTCTCTTGTGTTGTTTTTGTATTACAATTTTTAACTAATTTTATACATATATAACACTTTCATTTTATAAACTAGACAATTTGCTTTACGTTTTTCTTGAACTAACATAAATTCTTATTCATACTTTTTCCAGGCTTTGCGCAGTTTGATATGTTTATATTCAAAGTAACCAAAACCATCTGGAATTAACACAGGTCATGGTTGAGATCGATTTAAATTTTTCAGAATTGACATGTTTCTATTTAACATATATAAGATAGAACGGTTGTAAAATGAAAACGGATAAAGTTTGATTGAAAAAATAAATAAATGGTACGATACAATCGTCCTTTCTTTCTCATATAGTAGGGCTATATTATAACTTTAAACACAATTTTAAAAATCAGTTACTAATAAATTAATCTTTGATGTATTTTTATCCCCAAAACAAGGATTTAATGTTATTTAACATGCCATACTCAACTCAAACACCCATTTTGAAAATAATCGTTGAAACCATTTAGAATGTGACATAATGTGTCGTATTTTCAACAAAAGTTATTGCTTGATTTGTTTATTGAATCACTTTCAACAACCAATAACATTATACACACATATATGTATAGCTTACGGCCTAAGCCCTATATGAGCGCGAGAGATATTTCATCTAGTTCGGTCGCTTGTATGTGTCGAATTTTAGCCGTTCTGGTGGCACAGAACGTTGCCCGGGGTGCACCTATGGAGGTTGTCTACACGTCATATCCACAATAATATTTTAGTCATTATGAAAGTGTGGAGCTCGAAGCGATCTTAACCTAACTTAAGCCTGATTAACCAATACCTGATGACCTTTGGCATAAATACCCTTTAGGGAAAATTGCCCATGGTATCAGCCAGGAATCGAACCTGGGACCCCTAGTTTCATAGCCATGTCCACTGACCACTACAAAAATAGCTGGAATATATATACACGTATATTGGCACCACGTATTACTACCCGTTTAGGTTAAATGCACATGTACTAGCTACGCACATTTTTTTAGGGATGATAACTCTTGAATTTGTAAGAAGTGTAGGCCTACCCTAAGTTTCGTGAAGGGAGATTGGAAATACGTATGGGAGAAAAAACACTCTAAATTCACTTGACCTGACTGGGATGCGAACCCCAATCTCCCCCGTCATCGGCAGTATAGTCTATTGAGAAAGTGACACCTTAGACTACTCATAAGCAAATTACGGCCCACGAGCCGCATGCGGCTCATCATGTATTTTTATGCGGCCCGCAAGTTATTACTATTTATCTAGGGTTAAAAAGAAATTGTACTAAACTGCCAAATTTAAAAATAATATTCTTATGGAAAATATACAGTTTCTATAAAACACATCAATGAACATTTATAAGTGGTTTTAAGAATCTCAGCTACTAAATTTACATCTGATATTAAATAAATTACGGAATATATGAACAATTTAAATTCATCTGATTAAGTTATTTGTTTTTGGAGAATCACTCAAGTTTATATAGGTATTATCGTCTTCCTAATTTATGTTATAGGCTTAAAAGTAGTTTTGTTTTATAATAAATTTCATCTATCGAAAAATTGTATTTTACTTTGGGCTCATTCTTATATTTAAATTTTCAATGTGGCTTTTGAGCCCAAAAATTACTCAGGCCTGCCTTAGACCATGCGACCACCGAAGAGGACTATTATACTATAAAAGTGAATACAAACAATTTTTATAAATGGAGTCGCACCTCCGTACTTGTTGAACGATAAAAACCTGGTACGAGTGTCTAGTACAGCTCTGTACCATTTTAATGTTTAATATTCAGTAGACGTGACCATAGCACCTCCATAGCCTGTGACAGATATGTCAAATACACTGCTTCCAGGGAAGGGTCACCCGAAAAATAATCCAGTCTAATACAGTTTCTCTTCAATACGCAATAAAAATGTGCAAATGCTATCTTCGTTTTCTCCAATTTTCCCTTGATGAAAATCAACTGTGTTAATTAACCCAAAGTCAAACATTAAGTGGAAACGGTGAAAACATTATCTTTAAAAATAACTTGTTTTTTGTATCAATACCATAAACAGGCAACATGTCTCCTTATAGAGCAATTCTTATCATCCTGGTTTGAGAAAGCGAAGGCAGAAATGTTTTATAAGAAAAATGTGGGCCAAAGATTGGTTTAGTTTAATAGTGTATTAAATAATATTGTTTCAATAAAAATGAATAAATTAAAAAAATTGGCAATCAATACTATCCTTAAATGAATTATTCCCCCCGAAAAGCCATACAGTGATATTCACGTAAAATCTCAGTTATTGATCTTGAGTTGCAAAATATATATATATATATATATCAAAGTGTAAACTAAATTTATCAAACTGTTTCGATTATAGTCAGACAAACCTATATATACATAGAAAAAGTGAAACCAACTTTAATGAGTTTGAGAGTACATACAACTTCATGATCCATTATGACATTGAAGGTACAAATGCTTAAGATTAAAATACTTTCTCAATAATAAAAAGTAAAAAAATGGATTTATACTAGATTTTCTATACCATAAAAAACATTTTTGAGGGTATAGATCCCGTGAACAAGTTTCGTTCATGCAGTTCAAAACAACCTTTATAGATACACCCAAAATTCAGTAAAATGTCTATATAACATGTTTTATACTGTTGCGACAGTCAAAATCTTTTCTGTGGGCTCACACGTTTTCCTAAAAACGAGAGCAGAACATGAACAACGTGGCCACATGAAGAGCTCTTAGACAACCATCAGGTTTCAGCGCAATCCGCTCTGTCGGCTCGGTGCGAGTTTAAATAGTCGGCTTTGTCCATTGTGCACCACTCCGATTTCTTTGTGAAAGCCAATAAACGTTTACAAACGACCGAATCTATTCAATGAAATTGTACTATATAATTAAAGACAGGTCGATAGATACTTCGGGTGAGTTGAAACTTACTAAACTATAATTTAAAAACACTTATCTTGATAATACACCAAAATTTCTCTCTTTATCCATTAGAAAACAAAACATGTTGATAGCTATTTCTATTTTCGTTGTAAGCATCATAGCTCAACACACATTGCTGCGACACACAAGTAGATTCTGTTCTATTTTTGCCCTATGTTTAAATCAAGATTGAAGATAAATGTGTTTTTTTGCCAAATGTACTGACTGCACACCTCTCTCCCCCTTTATTCTTAATACATATGTATGAGGAAAATATTATCTAATCATATATAGAGGTATTCTTTAAAACACCAAGTTAAAATTAAGGCTCAAAAAATTAAAACCCAAAAGAAGTAATACATGAAAATAAAATTAACTTAGACTAAAAAGCTAGGTCCCTGATTTTTCTACTATATAATGTTCATAGAGGTGAGCGTGTGGTGGGGTGAGGGTGGAGAACGGCATTTCCTGAAAAATAACCAGATTATAAATCCATTAAATAAATAAAACATTGTTTAGTGAAAAGTGTTTTTTTATCTCCACGTCTTACTACCTGTTCAGATTATACCCATATATGATAATTTATATATTGGGGTTGGGATGAGGAAGAAAGCATTTTAAAGGTAATCTACCCATTTTTCGTAAAAGAAGAGCGGTAAACCGTTTAGGAAAAACCACCCTCAGCAGACCCAACTGGAATTCGAGCCCAAATCTTCTCATCAGCAGGACACTCTACTACGAGGGTGACGCCTTAGACCATTTGACCACTGAAGCAGGTTTATAAAAAGTACAAAAATAAGAATATTTGTGTGATTAAATTATTGAAGTCATTTGTACGTAAAGAAAGAACTTTCAACTTGCTGTGGATTTAAAATTAAGTTAAGAAATAGAATGGTTTAGTTACTATCCCAGTGAATGTGGAGAAACTAAATACACATAATTATATCAAATTAACAAAACCAACAAAACATTAATTATAAATACGTATGAGTTACAATTGTAGGCCTATAACATACATAATGGAGAGCAAGCAAAATATACATTGAGTGTAAAAGGGTAGTTTACGTTTTTCAAACAAACGTTAAAAAGGTAAGTGTATAACAGATGATCTACTAACCCCAATGAAATTTAAATCCACAAAACACTAGTTATCTAATAACTCTTAGGTGGCCTGGAGGTCTAGGGGTAGGGTGTCAGACTTCTGTGCGGGGGATCCGGGGTTCAATCCTCGGTCCCGGCACAGATCTGTCTGATTGTCAACCCCTTTCTTCACCCCTGACAAGACTTGTATTAATCACAACTTGTGAATGAGTGCCAGGCTTCCACCATGGTTCGGATCCTACGTTAAACTGTAGGTCCTCAATTTCATCTAACAATCACCCTACCATTACACATTAGCGTAAGTGCGTATAACCCGAGCGGATAGTAAGACGCAGTGCTAATAATAATAATAATAATAATAATAATAATAATAATAATAATAATAATATCAGCATCATCTAAGAACTCTAAAGCTATTCTATATCTATCCTTTACACCCATCACATTTCACACATTTTGTCTATTGTGAACCTTAAGCATAAAAAAAGAACTCCTTAATTATTTATATACTTTTTTTTAAAGAAGGAAATTTAATAAGAATATATCCCAGTTTGGGCTAAGAAAATTAGATCCGTTTGAGATGAAGTTGTTTGTTAGATAATTTTGGTAGTTAACCAAATTGTAAACTGCTAAATTTAAAGTTTACATGCTTAAAGAGTTACATAAATAAATTTAAAACAAGACAACAATTTCTGACAAAACAAATAAATAAAATATTATTTTGAGCTACAAATTTAAAAACAAAGGAATTGACTGCAACCAGCGAAAAATCATGAGATAGCAGACAAGAATGAAACATGCCTCCAATCGATCAGACAGTCAGGCCGGGAATACTTGAAGATGGTTGAGAGAAATGGCTTCTCACCTGTTCTTTGAATACAGATAAACACTATAAAATAGTGACGAATTAGAAGATAGGCAGATTTCCCGCTGAAATGTAGAGCGTAGACATACAAGAACTGTTTACTCCTCCTAGTAGATAAAACTAGAACTAATATATAACATATTACAATATGTTATATCTTAGGTTTGTAATATTATTATTTGTTAGGGTTAATGATCTCAAATATTGAAGAAGAATGTTATCGATATTATATTGGAAATTAGGAAAATAATAAAGTTGGGAAATAATATTACTTGGTCAACGAGAAGAAATTGAGGGTGTTCAAAAATAAAGTACTTAGGAAAACATTTGTTCCAAAAAGGGGTCAAGGTAATGGAGAGTGGAGGAGGTTACATATTGATTAGACACAGCCTGTACTCATCAACAGACACTGTTAGGGTAGTTAAATCTCGCAGGTTGCGGTTGGTAGGACATACAGCGCGAATGGAATAAACTAGTACCACGTTCAAGGTATTGACTGTCAAACCTAATGGTAAGAAGCCAATGAGAAGACCTATATGTAGGTGGGAGGATACAATTATAATGAATTGAAAGATATAGGGTGTAATGAGGTGGACTGGATATAACTAGCTAAAGAAAGGGATAGGTGGAATATTTTTCTAAATACGGCAATTAACTTTCGATCTCTTAATGATATAGAGTAAGACACAAGTTTAGTTATATTTAGAATTTAACTTATTAGATTTTTAAGCTGTTCCAACTTTCAGCACCACTATTCACAGAAGTAAAAATAAAGTTTCAGCCGGTGGTATTATTCCATAGTGGCTGTCAAAAGACAGCCTAAATCAAGTAAAGAGATAGACAGCACCTCAGTAAGCACAGATAACACAACAAACACTCAGCATACAATATGTTCACACATAGATAAGTATTGTGATTGTGAAAATCTAGATATCAATATCATGATAGATATTGACGTTTCCAAACTAAAAAAGCTGGTGTAACACTATTCTATTCTATTTGTCTCTCTCTCGGGTTACAAACAAAATTGGTTAATGGATTTCGTTCAAACTTGGTATTTATATATCAGATGGTTATACCTCAAAGATAAATCATAATTTTAGTTTCAGATCTAAAATTAAGGGTAGCTTACTAATGAATTGAATTTTGAAAACTTGAGACTTTTCTTGTATGGATTAAATTATCCGTTCAAAATGAATATGAGGAATGTTTTGAATGTTAAATAACTAACATATTTGTTTATACGAGAATAGTTTTTTAATGTTAGTTTGCAATTAATACACTGTTATTGAATTTTTTATTATTTTTTTAATTGCTTAAATAAGTGTATTCCAAGCTCATTGGGGGGAGGGGGAGGTTACCAAATATAATTTAACACTGTTAAATATCTTAGTTAAAATATCATCTAAACATTTTAAAACTTGTTTATCTTGATTATCCTTGGGAATTCACAAATATTAATTTAACAGGGGATGGAAAAAACCTGAAGCTACAAGTTCAAACAAAAAATATAAATTGATAAAATGTAACATATTATATTATAGCTTTTCCCCACTGACTTTATATCTGAAGAATTGTTACGAGAAAAAAAATTGTATGTTTGCTTTTCCAGGGAGAATTTATTCAAGGGTAGTTTACTGTGATTTTTATTCACAATTCTAATAGACTATATGAGAAAGAATCTTCGATTGTTTATTATAATTTATAATTACATAATTTAAAAGGCTCGTTATACGACATTCATGTTAAGCTTTCGAAAGCCGCCTTCAATATTTTCATTCAGTTATGTGGCCTGTCTATGTTTCGGACATGGATCATCGCCCAAATGTTGGCCCCCCTCACCTCATCAAGGGAACCGCTATTAACAGTCTATCCTTTGAAGGTCTATGGTTTGTGATGATGTCGTCAGGTGCAACCAAGGGAAGGTGAACTTCAGGGAGAAGGAGAAGCAGGTGCTGGATCAGATCCTGGGGCCGGGACGCTATGACGCCAGGATACGGCCGTCCGGCGTCAACGGCACAGGTGAGAGCGGGCCGAACAGGAGTGTGTCCCCTCACTTCTCCCCTCTTTCTCTTTCACTCATACACTCGCACCTACAAAATTCAACCTCGTGGATGAATGTCGTGATGTGGGACGGTCACGATAACCAACTCGTCGTCTATATCACCTTTTATAAATAACAAGGGATCAGTTGAATATATATACCTCTTTGCATCATATAGACAACCGCTTTAAAAATCAGAGAACAATCAGGAAAACGTAAAGATCGCGATTTATTTTAGAATAATGAGTGATCAGTAGGACAAACGCATCATCTTGTTCCGCTTTCCAAACTAATGAGTGATCATATTTTATTCACACTGCTTTTCATTAAATACTTGACTACGTTTGGAAACTAAGGCGTGATTAGAATGGAAGGTTTCATTAACTAAAGATAAGGAAGAGGGAAACGATCAGGAGAACAGACATGTCATCTCTCACTTAAAAACCAAAGAAGGACACATCAAATTCGTGACCTCTTTGGATACCAGAAAGTGATCAGGAGAACAGACCAGTGATTATTTCCTTAAAAAACTAACTAGTGACCTCCTCGCATCAAAGATGTGACCGATTTAGAAATGACGAAGCTATCGTGATAACATAGTATATCTATATATTTCTGTTTCGCTTTTTAAGATAACCTGTGATCAGTAGAATATGTTCACCTCTTTGCATCAAATATGCGATAGCTTTGGAAACCAAGGAGCAATCTGCTGAATAGACTCCTTACGTAAAGATCGACATAGCTTTTCAAGATCAGGGAACAATCCCCTGCCCCTGTTTTAAAATTAGTGAGTTATAAAAAGGTTAATCATGTGGCAAAATATGTCTAGACTAAAAATTAGAAATATTATTAGTTTTTCACATATACATTATTTCAAATAAGAAATTCAAGCTAACAATGGAAGTGGTGAAAACCCGGTTTTGGGAAGAAAAAAAGAAGCAGCTCAAAGCAAATATATAAAACAACGTAATTCCCCCCATGTGTTTCATCGCCGATCGCTATAGCTCCACCAAAGATATATCGATTAGATAATCGATCACTCATTTGTTGTCATCTTCGCTTGTTTTTCATTGGAAAGGTTTCGTTCAATCTGTTCTTTTAGTAAAAGGGAGGAGGAAAAAAAACCATCCTGCGTCTAGCTACTCAAATATTGACGTCGTTTGCTCTCAGCAGTTAAAGGAGAGATATTATACATTACGGGCAAATTTTTACTTTTTCTTTTCCTGTTTGAATTTTCGATTGGAGCCAGGTATATGTCTATCCAATTTTTTAAACACTAATATAATTTTAAACTAAACTCTGATTTTCATAGGAAGCCCACTTTTGACCACCAACAAGGGTTGAAAGTGACTAAAATGTGCATTTAGAATTATGTCTTATTGGATTTATTAGATATTAAGTTCATCTAAAAAGTTATCAAAATCTTCCAATGATACTTTCTTATTGATTACTGTATAGTTTATCTTTGCATCTTTAATTAAAATAACTAAGAATGTCAATATAATTGTAATATATTTCCCGCCACTGTGGCAATATGAGTTTACAGTTTTAAAATAAAGGGCTTCCTATGAAAATCAGACTCTAATTAGTTTTACTTTAAGTAAATTTAATATTCAACATGCTTACATGCAGTCACTATAATATAATGCAGTAACCATGTAATCATGATACGATATATTTAAATCAAAGTAAACTGCTCATTATACATATCTATTTATATTTGCACATAAAAGTTGACATGAAAATATTTGAAAGTAATGGAAATTAAATAATAATCATAAAGAAAGATTTGATTTTATTTAACCATGTTTTGTATTTCATTAATATTAGTTTTTGATCAAGGTTTCTTATTTACTCATTAGTATTATACACCTAAAATACTATCCTCATGAAAGTATTTATTGGTCACTAGCGATTTTAAAATCCAGTTAGAAGTCAATGCTTTTATAGTGATTATAAATTAGGTTATAATTTTAACTTGCGTCAGATTTTTGTTAGAAAATTTTTAGTTACAAATGAAACAAAATTCATAATATAAAATGTTAGACACGTATGTTGGGGTTAATTTACACACAGGGATGAAGTTTAATTAGTATTTATTTATTTATTTTTGTTTTCAAGGTGGTGATAGCTCAAGCGTGGATCAACATGAATTATTTGACCTTTGTGTTTTAGGATTTTTTAGGTTTATTTTCCTGTACCAGCTAACATTATTTCATGCATTCAAATTTATTGGAAAGTAGAACTACTTTTAGAGAGATTGTAGATAAAAAAAAAATACATAGGAATATGTATTCAATTACCCTAGGTACAATTTTGTGTCAACTTTTGTTTGAATTTTGTTATTCATTTTTTCTATTTTTTTTTCTTCCTTTCTCCCCATAAAATGTATGTTCCCTAGATTGTTATATTGTGGTCATCTATTCAATATAATTTTAAAATTGTAAATAAATGCATTTTATATTAATATATTATTAAATGTTTTTAATTATTCTAAGTACGTAAATTTTATGTTGAAATAAGTTGAAGGGAAATATTTATTTACCTATTTTTCTGGTGTTGTTTGTATAGAATCTTCCTCCTTGGTTATTTCCGCCTCTTTCCTGATTGTGATTGTTGGTGATTAGTTATATTTATTTATTTTTCTCCTACCTCTTCCAAGGCGTGTGTGGACAGTACGGGACATTGGACCACATACCAACATATGTATGCATGCCATAAGAATGTGTGTCGACATAGAGTATGTCTGCATGGGTGTCTGATTGTGTATTAAACACGCCGCGTAAGTCACACGCCATTACCTTGTGGGTTCACACGCTCGCCGAATAAGAGAACTGAAACATGACGTCAAGTAACGAGCTCTAAATCGTTAACAAAAATGTCCGTACTTTCTGCTCTTGTTACTTGGTAAGAGTTGAAATTAATAAGTTTGTGTTGGTCTACGCTGCCCCACATTTATCTGTTTGTAAGAGCCAATCAGAAATAATCCCGTAATACTATGCACCATCTGCTTTAAACCCACAAATAATACGGTGCCATTCATTTTAAATAGTTTTTTTTTATCCAATAGAGCTATTACTTCTATATTGCGCACGTATGGCGGCTGCCACTTCGTTGGACCACACATCTCTTTCCGCGTAATTGTGACCTCATTTAGGCAAGACAGCCGTAGAAGACAATGCAATTTAACTACTCAATTAGTCAATATAACCTACAGTCATTACACATTTTTTTTAAATTCTAGTTTTACTTTACACCCAAATAACCTAATATAAAATGAAATTTAAACTATGTACTGTACATCTTGAATGATATTTTACATCTACTTTGTCAATCTATTAAATATCTAAGAAATATCAAAACTTTAAGATCCATTTATTTAATCCGTGTCATAGAATGTATATAGTCTTTTTTGACAACCTACGTAGTAAAGAATATAAACTCTTAAATCCTAAACAATGTGATGCCATTATAGGCAAAATGTTTAATGGAGTAGAGTATATTTCGATTAGCTTGAATGTAGATTTGATGGAGAACATTTTACTTCTTGTGGCGGCAGATTTAATATTATAGTATATACCGAACATCCCACAACATAATATATTGGCAGTTTTAGACGTTATTAGTTGGCACTGGATACCATTTTGGGTCAATATTCATTTATAAGAGCATGAGATAGATTACATTAACAAAGCAGAGAGTACACAATATATTTATTACTCATATACTGTCTCGGTATGAACATTAGCCCTGTGATGGACATGACTAACATTGTTTATTAGACGTATACTTTTATTACTTGACTAATTTGAATGCTGGATTCTATCAGTAGCTCTCTGTTGTCATGACGTCATTAAAGTTGAAAGTGCTATGGGCCGCTGTACATGTTGTTATTGTCGGCTATGGATTTTGTGCGTAGTTTGGAATTAATTGTATATTACGTGTGCACTGATTAACGCTCTGGGTCCGGCTAGAGTGTGAATCAAGCTTCAAGCAATTGGTATCTTAAATTTAAAAAAAAATTGTCTAAATCTTTTAAAAATCAATATGATATTATTATGATTTGATGGTTTTTAAACATAAAAAATGCAATTTCTATAGTTTCGTTTCATGTATTTAAATTTTATTTTATTAGACATAAATTATCCAATAGCTTCCAACTGTTAAAATCAAAATAAATATAGAGTTTGATATTAAATGGTGTATCCATAAGTTCCACCACTATGATTATAACGTAGCTGAAATGCGTTCTGCATAACAATATTTTATTTAAAAAATATGTTTCAAATCTTTTGTTTCATTTAAACGCATATAAAATAACATGGCAGGTAAATGTAAAGAACAGCCACTATTTTAATATTTGAAATATTTAGAATTATAGCATTTAAAAAAACACTACATTAAATAAACAAGTGAAGAACAGTAGATATTAGAATTATTTACCAAATATTTTCATTACCTTAAAATCCAAGCTTAAAAAAAGTGCAATTATTAATTAGATGCAATCTTATATGCCATTATTTGTTACAAAGAAATGAGTAATAATTTTTAAAATCTAAAATTAAAATTCCTTTACAAATTAATTAACACAAGAAATATGTTTAAATTTGATAGGGAAAATCTATTTGACGTTTTTCTTCAGCGAAAAACTTTTCCGTGCACTGCCATCAAATATTTATATAGCTAATAGCTTTCTACTATTGATAAAAAATTAACCAATAAAACAGTTTGTTCAATATGAAATTTGAGAATAAAACTAATTTGTAAACGTTTTAATGCCTTCATTCTTTTGAATCTCCCCCTTTATAGTCTATTAGGCTAAGTGAATTTAAGATTGTTCATAAATTAATTGAATGGTTGTTTGCGAAGCTAAAATGCTTGTATGGATGTTCTTCTAAATTATTATAGAACTATTGTAAAAGTGAACAAGATTTTGTAAGAAAATATCAATTTTTAGTTTTCAAATCATTCGTCAAAATTAAGCATGACACCACGTTAAAAATGTAGTTTACATAAATTTAAATTGCTACGATCTTAAATTTTCTATCAAAACCACTATGCGATTAAAATATGACTACTGTATCAATATTGTAAGTAAAAGAACATACACTTTTTTTTTTCAATTTTTATGAATACAATTTGAAATAAATTCTGATTAAAACGTAAGATGATTGTAAATTTTTTTTTATGTTTCAACTAAAATTTTTTTTGCAAATTTGCCACCTCGACACATAGCCATATATTTCAAGGTTAATTCACTCTTTTCATCTGTATTTGTCTTAAGAAATATTTTGAATTAGGTACTTTTATGATAGGCAGAGCACAAAACAGGAAACAAGTATTTATTTTGATAGATATTATTTTTAACACAAAATATAATCACTGGTTTCCAAACTTATTCCACGTTTATCACATCATTGAAACAAAATGCTGCTAAACAAATGAGGAAATTATGTTACCTGATGCCTACTTAACATTTAGCTTGTTTCTTAATAATTTTGACTTTATATCGTTTCGAAATTATTATTGTTTAGATTTATATTAATATAATTTTTTCATCTATTCTTATTTACAAATTCTTACCTAGATCCAAAAAATGGAACATTGTTCTCGCTCATAGTACCTCAAATCAAATTCCATTCATCTATTTTCCTGGCAAAATTTTGGCCAAAGGTTTTGATTTTTTTTAAACTAGGATAATGATTTAACGCACACTTTATTAACAAACTGGTTGTATGAGTGCATGACTTACAAACTAATTCTGACTCTGAACCGATACACAACATCCAGTTGCCTGGCCATCAATTCATCACAGCGATAAAATAATGAGAAACACCAAATCTCCCAATATTTTGTTTCAAACATGAAAGTTAAAAACTGCGATAAGTTGTTGGACTGGACGTTGTTGACACTTATTTGGAAAACTTGTCACAATCTATTTAAAATACTTAACATGGTAATTATGATTTTGTATGTATGTTATTATTATCTTTTGAGTTGTTTTATTAATTAAGTGTTTACCTTAGTAAAAATGTGTGAGCGACAGTTGAACAGAAATACAATTTTATTTTTCTTGAAACTCTTAAGTCTCTCATCATACACCTCAAAATAAATTGTCGTTCTCAAATCGCCCTGTTGCTACGTATAACTTACAAGTGAATATCTTTGTGACCCGCTTCGGTGGCCAACATGGTCTAACACGCTACTATCTCAGTGAACTAGACTGCCGATGACGAGGAGATCAAGGTTATAATCTCGATCGAGTACACTGATGTTGGTTTTCCTGAATGTGTTTCCACTCTCTCTCCAAGCTAAGGCGAGTACACTTCCTCTAAATATAGCCTTTCTTATCCCTAATACCATTAGCGTAATTAGTGCATAAGCGTATAGCCCGAACGAGTATTAAGATGTATGAAGCAGTGTTTTATATATATATTTGTACTTAAACCATGTGCTCGACACAAAAAAAAAAATATATATATATATATATATAACACTGCTTCATACATCTTAAAATTCGTACTTGTACTCGTATTTGTACTTAAACCATGTGGTCGACACAAATAAACCTTTTTCTAAACACTAAACACATACCCACTAACCTATCACGATTCTCGTTTGCCCTGTCATCACCCTTTGGAACACTCTTTCTGAATATTATCTTTGGGTACCCACCCCTCCATTCACATCTCCTAACAAGATAATTCTTTCGCCCGGTTCACAAGCATTCAAGACATAATTTTGATCATTTCAAAATTCCACTCTCACATTCTCATCTTCACCGTCCACTGAGCATAACCAACAACCAACATAATTCTACGAATGCCTATTTTCATACGTATTTATGGAAGTCGAGATGACACCAACTCAGACCTTCTCATAGTTGTACTTAGTATTAAACCTACTCCCTGACTTCCCCTTACTCATTCACCAACAACTGACAACAGAGCTAGGCTACCATCACTCGTCATCAAAATATCTTTGCCTATCCGCTTGGTTTCACATACACACAGAATATCATTCTCTTTACCACACTCCTCTCTTTTTCCACGTTCCAAAATACCATGTTCTTACAGACTATCTATGTTTTGCCCTCAACCAGCGTTCTTTGTTGTCCTCTTGCACAAAAACCAAACACTAGTCAACCATTTCCTTTGTCGATGTTGATGACAAGATAACGTTCCGAAGTTATAAAATAAAACAATAGCTCATTACAGCTTAGTCAGAACAAAGAAAAATTAATCGTTAAACTAAAATTATTTTAGCACTTGAATACATATATCTAATTTTAGCGTTGCTTTTTGTAACACATTCGGGTTATACGCTTATGTACTAATTATTACGCTAGTTGAATTTAGAGGATATGCGCTCTCATTTACGCGGAGAGAGAGAGAGAGAGAGAAACCATTTAATAAAACCACCCTCAGTACACATGACTGGGATTGAGCCATGATCTACCCTTCATCGGCAGTCTAGTATATTGCGAAAGTATCGCATTAGACTATACGGTCACTGAAATAGCTGCTAGTTTTATCAATGTTCAACTTTTAGGCTTACCGTACATTCAAGAAGTACTTTAACAATATGCTCAAAAAAATATTAATACAAAAGTTCTAATTTTGGGTTTATTTTAAAAGAAAACTCGTTGTGAAATAGTGTTGAGCGCTACTGTGGACCTACACGTTAGCCGAGAAACAAGAACATAATTTGCTTTTTGTAACACATTCGGGTTATACGCTTATGTACTAATTATTACGCTAGTTGAATTTAGAGGATATGCGCTCTCATTTACGCGGAGAGAGAGAGAGAGAGAGAAACCATTTAATAAAACCACCCTCAGTACACATGACTGGGATTGAGCCATGATCTACCCTTCATCGGCAGTCTAGTATATTGCGAAAGTATCGCATTAGACTATACGGTCACTGAAATAGCTGCTAGTTTTATCAATGTTCAACTTTTAGGCTTACCGTACATTCAAGAAGTACTTTAACAATATGCTCAAAAAAATATTAATACAAAAGTTCTAATTTTGGGTTTATTTTAAAAGAAAACTCGTTGTGAAATAGTGTTGAGCGCTACTGTGGACCTACACGTTAGCCGAGAAACAAGAACATAACTGAAATGGGGTCACGTGACGAGCTCTGAACCAATAAGCGATTTGAGTAGGTTCCTCTGCACTTGTAGAAATAACCTAAGCTTTTTCCACGCTTCTCCATAAAATTAGCGTGGACAAACCAATCAACCTACAAAGCGATATGCAGACAGCTGCATATAATGTTGTGAAATGATTTTAAATAACTTGTTAAATGAAAATCATGTGTATCGTTTCTATTTTGTATGTTTTTCACAACACAAAATAATAATTGAAAGCCTACCCCGAATAATGATCTAACCCACATTTTTTCTAATGTTGAGATTTTGTTGGAATAGTGATCTAGCTATCCCTCACCAGACGTTTTAATCTTTGGTCAGATAGAGAATATATTGTTAGGTAAAGGAAAGGTGGCTTTGCAAAGTTGGCAGTACTGAGAATAATGATCTAACACACATCAAGATGGCGGACCATAGTGGTGGTGTGTTAACAGATAGTGTGAATAAACAGTTGAATACTGGAAAAAGACGAAATATAAGGATAACAGAGTGGCAGGACACGTTAAGAAAGGCAGCAAGAAATTCTGGAAAACCTTATAAAACAAAATAGGGTATTTTCAAAACTGGAAAACTTCCACCAAGTGAAGTGAGTAGAATACTGATCTAAACCTCGTTTACTAAACGTGGTGTCAGAAATAATTATTTAATTATCTATTTATTGTCTTTGTTTGATACTTTTATTACTAGTTATAAAGATAATTTTTGTTTATATGTGGTAAATCACCAAGATGTGAGAGTATATAGCCAGTGATATGTTTTGCTGCTGAATAGAGTACACCTCCTTTGTAGCATTATATTGTGATAAGTTATGAACTTTAGAAAATAGCTTTAGTTTGCTAAAAGTGAGGGACTCTCAAATCGTTTTCTGTATTGTTTTATGCGTTTAACCCGAACGGGTAGTAAGACGTGGTGCTAATAATAATAATGTATTTTTTAGCTTCCTTAAAATATTATAACATGTATCTGTGCAGGTTCGAGTCTGCAAGTGCATGTACGACTGCAACAATTTGACAAAAGAGTCAAGACTCTTGTTATTTCAAGAATTTTACAAGCTTTATTATGATATCAAGTCTTTATTACTTGCCCAACAATGTATCAAGAGTGAAAGTATCAAAAATAGAGACGTTCCAGAATGTATCTCACGCCAACAATGCACATTCAAGTATTTTTTGTTTATTGAAAACAAAGAATACAGTGTGTGTAAAAAAACTTTGCTTGAAACATATAAAATTCCTTCACGAAGAGTACAAAATCTACAGGAAAAGATTAAATATAGGAAAGAGCTTTTAGACAAGAGGGGGAAATACCAAAACAGACCTAGAGCCATCAAAGACAGCATTAAGGATACCATAAGGAATCATATTAATTCTATTCCCAAACAGGAACGTCACTATTAAAGACACCTAAACCTTTGCCTTAATTCAGACCTTAATGTGAATAAAATGTACAGTCTGCTCCTTGAAAGCAATCCTGGAGTAAAATGTTCTCTTAGCTTGTACAGAGACATTTTCCACGCTGATTTTAAACTGAGGTTTGGTGTACCTAGGTCAGATACATGTACTTATTGGGATGTGATGTACATGTAGCTTATATCAGCAGTTACTGAAGAGAAATAAAATGAAATTATACATAAAAGCACACTACATCACATGAAAGCAAAAGCTGCATATAAAACCCTGCAAGAAGACACGCAACGTGCTAAAAACAATACAGATTATGTTGTATTGTGCACTGATATGCAGCAAGTGCTGTTTTGTCCAACTTTACAACACTCCTCCGTCTTCTATCAGCGACAGCTTTCCACTTATAACCAAGCTGTTCAGAACATGGCAACAGATAATGTTTACATTTTCATGTGGCATGAATCAGTTGCCAAGCGGGGATCTACGGAAGTATCATCGTGTCTTATGAAATATATCATGCTTCATTTTGAGCCACTGAAACCAGGAGAAATGAGGCATCTAGTGATTTGGTCACACAGATGTGTCAGCCAAAATAACAACCGGCATTGTGTTTCTCTATCTCACTACCTGACTGAATAGATATTTCACAGTAATAGACCATTAAATTATTAGTTTCTGGCCACAGCTTTCGACCCTGTGAAAGGGATTTTGCTCTAATCGAAAGGAAGAAGAAAGAAAGTGTGGTTTACCATCTCAGGCAGTGGTTTGAAGTTGTAGTTCACGCACGACCATCAAACTAATTTCTAGTGTATTACATGGACCAGGAGGACTTCATTAATCTGAGTGTGATTGAAAAATCATTGAGGAAGGATCCTGAATTTAAAATCACATCAGCCTAGTGGATTCAGTTTTCATCAGATGATATGGGCTCATTACGATGCCGACAGAGTCATAACAAACACACTTCAGCCATGGATTTCTCTTATCATAAAAAAAGAAAGGCAGATATGAAAACCCAATCCAAATTTCCATATTGTCACTTCCTTCTCTTTATAATGAATCAATTCTAGTAAGAAAGGAGAATAAGAAAAATCTTTTGGACACGTGCAAATTTATCACAGCAAAATACCATTCATTTTATATAAATCTACCATCTTCTGACTAAAAGCTAATGCCTTGAGCAAATTCTGAATATGTTTTAAATATTCAAAACTATTTTGACATTGATTGTATTTGACATTTCAAGGATAAAAGGCACGCTTGTTTCTTAGAGATTGGCATTTTATATAATCAATGGAATAGGGTTAAGAAAAATATTATTTATGTAATATGTCTTTAAAAAGATAGTAAAAGGGTCGACCAAGTTATTGTAATAATTGATAATATGTCAACCTCATGTGTGTTTCACAATCTCATATGTGTTTCAATAATAAAGAAACTTATGTTCTCAAGAAGTTTTGCAACGTAATCTGCTTAGTAAATTTATATTTTGCCCCATTAAAAAGGTCCTATATAAATCCTATTGTATTATCATAGGATAGGGAAGGGAAATATAACATCACTGTGTTTTTGTGTACCTTTGGAGGTTAGATCTCTATTCATCATGAGAGGGTTGAATCGTTGTTCTACTGAAATTGATTAACTTTTATTCTTACTTAAATTAGGCTACTATTTTAGTTCATTGACTACTATTACTTATGCAAATAGAGGTCAATCAATGCCTTTGTAACTACGAAAGCCTGCCAGACAAGAAGGAATTTGTATTGCGTGTTTTGTTTTTTACCTCCTGAAAAATTTCACTTTTGTTGGTTAGATCGTTATTCGGGGTAGGCATTCAATTATAAAACACCTATCGTAATAATTATCTAAGAGATCGGTGTATCCAATAGAAAATTAAATCTATTGATAATCCACTGATTAAGTTTCCTTTGTAAATAATTATTTTTTGCCAGCAGATGAACGGCCGTGCCCCCCAAGCAGATTATGTTTTTAATTTTATTCTAAGTGTGAAATGAGCTTTATCCTGTGGACTAGATAAGCCCTTGTTTATTATTTTGATTGGGAAAATCATTGACTATAGTTTATTATAGTATAAATAGTTATTATTCTTTATATAAAAATATGATTTCTAAATTTAATTTGGTGGTAAAACATTGTGTGCGTTTAAAGTGAGAAATTGTGGACCAGACTCCAATTTTTAATTGCAAAATCTCAATAACTTCGAAAGGTTTAAGTGTTCACTTTGTTCCTTTTCCTAATGATATAATTTTTTAAATTGTATTTTAAATTAAAATGTCGCTCACCACTTAAAATAATATGTGTGTCACTTGTTTTATAATTTTATTTGTATTTGTATCGTACAACTTTCAGTTTATTATAATTGCTGTCTGTGCTTTACCCACAATTTTTTAAATATCAAATTTAGCAAATGTGAAATAACACTATAGATGGAATCACAAGGTCTTAATCCCACAACCCCAACCCCAATAAATAACCTTAATCCCTGGATAAATCTCTTTAGGAGGGCACACAACCCCCAACCCTAAATATAAAATAAAAAGTAGAAGCAATTTGCGACACCTATAGCTTCTTATGTCATCCTTTCTATGCAAATATTTAAAAAAATGAGTTTTTCAAATAGTAACATTTAGAAAAACAAACTATTATTTGTATCAAAGTGTTTTTTACAATCGTCTTTAGATGGTCCGACCATCGTCCGAGTTAACCTCTTTGTCAGAAGCATAGCAACAATTAGTGACAACAAGATGGTAAGTGGGTTGTGTTTGTTTTTAAATCGCCTCGAAATAACAAAAAAAAGAGCATAGTTTTGTGATTTTGCTTTTCTTTTTTTAGTTACCAAGTTGTTAGAAATGGGGTAAAAATACATTCATACAGCCATTGTTTATTTTTTTATTTTTTCCCCTCCATTTAGAAGCATCCCGCAATAAAATATACTTAAATTAATTATCAATTTTGCCCTTATTCTATTTTGTTTCTCAGCGTTAAAACTAACAACACACACTTCATTGCTACAAAAAAGATCAATGCCAAGGATGTCAAACAAACAAAAAATAATCGCCACGAAATAAGAAATGACATCTCATCTTTGGTAATGTATTTAGTTTCTTTTCTTTAACTCTTTGATTATTTCGTTGATATTCTGTTTATAAAAAAACACGTGTTTGATTGAAAATTAAATAAGATACAATACCATTCCAAAATATGTTTCCATTGAATAAACAAAAATACTTTTGGCCTAAATTTAATTTCCCACTATATAATAACATCCTAAATATTTTTTTAAATTAGGACACCCGTGTAAAAAACATGTATCACCGAGTAGTCATAGAAAGTGTTTTTTGCACGCGGAGCACTCTATAAACTAGAGTTAATCTAGAATTGAGGCACGAGGCACGCCATTTTGTTTATTTTATCTTACCTATTAGAAAAAACAAGCATTGTTGCTTTTGCGCTGATGATAATACTCTTTGTCTGCTATTGGCTGATACACCGCGTGACGCTGATAGTGTACTTTTTATTATGATTATATTATTACTAATAAAAAATATTCTCATCAGAATCCCTTTACCCAACTCTTAATTATATTCAAATTATTATTTTGTAAAATTACATCATTCTTAGAAGTAGTTAGGCAAGGCTGTCGAGCATGAGTCAAATGTAAACACACGTTTTTGAAACCCAACCTCCTTTTTTTCCCCACCATTTTAAGATGATTAATTCACTTCCCAAAAATACACATTTGTTTTAAATAAACATTTTGAAGGGTTTTAGAATCAAAATTAACGGACCCATTTTCTCATTTATTGAGAAAATGTTGCCTAATACTATTTATGACTTGGAAGTTTGGTAAATCCGAAACAGGGTGCGTGGTCTAAATATAATATTTTACTACACAGAAAGCCAATGCTGAGCCATTGACCCTGAAATTGGG
>CABFOW010000780.1:96737-151331 GCA_902141385.1 Timema californicum | reverse complement strand
GGCGGCGGCGACAGACATATTCCCGACAGGAATATAAAATATGTCATGAATATCCCTTCTTATTATGTATAGTCCAATTTTTACAGGAAGGGCCATTTATAAAACACTAACACATTTTTTTTGTCCAAAATGGTTAACACTTTAGTATTGCGTTAGTGTTACAATAGAAGTATATTGACCCGCTTCAGTGGCCGCGTGGTACAAGGCGTCACTCTTGCAATAGGCTAGAATGTTGTTGACCAAGGATATAGAGGTTCGCATCTTGGTCGGGTTTATCGAGGGTGGTTTTTCCTAAATGGTTTTCCACTCTCCATCCAAGTAAATGCAGGTTCACTTTCTATAAATATAACCTTCCTAATCTCTAAAACCAACTAGTACACAAGCGTATGATCCAAACGCGTAGTAATACCCGGTGCTACTTATAATATGTAACTATACTATCTAGCAAAATTGACAGCTACAGATCACATGACTTGAAGTAAAGATAGTTGTTTTTTTTAGAAGTCAGATAAAACCCTTTCCTATGTGAATTGAAATGTACCCATTTTTAAGCCACTGAAAGAAAAATATCACGGATATCTCATGTTGATCTTGTTTGCTATATATTTGATAAATGATCTTCAATTAGTATGTTTATTTCGATATACTTAGATCTTGTAATAAACTACTAGACTCAGATTGAAGGTGGGCTATGCATTGATAAAACAAGCAACCATACCTTTACTAAGCAAATATTGTGCAAATAAACTACTAAAGTATTTTTTGTCAAGTATTGGCTGGTATAAATTTAATTTTCTAAAATTTAAAGCTGATCATGCATATAGGTAGTAAGAATCATTAAAACATTAGCTAAACCCACTAGCCAATGACAAGGTAGTCCATGCACAGAGATAATAAGCAATGATGCTGTGATCAAGACTCACGATTCAATGCTGAGATGGATCATGTATAGAGATTAGTAGTCACTAATACCTCGAAAAAGACTCACTAATCAATATTTAAAATATGATAAATTACCGTATGTTCACAAAAATTTAGTTAGTCTGTCAACCATGCGCTTTAAAAAACATAACGTACTTTTTATCTATAATGTATTTACACTTTGAATTAATTTTTGTATTTATATATTTAGAAAAACGTAGATTTGTTTGTTATTTACATGAATTTTATAAAGTAAAATATGTTACAGACTTGAGAGGTAAAATCTGCTATGGTAGAATTTTGGTAAGAAGAAATGTTTAAAAAATATAAACACATATTTTTGCGAATAGAGTGACATTTACAGTTCACATGACTTGGCGTTTGAATGTGTTAAAGAAGATAGAGTAACTTTTCTAGCTGTTAGATAAAATCCTACATATGGTTATTTGTCTGTAGCTCCGATATTAAACTTTCCCTGCTAATGGCCGCCATTAAATTTGAAACTGCTACACTAGCGCTAATATTATGTCTATTTATCTATTTACAAATTATTTGGTAAGATGAAACATGTTTTAACTGACCAATAGATTTGTTTCATTTTGGTTCCCTTTCGACCAGAATCTACTTGTAAAAAGAGATACCTAACCTGTAAAATATGGGCAGGAGTTCTAAATTTTGTTTCTTTTACCTTCCAAACTTGTTAGCCCCCTAGCACGATTGTAAATAAAAAGAGAAAATGTTTATGTTTTAAAAAACAAGCGAACTTTATCCACCTGTTTAGTTTTATTTTATTTTGAGATATTATGATAATTTTTGTTTTTATTTTAATTTCTTTATCCTACCCCAAAATGCTTGTGTTTTTATATATACAAAAATAAATAAAACTATAACCCATGTGTCACCCAAAAAAGAGTCAAAATAAGTTCCAATCATGTTTAACCCAATTTTCTTTCGCACCTTAGATGGGCCTGCAATTGTCCGTGTCAACATATTTGTGAGAAGTATCTCAAAAATTGATGACGTAACGATGGTAAGTTATTTGTTTTTAGTTGAGGAAAGAATCAAAACAAATGAAAAATAAAATATCCGGCTTGTTTCCTATTCAGGAGACTATATGGCGTGCTAGACATGCTGTTCTTATATAATTTTTTTAATCACGCATTATTTTAACGTATTCTTACTGTTGTGCCCTACACTAATATTTTAATGTACTTTTGTTTTTATTTAATGACATATTTATGAATATCCCCCCTCCTTTGTTATTGTTTTAAATTTATATTTTGCTATTATTTATTGCGAGAAGGAGAAAAATGAGCTCTTCAAATTTATTTATTTGAAAAATTATATCTACAAAAAAAGTGTATCTTAAGTGTAATAGAAGCGGTACTAAGGAAGAGAGTGATAGAAGCGAATGTTTACAACAACAACAAAAACTATATAAGCTTACTTTATTTGTTTTACAATGGTGTGGACAAAAATTAAAGCACTCAATAATGTTATTAACGGTAAAATTACAGGTTAACTATTTTCGAATGGACTAAAACAATGAATTATCATTAATTAGTTCATAAAAATTTTAATTGCTTGAATTATACAAACTATAAATTATACTTAATTAACCTTTTATTGGTAGAGAACTAAATAAAAATACTACGTTTATTCAAGTCGGTTAATGAAGCAGATAAACTCGAAAGGTTCTGATTGGCTGGTGGTGTCGTCATTATTCTTCTATCTCGATATGACCTCCTTATACATTGACCTTGTTGTGTGCTTCTCCAAATTATAGCCATGCTGTAGACTTGTGTGACATCCTTGGCACCCTTTTTTATTTATTTTTAAGACAACATATTGTTATTTTAACAAACTTTTTGTTTCAAATTGGTAGTTTGATCAAATATAACCGTAGTGTGTAGCATGCGCAAGATGCAAGTCGCATTGTGACCGGAACCTGCCGCCTTCTTTTGACTGTCAACCCTTGACCATACCCCTCCTTAGTTATCAATGTATCCCAATAATTGTATTCTTGTATTTTTTTTATATAAATCAGGGGTGTCGTAAGATCCAAACAAATTTTTTAACATCGGTAATTGATACAAAGTAATAAGCCATTACTACTTTTAATATCGTTTAGCTATTGAGGGCTTTTATATTGTATTTTGTGTGAATTGGAAGAGTATTCTTTAAATAAGACAAATTTTACAGTCAGCCAGTTATCAAGGATTCGATTTCTGGAGGGGTTGAGGGCAAGGGAGCACCAGAGAGACTATCTTTATCGATAACAGTCAGTTGAATTGTTGTTTGAAGTATAGATTTAGTATCAATGAATTATTTTAAAACTCTTTATTCTACAGCAAGTGTAATGTAAAAAAAAGGATTGGGTGGACATTATTAAATTATTTGATAAAAAAACTAATAGTGGTCACATATCCTATCTTTTTAATGTCTCGGAATTGGTTTGTAAAGTCGTATTGTTAGACTTTAGACGCTAAGAATTCTTATTACGACGTAAATTTAGTCTGTGTGCGTTGCGGCCTAATCTTGAAATCGTTTACTAGTTGCAGCCCGGCTTTGTGAGAGACACGTACTAATTGCGGCCCGCTAACTTGAGAGAGAGGTATGGGTTGCGTATACCTAATTAACAGTGTGCTTATTTTCTATCATGCTGTCTTAAATTTCAGATGTAAACTATCATAGTCTCATGTCGACATCCCTCGTAATATCCAAACTTTTTCAGTTCTTATCATTTAATGGTTTGGGAAAAAATTTGAAGGTTTGTTAGGTTAGGTAAGGTTAAGTCAAAATCCCGGGTCACAATTACGTGGCTTTAAAAATATGGGTCTGCAATTCAATTGTTTCTTTAGAGGTAAACAACTCGTGTGGCCACAACTCACCTGCAGTCAATTTATTATTCACATAGCGATGAAAAGAAAAGGCAATTGTATCGATAACTAGGACTATACAAACATTACTATTTTTGGCGCGTTAAAGCACTTTAGAATTGTTTTTCAATAAGTAGTGGGTCTAATTCTAATATAGTTTTAGCTACAATGTAGAACGTAGGAATGGGCTCATAGAATTTAACCAACAAATTACAAAGTTTATTCCTTCAAAAATATGAAATTTCTATTTTAAATTGATTCTTTAAATATATAACATAATTATTGCTGTTAAAAATGGTAGAAATCATACATTATCTAGCTATTATTGTAAAAATTGTAATAATTTGCTAGTAACACATTATTTTATTTTTAGCACCGCGTCTTACTACCCATCTGGTATATAAGCTTAGATTGGTTAGTAATGGCATTTAAATATATATATCATATTTAGCTTTCATAATATTAAACTTAAAATAAACAAATTAAAAACAAATTAACATTTCTATTAATTTTTAGAATATTTAATATTTGTAATGTTCAAAATCTACTATGGATTTTTAATCAATCATATCTACCCCTCAGTATTATACAATGTACAGCACAATATTTATTTAAAAACTCTTATTTTATTTTATCAAGTAACACTATTTTCTATAACTAATGTAAAAGTACAGTCATTGATAGTCATTGGTTAAGCTGTCTTACAGAAGGGTCACGTTTTACGAAATATTTAAAACAACTAGTAGGTGCAAGCTTAGATCAAGCTGCCTTGTAGAGTAGAGTTGCTTGTTGTATTAAATTAATTCCACAACTAGTAGGTGCAGAATTAGGTTATGTTGCCATGCAGATTATTCATGCTGAAAGGGGTAGTAAATATCATAAGTATATACAGGAGTAGGTAAACTTTCCCGCAGAACATGGTATTTTTACGGGTTAAGGTACCTCCTTGAAATTTGAAAAGCTCTTCATTTTTTTAAATCCATATTACACATTCTAAATATTTTCCCATTTTATTTATCTTGACGCCTGCGTGTTGGTAAGGATTAGAGCCTACAGAGCTATGTGACGCCTTTAAGACGTGCATCGGGCTCTAACGAAGCCCCTGATTTACACATTTATAGTTTTATTTGTTTAAAGAAAAACACATGCATTGTTTCCAATTTATTTGACTTTTTTGTTTACAGATTTTTGACATCGGCTGCAAAATCTTTGTCTGTGTGCCGCACAGTTTGTTTCTTTTCTCAATTTTATATATTTTAGTTGACTTAATATTTTTACGTCTTTCTTTTTGTTTACTCGTAGGGTTGTATCTATTTTTGTTTACATGTTGTACATTTTACTTTTATTTTAATCAATTAATTAGCAGAGTTAGTAGTGGGCTGTCTACCCTGATTTGTTCAATGAAATTCGGGGCCCATCACCGCCCTCTCCCAAAACACGAGGTAGCTTTTAGAAAATAGTTTTTTTTTCACTAGGTCACAATATATCCTCTCCACAAAAAAACAAACAAACAAAAAAAGGACTCAATTAATTAGATTCTAATTATGGAACAGTAATCTTTAGTGTGCCATTTGAATAATTTTTATTGTTTGTTGTGTTTTTTTCTCTCTCTCTCTATTCCTACCCTCCGTTAGCGGATGCACCTACGATTGTATGTGTGAACATCTTCCTTCGCTCAATCAGCAAAATAGACGATTATAAAATGGTGAGTCTGGTGACGAATGCATTGAACCCAGGACCTTTTTTAAAAAAGTAAATGTTTCTACTGTACATAACCAACTATTGGGACTCTCATGCTAATCATACTAACAAAAACATTGACCCTAATAAATTTTAATATTTCAAATTTTAAACATTTGTTGAAAAAATAACCACTGTTTGCTTTAGAAGAATATTTTATTCGAACAATAGCTTTTAAAAAGCACCTTGTGAATTCCATTTAAACTAAAATTTCTTGTCGGTATTCACTTCTGTGTTTGTGGTTTAAATGATGACCAAAAATAATTAAATTATAAAAATACTGTGTGCTAAGCTACGGTTAGTCCTAATAAAATATTCAAAATTTTTACTAAACCATTTTTTGAAATATTTATTATATTATTGAAGATCTGTCCTAAGTTAATATAAGGGCCGAATCAATGTAAATTATGTATTTGGTAACACCAAGATGATATTATGTTGAACCAGGCCTATGTATAATGTACCCTTAAATCAACTAATTATTAATTTTCAATTTGATTTTATAATGGTGATCTTTACATTCTTGTAATACTTAATACTTTGAAAAATACAACTATAAAACTATATAAATAAGCTAGTAGGAATACGTTAATTCTAACTTTGACACGTAACAATCATGTATTCCTTTTAATTTTGTATGAAGTTGGACCTTATTAAAATTCAATCGTGTTGGTTTTAATTTAAAACTGCAACATAGATATAAGAATAATTTAAAAAGGATTTGTGCATCAATCGCTCCATTCCTGTTCGTGATACTACCGACCGTGCATTACTGTGGTATTGGTGTGCCTAAGCTAAAAGGCGCTTGAGTGGGAAATTTGACTGATTCAATATCACGCGAAGACTTATTTAAGACATTTTTTAAAATAATTTCTTAGTATAGTTTAAAAAAAGCTAATATTAAAATTTATTTAAAAATATCAAGTGGTCTAATGAAAGCATTGTATTTTAATATATTTGATTGTCAATGTATAAAATTATAATACTACTATTTCTTAAACAATAACTGAACCAAGTTATATTTAATTCCTCTCAAATGTGAAAGAAAAAGAGTTCGAATACGCAAAATCTAAGCACCCATAAAAATAAGTATAGTAATATGTTTTGCTAAATACACTCAGTAAATTTCTAGGTTTGTAACACTGTATCAAACATAATGACAGTTTCAAGAAATTTATTTTATAATAATTATTAATGTAGAAATATAACAGGCAAATAATGGTATGCTATATGTAAATAATGTAAATATAAATCAATTAAGTACCAATTCACTTTTATTTTTATAAATGCGTAATCTTTAAACTTAAACCATTTAGTAAATAGTCTTAGTTACTTATAGTTTTTAATCGAATTATAATTTTAATAATACAAAATAGATTAATTTAGCTAAGCCACATTTAGTAAATAAATGGTGTATACTTTATTAACTTTGTCTATAGTGTTTTCAGTTACACTAATCAAAGTAGTATGTAAAAATAAATAATGTATGTGTCTATGTTGCTTTATTTGTTTGTCTGGATCTATTTATTTTATTTTAAACTTGTATGATACACTAGGTCAATAAACAATCAGTAAAGTATAAGTCAATATAATTCGTCTTGTGGGTGTTCAAGTGAGTTTTGAATTAATTTCAATGCTTCGTTTTTTGTTTGAAATCCATTAATACTATCTTAATTAACGAACTTCTTTTCTTATGACATTTGACAACAAAAATTTGATTGCACAGTTTTAACAAATGTATAATTATAAGCTATAGACAGGGATTCATTGATTTAAAATCATTATAGTTCACGATCTATAAGGGGCCAAACTTCCCATTTAGTGTTTTTTCCGTACCATTGTTAACATAAAGTATCTAATTAATTAAGATAATCTTTAGTATAACTATACATTCATATGAGGTGTACACAGTTAAAGATTTATAATCTTAATAGTAATAATATTAATATCGCTAGTTAGTAATACTATTATTAATTATATTGTAAATCAACTACGTAACTTTCTTCCAAATCCCAAATAGATATTTATTTAAATTAAAAAATTTAAATAATAACGATAATAGTGATAATTTTATAATCCAAGAGTTCATTGTTTTCACCTCATATGACTACTGTCTAGTTATACTAAATATATTATTTAATTTACATTAACAATGGTAGGCAAAAAGCACGAGATAACAAGTTTGATCCCCTTATAACCCCTGAACTGTAATTATGTGGAATCGTTGACTCACTTTATAGTTTATAATTATACACTTGTTAAAACTTTTGCAGTAAATCTTACTGTCAAATTACCTTAAACAACCATGGTTTGGGACCGTTCCTAATATTTTGACTGTTATGTAAAATATACTACCATGTATATTGAAGTTGTAATAATATATCAATACAACTTAAATAAATACGTTAAAGGTTTTTTTATAGTAGTGAAAATATCACTAAAAGGTCCCAAACAATGTTTGTTTTAAATTATAAGTTTGTTTATCAAGAAATTACAAGTGGTTTCTCAACAACAAAATTCACTAAAAATAATTCAAAACTTGCTGGCTGGCACCCCCTTATCATTGATGTGATGATACTGGGCACGAGACCAACATGGATGGCTTAGTGGAAGATCATTGGAATTCCAAGCCAAAGGTCCCTGATCAAATTCACATGTCTAATTGTCATTTTTAAACATATATTTAAATTTTTTAAACCATGGGTGCTACGATTATAATTAATAATTTGATAACCAAGTAATAGTCTGAGACCTCATTACTATCCTTATATCATCTTGCTGTTATCATCGATAAATCAAAAACTAATCTCAGCCCCTCTCAATTTGGTAAAAAAAAAGGTCAAACTTCTCGATAACAGGAGTCACTATTATTAATTTTTTAAATATCATATTTATTGGTACAGGGGTACAAATCTCGAATGATTTAATGTAATGCTTTGTTATATTCCGTTAACGGTAAATTGGGTATTTTCTGGAAGTTGTAAGATTATTCTAATTAGTTTTGGGTGTTTCCATCTCTTAAATTATATTTGATCACTTTTGATAAGTTCTATAAATTAGCTTTAATTGCAGGATGTACAAAACATATTTGCGGGTCTTATGGCTACAAAATAACTTTTTATTGTATGTTGAACTAACAGAAAGGACCAAAATTATCTTCAACTAACTATAGTAGCATTGTAATCCCTTCAACAAGTTCACATTTTGGGACATGGTTAAACTATAATTGTATCAGCACTATTGTAACTAGTAATTTTACTTTAAAAAACACATCAAAAAACCAATGGTCACTAGCGTCATAAATACAATTTCTTTAAACTCTATTTATCTTATTCTCTCCTTACCTTATTAGCGTAATTAAATGTAGATAGACCGAATTGGATGTACGCGATGATTAAAAACGCATTGGAGGTCTTATTACCATGCGGAACTATCCATATTGTTTTAGCACCACGTCTTACTACCCATTCGGATAATAAGCCTATATGCTAAATACACTGGTGGGTTTAGGTTAAGTAGGGTTGAATTTAGAGTAAGTATATCATAATTTGCACGGAGGAAGAGTGGAAAACAATTTTAGAAAACTCAGTACACCTAACCAGGTTTCGAACCCTGATCTCTCCGTCATCTGCAGTTTAGTCTATTGCGAGAGTGACGCCTTAGAGCATGCGACTACCGAAGCGAGTCCATCCGCAATCAATTTTTCCGCTTATAGAATAGGAACGAGGAAAAGTTAACTTGGAGCAAATGTACCCTTTGTAGAGGGAGAGTCTAAAATCAATCCCATCCGGGAAACTAGAACAGACAAGCTTGATGTTTAGTCCGCTTGGCCACCAATATGGGTGAGCTAGGTTTTTATATCTCCAACGAACCATTCATAGAATGGCGTTCCAAGTCGTTTAAATGGTGACTATGGGCTATCAAACGAAACTTTGCTTATCTTAAGAAAAATATTCACTTTCACTAAAAAAGTCTATAAAAAAACAAAGCCTACTTTCTATTCAGCTAATGGCAGTTTTTGCCATATTATTCTAACAGGGGAAACTTCAAAAGGACTGAGAACAGTTTCAACTTTTTCACCATGGCTAAACAAACACTCATAAATTTCTTAATTTTGCCATCCACTCATCGCGAACCCAAATGGCACTAATTATGTTAATATTTTTAAGAAACAATTTTTTTTAGGGGGCACTATGGCTATGCACAGTACACTAAGTTATGTTCTAATAAGCTATGATAACCCTGAAAACAGCTTCGAAACAAAGATTATCTAGGGAACTCTGTTCCGGACATCCTCATTTGTACACCAAAAGAGTAGAAATAAGGAAGGTAAGATTTTGGAATAAATTTGACAACATTTACGTGAAGGGAAACTAAGATAATATTAAGGAAACGTCAACTAGGTAAAACCAGCCGGTATTTGAACTCTTATCTTCTCTTCTTCTGGTAAACAAGACTAAATTAAAAATACGTATTTGTGTGCGGGACCACCCGTACGGGAATTTTGAAAAAAAAAAAGAAGTTTTGGGTGAGAAGAAGTATTGGCAAAACTTCTGAGTCTAGCTTGCTCAACACTTTTTGAGTTTAAAGCCTTGTTATTATTCAAATGGATTTCATTGCATTATTTTAAGATTAATTATTTTTGAAAACAACCTTTTGGAATAATTGAAGATTTAAAAAAAAATCGTTTTAAGTTAAAATTGTATACGTTTCCGATCATTGAAAAATTGCCTCTATTATTGTCCCTTATGAAGCTAAAATACGTATTAATCTATTTTAGCAAATATCTTCCCCACCCCAATTACATAGTTTCACACCCCACGCGGGAAGTAAAATAATGTTTTACTTACCCTGGTGGCCACGAGTTGCATTAAGGTGTCAGTCTCACAATATACTGGATTGTTTGTGAAGAAAAGGACCAGGCTACACTCTCGAAAGGATGTATCAAGGTGTAGTTTCCCTAAATGAGTTTTACTCTCCCTCTTCACGTGAATGTTAGGCACATATCCAAATTCTACATTCCTCTTTCCTGTTAGTAATAATACTGGCGTGTTTGAGCTACATTAACCTGTAGCTCAGTTTGCGGAAAGATAAGCAAGTACTAAGGTACCATGGTCGAGGCTCTTTCCATGTCTCGATGAGATGGGGGGAATGATGATAGTGAATATGACTGGGTGGTGTCAATGAATATTTTAACCAAAATTAAGGATTAATTAACCAAACCTTGGTAACCATTGACATTATTTCACTTTCGAAAAAAATCTCCCGGTACGAGCCGGGAATCGAAACCATTACCTCTATATCAGCTCCCAGGTGCTCAGAACACACTACCACGAGGACAGTTTTTCCTGTTAGTGTATATATAAGGAAATTTTAAGTGGGTAGTAAGCTATGGTGCTATATTATATCTAATAAAAATCCAACAAAATGGATTTACAGTTAAATTGTTCACCTAAACTTTCGATTCAATCAGTTCAAGAATCATTTTTGTGACATGATCTTATCAATAGTTCAAGATTTTGAGAAAATCATAATGTAAATTTATCTTGTAGCTTGTTCGGTTAAATTAAGTATGTATTCACTGAATATTTTTATAAATACATAGAAAATAACAAAAATGGCTCCATTAAAAATGTGGCTAGTTGAAAATTTAAAACAAAAATTAGCAGGTGCTATTGTCAGGTGTGTTGTGGATGTATTGAAATATTTACAAAAGGCAATATTTTAATTAGTTTTTTTACAATAGGGGGATCTTCTATATCAAATAATCATATCAACACATGATATAAAAACTAGCTTAACCCGCCAACAGACAGTACTCAATCCTCCAACACTTGGAAATATAGAACCTTAATTTCCTCAATTAATGTTTTTCTAGTATGTCGGGAATAAAATCTGAGACCTTTATCTGAGAAGAAAAAATTATCAACAAACTGAGTTAAGGTGTCAGTAAAAATAGATGGTTCAAACTATTTCTAAGATATGGAAGGATTGTTACATATATTACAGCAATGTAATTCGCGTTTTCAAAGTGACAAAAAAAAAGTTCCTTTCATTACACGTTTTTCAAATTACTCAGGTTCTAGGAGGAGCTCAGTACCCTGGTAGCGAGAAGTTTTGTCCACTTCCTTCCCCCTTAAAAAAATCTTGACTGTCACCTGTCTCACTATTTGACGGGTCCACCTGCCAAAGCTTGCAGTGCCCCCCCACCCCCTCTACCACAATCAAATTCCTCTGGCGTATGTCATGTGATGTAGTGTACGCCTATTTGTGTATGTACTGTACATGTATCGTTCTTGCACTGTGTTATGTCTGTATTGTGGTATCGGTGTATACATTGTATTCACCTGGTTCGATGTAGCTTGCAGGTCTTCAGGGACTTCATAATACTAGCCCGATAACATCTCCCCCCCTGCAAATCTTCAAGCAATTACTTAGTACCGTAACGGTAGAGTAATTCATTCTTATTAAACTTTAATGTGTTTAATTTGGAATAGGTATAATGCGCAATAATAATTTAACTCAGCTGCTCACATTTATTTTGAAATCCACATATAAACTAACATTTTCACAAAGAAAATACTTATATCTACCTGTATGTATATATATATATTTATATATATCTACAAATATATCTACCTGTATATATATACACACAGGTAGATATAGGTATATGTATATATATATACAGGTAGATATAAGTATTTTCTTTGTGAAACGTACTATATATATAATTCGATTTAACTTCATCTTGGTATAAAAATATTGACCAATTGCACGGAGTTGACCACACTCATTTTGTATTCGCTTAGTTTTTTATCAGAATAGAGCCCTGTTGAGACTCATCACTGACATACGGGTTGTTAAATTGTTATAAAGACCCACGGTGACCACACTGCATACGGCACTGCTCTCTAAATAGATTAATTAGACTGTCGAAGACGGGGTTCGATCCCAGTCGGGTGTACTAAGGTTTTTTCCTAAGTGGTTTTTCACTCTCTCTCTCCACGCAAATGGTCGGATACTTCCTCTAAATTCAACCTTACTAATCCCTAACACATTAGTGTAATTAGTACATAGGCGTACAGCCCGAACGAGTAGTAATACGTGGTGCTAAAAAACATTGTTATATACAATTTTGTAATCAAAAGTTAAATTTGTATTCTTCAATTACTTAAATACATTCATTGAGTGATTTTTTGTCAAAAAGGTTATTTTGACTTTTAATGTAAAACTAGTAATTTCAAAGACGTATTTTTTTATTTTGAGATTATATATTTTATATCAGTTCTAAAAAAATTGTTTAGGTAGAAATTAGTTTGGTAAAATTTGGAGTAGATTTAGGTTTGTGGCATTTTGGGTCAACCAAATTGTTGGGGAGTGAATAAAAAAATCCCATTCATCATAAAGCTAGAAGCTATGTATAGCCTATGTAATAATAGTTTAGCAACAAAATAGCGTTTTGTATCAATAGGATATTCTAAATAACTTTGTATAAAAGTTAGTTCTATAAAAAAAAAGCAATAAAAGAGGCGTTTAGTTTTTGTTTTGCCAAGTAATAAAATATTATTTGAATTTAAAGATGCTTAGACACATAAGCGACCATTAAAGTAAGAATGGGTTGAGTACTATTTTTCCTGGACCCGATTCCCAATAGGAGTACTATAACATTTTCTTTGAAATACGAAAAAAAAAGAACATATATAAATGAAACTAATTCTTTAAGAAATTATCAAAACACAAAAAACAAATTTCTTAGTAAACTTAAAAACTTACACTGAATAATAATTTCTCTGTTTATTTGGCATATTAATAAAAAAACAATAGGACATTTTTTAAAGTCAACTTACAGTCCATTGACTTTGGTGTTTAGGTAAGGGATTTAGTCCATATTAGCTGAATTTAGGTGTGTATTTTCACCCAGTAGTTATAAGAAGTAATATATTAAAGATTCCCATCAATTCAAATTATTATTATTATTATTAGTAGTAGTAGTAGTAGTAGTAGTAGTAGTAGTAGTAGTAGTAGTAGCACCACGTCTTAATACCCGTTCGGGTTATACACACATCAATTCAAAGTTTGCAAAAAAATTTAATAGGTGTAATAAGTGTAAAAGATTAATTTTAGATCAATATCTTCTTATCTATTAGTCTTATGACTAAAACGGCTCTTATCAAATTAAGAATGGGTTGAGTACTATTTTTCCTGGACCCGATTCCCAATAGGAGTACTATAACATTTTCTTTGAAATACGAAAAAAAAGAACATATATAAATGAAACTAATTCTTTAAGAAATTATCAAAACGCAAAAATCAAATTTCTTAGTAAACTTAAAAACTTACACTGAATAATAATTTCTCTGTTTATTTGGCATATTAATAAAAAACTATAGGACCTTTTTTAAAGTCAACTTACAGTCTAATGACTTTGGTGTTTAGGTAAGGGATTTAGTCCATATTAGCTGAATTTTGGTATGTATTTTCACCCAGTAGTTATAAGAAGTAATATATTAAAGATTCCCATCAATTCAAATTATTATTATTATTATTATTATTATTATTATTATTATTAGTAGTAGTAGTAGTAGTAGCACCACGTCTTAATACCCGTTCGGGTTATACACACATCAATTCAAAGTTTGCAAAAAAAATTAATAGGTGTAATAAGTGTAAAAAATTAATTTTAGATCAATATCTTCTTATCTATTAGTCCTATGACTAAAACGGCTCTTATCAAATATGTAAATTAGAAAATTTCCTGTATGTATATATATATATATATATATACAGGAAATTTAATAATTTACATATATATGTATATATATTTGTACACGCGACTGTTTTTCACGTATTACGGCATACTGAGTTTAAACCTATATATTTATGATTACAAAAATAATATTTTCTAACGTGGTGTCCCCTGTAAGCCTAATCCACCATTTTATCACATTCTATGAGCTATGCTTCTTCCTTCCTATTCGTATTATTGTTCTTGTTGTTCTTCTTCCTTGTATACCACGTCTTGTACATATGTTTCAACCAACTCTTCAGGTTGAGAATACAAACGTTCTGATTAAAAAAATCCATTGGATTAATTTCATTATCACGATTATGTTCTTCTACGCTGATTTTTTCTTCCGGCCTAACTAAAGACGCTTCATCCGTTTAATTATTGAGGAAGGATTGACCATGTTAGTTACCACAAACTGCTGAAACGTATAAACTTAGTTTTCTGCAGCCACACATCGGTCCGCAACCTTTTGAACACCTGCAGAAAATCAAATTAAAAAGGGAATCTGAATCGGTAGGGTGTGACTTGTGATGTTCTTTTTGGCTCCAAAAAAGTATTGTTCATTAGCCATCCTCAGTCTTCATGAATCAGCTCATTGCCCGAGCAAGTTTGCACTTGATAATAAACCTGATTTAAGTGTTTCTGAGCTTTACTACCTGTCAGTGGAAGTAAAGCTAGTTTTACAGGTTTTATTTCTTGTAGACATAGCAAAGCATAAGTCTCGATGTTTACCCATGAAAACTTCCTTGAATTGAGCACCATATATCACCAAGAGGAAGTGTAATCCACTTGAAAAAATTAATTCCTGGGAACAATCTTCTTGATTAAAAACTTCCACAGAAACTTGTAAATCCTCACGCTTTTCTAACATCTTCAAATCTTTCTATTTATTCTTGTTAATAAAAGAAGAAGAAAAAGGCAGATGTATACCATCCAGGGATTGTGGCTAGTAATAAAATAAATCTTTACTCTTATCATATTGGCCGAAACTTCGTGAAGAATTTATTTTCCTCTCAACCTTCCCTTTGGTTGGTTTCGGAAATAAAACTTCTTTATCTGCGTAGGTGCGAGCTATTAAAAGCATTTAAAGATCTACATCTTCTTTGACAACAACTGTTGTATTTCTACACGACTGCCAGAGTGCTGTTTCAATAATCAAAACTTCAGCATCATCTTGAGCTTGTTTATCAATGAAATTAACAGCGTCAAATTTTTCTGACATTGTCGAAATCAATCTTCTTTTATTGTGGTGTTGGAAAGGAATTTTCCTTGAACCATCCTAACATTCATAGTTTATAAGAGAACCTTAGTAGACACAGGAAGTTTGGAGGATCGACGGAGTTGTTCCATAACATTTTAATTCATGCTGTAGTCATTATATCCATCAAATACAACAATTTACATTCGAACCAAAATGTATCTGCACATAATTAGCATATGTCACAAAATATAATCAAAAGTATAATCCTGATGCCATACAACACTATGAAAAAGAAACCCTTAACTGAATGGATATCCCTGCAATGGTACGACCAATGCGACAACCAGAGAGAATGACACAGTTGCTCTTCAAGATCATTGATCAATATGTTGTATAGTCTACATCTGGCTTACCTTTGTACTCCAACAAAAATATATATAATGCATTGGAAAAATTACTCAGTATTTTATGTTGAGTTGATTTATATGAATATTTTAAACTTTTTAATATAAGAATATTCTAGATAATAGGCTATAAGCTTTGAATTTAGATTTAACATCAATTATTTTCAAAAATGGTTGCTTGTACGAAAGAAGTACAGGACCTTTTTTGTAGTCAATTTTCTAATATATATATGTGTGTGTGTGTGTGTGTGTGTGTGTGTGTGTGAGTGAGTGTGTGTGTGTCTTATGATAATAATCGTTTTAATCATAGAACCAATAAGTAAGAAAATGTTGACTTAAAACTCATTTTTGACACCTACTAAGAGCTATAATTGTTTTCCATACTAATGAATTAATGAGGAGCTTTGATATATTATTTATATAGTTACTAAATGAAACTACATAACAAAATTCAGCTAGCTCGGACTATATCCCTAATTTCAATGTGTGTTTTTTTATCATAGTCAGTGGACTATTTCTATTTCCACACGATTTTAGATTGTTATTTTATTGTTCATCTAGGCTAGTAAAAGCAAATATATAGTGATTTTCCCCTTTTTTACAAGTTTACTAGGTAACCAGTTTTGTAAAGAAATGGTTTTAGTTTAATGACTGTACAGTACGTTGAAGGTAGCTTTAAAGTTAGTGCCTTTAAGCCCTACGTTGCCCGTAGCCTTTATGCTTCCAACCCGGTTTTTAATCGATTAAAAAAAGTATTCAAAATGTTAAAATCCTAACTTAAATGTGCACAAGGGCTACTAATTTGGTTTTTAATTTCAGACCTATGGGTGCAGGTGATACCACGCACTGCTCATGACAAACAAACAAACAAACAAACAAACAAACAAACAAACAAACAAACTCTTAATTTTATTAATCTAAAAGATAAGAAAGGAAGCGAGAAGAAGATGTAATTGATTCTAACGATAGTAAACAAATCTTGTGTCAAGGATAATTATATTTGTATTCGATATCATTTTTTCTTATAATTTGGCTGAGACTAGTACATCATGTTTATATCTATCGCAGAATTAAGGTCAAAAGAAATTTTATAAATACAAATTTAAAACACATTTTATTGTGGTAAACATTAATTATTCCTACATAGCAGTATCATTTCAGATATATTAATACTTTCTATCAAATGAGACAGCTGCAGAAAATATGATAAGGTATACATTTATTAAACTGGTCTTATTAAATTTTTAACTGTGAAAAACGTTTATTTGTATCTGAATTTGACTTTACAAACCCAGTTTCAGCACCGAGTTATTTACTGATGGTATATGAAGAATTGCAAACTAATTAAATTCAGTACGTATACTACTGCACGCCCGTCTCTAGTACTTATATCTTTACTGGTTATATAACATGACTTACAAACTAACGTAACCAAGGACAGTGTGTCTAAACCTACACCCCTAGCCTTAGCTCCTAGATATTTGTTAATTGGATAGTAGGACCTTAAATTAACTTAACCAATGGCAGTATGTTTAAAACTACAAATGTGCCTATCCCTAGAATCTAAAACCTATCTATTTAGTTATAGGATAGCGGGACTTACAAACTCACTTAACCTAGCTTAAAACGTCACCTATCCCTAGCGCCTATACATCTACTAATTAGATAACAGAATGAAACGGTTGACAAACAGTAAAACCTACGTTAGCAGTACTCGGAATCGAACTAGAGTCCTCAATATGTATAGTTATTATTTCTAGCCACTCAAACACGGATAGAGGCTGTTTCAAACCCAATTTGCGACTCTGATTATGTCGTACGGAGTTATGCCACTGTTACCTGCAGGCTATCAGTCAACTCCCAAGAACCAAGGAAGTGTGATAATGACCCGTAATCACTGGATGTTTTCGTACTTGATTCCTTACTGAACCCAGTCAATTCGACTACTACAGTGTTACAGACGAACTATCATGGTGACTATTAACAAAACTGGTAACATTTAAAAATACTTGTATGTGAATGGTAGCTATTAGCTCAGGTCATAATCATTTTCATTGGTATTTAGTTACTGACACGCGCGTAGAAAAGATACATGTAGTTCAAAATTTAACAGTAATTTCGTTGTCTTCCAAACAAATTGAAATGATATAATGATATATATATCATTATATCATATTATATTATATATAACATTATATCATTATATATGTATTTTAATTATATATATAACATTATATCATTATATATGTATTTTTTAAATTATATATATATAACATTATATCATTATATATGTATTTTTTAAATTATATATATATATATATATATAAAATGGAATTGTTGTTTGCTTAGGTTTGCTCACCGCGTCTTAGTGTCCTTTCGTATTAGACGCTTATAATATATTGACTTGACTAATGGACGGCATCAGTGTAATCAACTTGGATAGAGGGTGGGAAACTGCAGTGGCCAACCAGGCAGAATGAGCCTGTCATTTAGACCACGTGCCCTCTGGCGTAGTAGTAACAATAGTTTTAGATGAATATATACAATGAAATCTCCCTTTACGCTGAATATCGGATTCTTCTTTATAATGGACAGTTTAAGTTTCTCCGGCAAAGGAACCTTAGCTCTTACGACGAAACAACCTCCCAATTCTCAATAACGGAAACTGACACTTCCAAAAACGCATATTTATGTATGGAAATCTTTAAACAGTAGACAAAAATGTAAAAAAAAGCAGTATATTTATAGTATTTGACTGTAGGAATGTCAGGAATATCATTGACTTGCGTGAAGTGTGAACATTCCATCGTTCCTCATTTAAGGAAAGTTTTTAAAACAGCCTATGTAGTAATGATTACGGTACTTCAAGGTCTTGCCTTCCACCCCTTACGAGCTATTAGCGGGGGATGTTTCATAAGTTGTCGGTGCTCGTACCTACTGCTTACTGTTTACAGTTAATAATATTTGCCTATTGCTGCGTATTATGCAATCTCTACAGTAAGATACGTACAATATTTATTCATTAGTCATAATTTCTACATACATTATTGTGTATTGCAATAATTAGATTGTATTAGATTATATTCAAAGATATATAGATTAAATTGTGTCCAAGAAGTATGATTTAAAAATATATATTTTTCCAAATAACGGACACCTCTCAATGACGGATATTTTATGTTATCTCCGAAGGTGTCCATTAGTAATAGATTTCACTGTACTATGATTATAGTCTTAATTCAAAAATATTAAGCTTTTAATTTATACATACTCATACACATTTTTTTTAATACTAATATATTGGTAACACTAAATTTTCCCATAATGATGATAAAAACAATGACTATGTGAATACAAACAATCTTCATGGTAGTTACTTCGGTGATTATTTCAGTACAAGTTCCACGACTGAATTAACTACACCCGTGTGTTAGAAGCATTTTGCAAGATCTGGTACTTATTTTCTGATGAATGGAATGGGTAACGCAGAACTGAACGGTTGGTTCGACTGACAGACGAGTCTAACCTCTCCTGGGTTCGCGATACTCACCGTCGATGAATCAACGGGATGGACTCCAAGCCATTTATAATTCATCGGCGTGGCAAGTTCAGCCATTTTAGTTTTTTTAACGACAGAAAGCTACTTGTGACAAAACGGTATACAAGGGAATATGGGTGACATTTATTTTTTAAATATTGAAAAACATTTCTCTTTGGATTATTTGTTTTAATTTAATTTTAAAATGTTAAGTGATTTAATTGTTTTAATACTCATCCGTGCTACCTGAATGTAACTACCCTGATAACATAAAGATAAGGAATGTAGCATCTTATTGGTAATGCGCTGGCATTTGCGTAGAATGAGAGTGACTAACATTTTGAGGGGGTAAAAACTTTGTACACCCAATTTTAATTAGTACCCCGACCTTCTCATCATCGACAAACAAGACTAGATGAGATTGGTAGAGTCTTGTATTGTTATTAATAATTTTACTATTTCACAGGCAATACTTTATGAGCAAGTTATATTCCTGCGTTTGACTTGAAAGTCTATATTTTGATCCCTGCCAGATGCATTTGAGAATATTATAAACACAAAAATTCATCTTATTCTCTAAAGAAAAGAAATATCAAAAGTCTAAGTTTAAGAACTCGCCTATTCATTAAGATACAAATCACGTCAGTGGTCGCATGGTCTAGGACAACATTCTCTCAGTAGACTGGACTGCCGATGACGGGAATCCAGGCTGGTGTGAAATAATGATCCCCCCCTCTCTAGATGAATTATCATTCTCCTTCCACGCCAATTCAGGTACATTCACTCTAAAAGTTTACTTTACTCCTCCCTATATCATTTTGTGTAGATGTGAATAGCTCTAACGGCTAGTAAAACGTTTTGCACAGCAAAATAAAAGTAAGACTCCCCTTCATTTTCCTAAGGGGATAGATAAAACAAATATAATTTTGTTGCATTAGGATGCACCTAGTTAGACATCAACCTATCACCTCCCGGGTAAGAATGGAGGGCGCAACGCACACCTAACCTTTCCCCGCTCTGAAATATTGTCGTGAATCTCTTGCAGATAGCAGTTTATCTCGGTGGTCCTGGGTTATAGTGTCCGCCCCAGGACCCGATGTCCGTGAGTTCAATCCCAGCCGTGGTCGCCGGACTTTTCTTGAGCAATAAAAAAAACATTGCACAACTTCTTTCAGAGAGGAAAAAAACCGTCGTCCCATATCAACTGTCGGATGTAAAACAGAACCTTGGAGGATATGAGAAAAATATATTTACCGGCAAAAACTGTTTGGCCCTTTCGCTCTCGCTCATAGAAATGTATCGTGTGCTGATTTAATTAGTTGGTTCAGAAAGTGCACATTTCCTCGATTTTTTAAAAAAAATTGTATATGTCCCTTGGAACGTTCTTGTCCCAAGTTCAACAGTTAATATGTTTGTTCTATCACAGGATGGTGTATGTTCAAACATTGAACGTGAATCAATTGGTCAAACAAAAACCTTCAGGTTGTAATAAAACTGTTAACTGCGAGCATGGCTCTTAGTTATTGGGGAGCAGTAGACCAAATAATGAAACCTTTTTGCTTTAAGTTAGGGAATAAAAATAATTTCGTACCAATAATCCGATAATATAATTAATAACACAGCTCATTTTTTCACATCGTCTCACACCGTTAACAATTTTTTATAAGAAAAATTATACAGTGCTATTATTATAATATAACATTCCCATGATACCCATTTTAAACCAAAGCTTTAGAGCTATGTTTTAAAAAAATTACGAATTTCCAAAATGCTCCCATCAGTAAACTATCTTTAATTTTAGAGACATCATCAAATCACGATTTAAATATATCATCTAAATAACGAGTTTCAACTAAATAAATAAAACAGTTTTCACTTTAGACCCAGGTGCAGACAGACAAGTAAGACCCACTTTTTTTCTTCTTTTTTTTAGTTCGAGGGCATCAAGATCCCCCATAATCTCGAGGTCGAAAAATTTCAAGAAAATAGTTTTTCTATACGAGGAAATCAAATTAAAGTATATTAGCATGAAAGTCGTTTATTTGAACTGCCTAAAAAGGCTTATAATCAAAATACGTCAGCTAAACAATAAGCAGTATACAAGACGACATATCCTAACCTGACTTAACCTAACCTTTATAGTAGCTATTGTATACTCATTCACTTATAAGCAAAATATTCATAAAATGTTAAGTTGGGCTAAGTGGGCAAATTTGGAGACTCTGAGAGGGTAAATTTTTTTTAGCACTGGTCTAGTTTAATGAGTAGGGAGATAATACGAAGAGGTTTCTTGTGTTTAAGTGCGCAATTTACTCTTACAACATGAGTGCACACGCAACACGCACCGCAGTCATTAACTTTCCTTTTGTTTAGGCGCAATTTTCTTCACCTTCACCAAGAAAGTGGGGAGGGGACAATATAGAGGGGAGAATGGTAATGATTCCTTATTTTTGCCTTTAAAGTGCTCATCGGACCATTAGGCACGTGGACTAAACGTCAGGCTCACCTAGCATGGTTTTCTGGGTGACCGGGAGGTCAATGTTGGACTTGGGGTTGATTTTTCTAAGCGTTTTCCCATTCTTCATTTACAAAATGCGGGTGTATCCCTCTGAGGTCTACCTTTTTCAGCTCTACTGTGCTAGCGTAGCTAAATGCGAAAAGCTCGGACGGGGAGAAGGACTTAAGTGCAAAATAAAACATGATCCACGTCCTACTACACATCCGGGCTTTCCTCATACTTGACGCTTGTGAAGTAGAGAGAAGGAAGGTAAAATTTAGATTAGTGTTCCCGCATTTACGTTAGGGCAGATTGGAAAACCATTTAGGGAAGACAACCCTCAGTACAACAGACCTGTATTCTAGCCCCAATCCAACCATCACCAGTGAACTAATACAATACGAGACTGACACCTTAGACGATGTGTTCCCCTATGTGGGATTGAGTTCAGGATGCTGTTGGAGCATCTTACCAACTACATAATTACCTGTGTCTTCGAATAGGTTAGTCGCCGAGGACAGTGACGGGAGATGGTTCTAAGGGGCTCAGAGAGAGTCTGTTTTATCCACAATGTGGTCTCCCATCCTCTCCTCGGGTGAATGATGGAGAGCAATATAGAATTTCACCTTTACAATTCTGTTCTTTTAGTACGTGTAGTCAGTTAAACTCATTGATAGTAAGAACCGGCACTTTGATCATATTAGGGTTTTTTAAATACTATTAGTCTTACTCCTCGTCCGAGCTAGCCACATGGTCGCATTTGGGAAGTGGGGAATTTTTTCTTCATACTACCCCCCCTGCTCTGCTTCGCAATGATATCCCTGTATGGGCTGTTTATAAATTCAAATTTGTATAATTCTTCTTTTAAAGTTCCCATGAGAGCCCTATAGGGTTGGTGTGGGTTGCGTACCCAGGCTATATATTTTCATTGTATTAATTCATGTTTACTTTGTTGAATAAATATTGTATAGATAAAGAAAGTTACTATAATTGGACAAGGATGAAAAGGGTAGGGTTTAGAGGGAGTGAACCTACATTCGCATGGAGGTATGAGATAAAATAATTGAGGAAAACCACCCTCATTACATCTGACAAGGTTTCAAGCCCCGGCCTTCTCGTCAACAGAAGACTATATTAGATCAATTTCTTAACCCACTTGCCCACCGATATGGGTCCTTTTATTTCAAGCCAGATTGTTTAACTTGCCGACATACATTGACGGAATTGTTAACTTTCTTCATCATGTAGCCTTAGACTAGATAGTTAAAGTCGATAATAGCCGATGTAATTGCTACTCACGTCCAATTATTTAGTTCGAAGCATTGTTAGTGAGTCGGAGACCATTATAACTCTAGTTCCGGGCGCTAGGAGCCACAATTACGTTTATAACTTGTGTAAAACAAATTAAGAACTCGTACTACTGCAAAAAACAGTTTCAATCCCATAAGGTGTGCACTCCCTCCTAATTAACGCACTATGTTTTACTAAACCTGGTGAAAAACCTCCGAATCATTCATAAAGTGAAGAGAGTGTTTACAATCGTAACTATCCTAAGATGTAGTGAGCTGAGTTAGAGCTGCGTGCGCTTCCCATTCATTATAAAGAAGTGTTTAAAAAATAGTCATTTCAAACACATTTATTTTACTTATTTGGTTTATTTTTAGAAACACAAACAATGTTGTAACCCTGACTTCCTCTCCACTCTTCTCTAGCTTTCACTACCGTTACATACAACCTCTACTCACCTTTCCCCCGACTTCCATTCCCACTCCCCCAAACTTCCACTCTCAAACCCCCTCCCACAATTTCCCTCCTCTTACTCGAACGAAAATATCTATTTTCTGTTGGTGAAACATAAATCATTCTTTCCCTTTCCTCACAAAACGTCAACGTTTTGAGACCAAGACTTGTCAACGTGGTAGTACACCCTTTGACTCCAGGTAAGTGACCAGATTCTGGTTTTAGTTTTCCTTGCAGCACCCTTCTATTAGACAAGGTAGGGCTTAATATACACGATCACATCTCTAATTATATTTTAATTAGTACTTAAGTATTAATTAATATAATATTTGCACCTCTAAAATTTCTATACTAACAAAAATTAATATCCACCCTAGCAAAAAAAAAGTTAATTTTTTAAAAATATTGAAATAATAAATCATTAACAGCACTCCTGACTTAAGAGGTCAACGTTTAATTTCAACCAGCTGCATTCAGAAATGTTATTCATTTGGGTTTTTCATGCCTCCTTCCAAGTGAATGCTTATAATGATTTACACCTCACCCTCATCCTGTTCCCTTAGGATATACAATTTAAATCTCTTGTATTCATAATAGTAATAATAATGTAGCCGACTGTCCTCCTATAAAGATGGGAAGCACCAATGTCGAAAATCTCCTGATTCATCCTGTAATTGGATGGTCTAAAATCAAGGAGGTGCGATACATTATAATACTACGGCTGGGATTCAAGCACCAAACAACGCTACCCCAACACGCATTTATTTGATGTTTTAGTGGAATAATGATGATAAGTAATAAAATCACGTGCATTATCCTTGATAAATCAATTAATAAAATTAAAATTACTCAAATATATAAGAATAGTATCTTATTATTGAGGGAAATTTTCATAAATGTGTTTAATTTATTTATCAGATTACTTTTTCATATCCTTTACAAAATTTGAGAGTGTGAATAAAATTATAAACATTTTAAAAAATATCATAAAAAATTTGATAGTTAAAACCAACTATTGATGGATAGATAAATAAAACTATTAATCATAAGACTACATTTCTAAAACAAAGTAATATAAATAGCTCCGTAATATTAATGAAAACACATAATTTAAAATTTAAAATGGGGTCTTTATTAAATACGTAACGCTGTTATTAATAATATAACTATTTTAGATTAGCAAAGTTTCGACAAAAAATGTGTTATTGGAGCCACTTTAAGCTAATTGAAATAAATATAAATTAACAATTAAATAAGGAGCATTGATTAAAGATGGAAGCCAAGATTTCCCTCAACTAGCTTGTGCACACTTGAAGGTGTTCAGTTGGGTGTTTAATTGGTTTTTGTATTTTTTAATACTCTCTTGATTTAGAAGCTTTTGTTCTCAAATATACATTGACCTTCCATTACATTTTATTGAGGTCTTACTAACGATCATAAAAAAATCGAAAAAACATGGTTGTATATTTTAGATATAGCAAAAAACTGTTAAGCAAGATTCCCAACAAAAATTATTTTATAATGAAGATATATTAGTCAAGAGAGAGAAAAAGGGTTCTCCCACCACCCAAAAACCACACTTAAAAACATCGTAAAAAATAATACAAAACTTTCTTAAACACAAGGGCACCACCAAATTGAAGGGAAATTCCTCATTCCACTGTATTTGTTATGATAATGGCAACTCTGAAGCTTTAAAACCACTAGAATAATCCATAAGACTGTTCTGTTGTGACCATGTGAATAAAATATAACTTTATTTGTTGAAGGAAAACTATATATATGATTCTATAAATTCACTTTGATCTCAGTAATGTGACATTTCACGTAAAACGTCCTTGGAAATGAACTAACTTTACCTTTTCATGGATATTTTTAATATTATAAAGTTTAAAATGCAATATAAACAATTTAATAGTGACAGGTGATATCCATATTTTGAAATTACAAACAACTTCGTAAATAATGTCTGCAGGGGGTCTCAACCCCCTTGAATAGCCTATCTATAAGCAAAATGGTTGGTTCCCAAATGGGAGAGAACACCACTCAGTGGTCAAAGCTAACATGATCAAGTGTAATGTGTGTGTGGGGGGCGGGGAGGGGGGGTACGTATGAGTGGCATAAGCGTAAGCATTCTTACGTATGTGATGAAAATGGACAGCTGTTTTTATGAGTTAAACTCACTTGTTTTTCTAGTGACCAACGATTTATACAAAATGTAAAAACTGTAAATTCTACACACAATTTTAGAAAAATAAGTTGATACAAATTATTCCTACGTTGCGTAGCTTACTACCAAGACAGGCTATTTGCATTTAATAATAGTTTGGGGTAACCTCACTTGCATGGAGAGAAAGTGAGAAACCATTTAAGAAAAGTCACCCTCAATACACCGAGATAGGGCTCGAATTCTAACCTCCCCATTACCATCAAACCAGACTAGACAATCTTTAAATTTAGTTGACGTGTGTCCCACCGATATGGTGAGAGGTAATAGCATTCTGGGGAGTGTAGGGTGGAGATGAAATATGTTTAATAAAACTGTATTACGTAGTTAATGAGTTCCCCAATTAATACATATCTAAATTCACAGACCTTTCGCTAGAATACGTAGGATATTATTCACTATATAAATAATATAAAGAGGGAGGGTGCCGTAATGTTCTAGCTGATTAGAGCATGACACTTCTGCATGAAACATTATAGATTAGATTATACATTATGATAATGCATTCCTTTAAACGAAGCTTGTCGAGAATGAAGATATTCTGGAAAAACATCATTACAGGTTAGTATTGACAACATTTTCTTTACCATTTTTAACGTTTATTTAATTTATTTTCGCTTACTGCTTGCATGATTTCCCATACATCTGAATTGTTGTGTGCCCACACTGTATGTATGTATATGTAGTATATATCTACATATGCATATACATGCACACATATTATTTGTTTTTGTTTTAACATGAAAAACAAACTATTTGTATTGTATTATATTATACTGCATGATATATATAATACAATTTTATGGGGGTAAATAAAGCTTTTTGTGTTTTCATTTAAATGTGAAATGTATAGCTATAAATATTTTAATTGTGAATGACTTAATTAACTTAGGTTAACTAATTTAATAACTAACAATTGAAACGTAGATTTGAACAACGTTTTAAGTTAAATAACATCTGCTATATTACTCAATAACTACCAAATCCTTTATGATTAGATGCTACCAAATTTTATTTTGTAACAAGTTAAGTTTTATTCCCGGGAACACAGTGGAGGGAAGCAGTCATCTACAGCACTACTTCAAGCGAGTTAGTAATAGCTCATTCATGGAAAGTTGGTTTTTTTTCCAATATATGAAACATTACTAATAAAAATAGTTCAATATTAATCCGCCCGGCAAATATGTTAGATTAATTTTCGTGGAGGGAGAGTGGGAAACCATTAAAGAATAAACCCCTCTAGTAAGTCTGAACATGATTCAAACCCTGACCTCCAAATCACCCGGAAAACTAGACTAGACTTGTTGACCTCTAGTACAAGTGCCGTTTCGAGAAAATCAAATCAATTTCATAAGCTACGTAAATTTATCTTACTCGCCTTAAAGGAATAAGACATAATTAAATGCGGTTGACTACTAAACTGGGTTTTTAGTAAATTCCAACCGTCAGAAATGGCCAAAAGTTACCATGAAAAATAAAACTTTCAACGTTGTTACAAACTGCAATTCAATTAATAATGTTTATATATGTTTACACTTTATGTAACTTTCAGTGTGTTTATAATAATCAAACTATGTTTCTCTCTAATTAAATTAGTTCTAAATTTGTGTAAACGTTTAGTTAGATCTGAAATAGTTTCACTAATTTGTATCTCGTTATAGTCCAGTTTAAAAGGTAATGGATATTCCTTTTTAGTATTTGATTTAATTTAAATTATAATAACTTTTCCCAGTTAGGTTAAAATTGTTTGTGATAAACTTTCATTCAAATTTGGATGAGGTCAAAAACTTAAGCTTATTCCGAAGCACCTGTGGCATGATTGATAAGCAGCTCACTCACTGTAAGTGTCATATTAGGTGCAAATAGCCCCATAAAACATCAATGCTATAGCTTGCATCCATGGTAAGTCTATTCTGTTAATTGAATAATAAAAATTAATGTGTTTTATATCTAAACCTTTATTTTATTGAGTTGGCATAGTATTTCCGCTCTCATGGAGTGTGTGATGTTTTTAAAGTCATAAGTCTAACCGAAAATAATACTGTCTTTAAATACATTTCACCCAAAGATAACAAACCTTTTTGGGTGCAATTCAGTGTGAATTGAGTTTTATTACAAATAAATTTTAGAGGGATTTGAAAATTGAGCAATGCCTATTAATAAAATATTATACTGTTTATAATGACGTTGAAATAAATCATCCCAGCCTTTGATATACGGTAGTAAAGTATTAACAAGATTAAATATTGTCTTATGAAACGCGATTCGTAGTATTTTTTAAACTGGAGCCATATAGTTGTTGTTTTTTGTGATGTTTTACTTCTATGTATCACTATTATTAACATTTATGTGTTAACTTCTTGTATTCTACTATAAAAGATAGGAACGTTCAAATTATTTTCAAAAATTATCGAAAATTACACTTTGGTAATAAGGCGGTCGTTAAATTGTATTCATATTAATATAAAATTATAGCGTAAAATTTTTTTTCACGATTTATATATAACTCTGGGTTCACAGTTAATAAATATGATGGGATGGTAATTTCTTATGAAGATTCTTAAAATTTCTAAATGTTAATAGTTTCATGTGCCAATGTACGAAGTGCGATCTATAACTAGCAACACATACATTTTTTAAATATGAATATTCAACCCACAATTGTCTAACTCATATAGGTGCGTCGACTAAATAACTTAACCTAAGACAGCAAGCAACATCTAGCATTACACATTCAATCTTAGCTCCAGAGCGTTTTGATTATATGTGTAGTAGAATCCGACTATACGCAAATAATAATAATAATAATATTTGTTTATAAGCAATTTCAAGGATGGAACCATAGTTCATTGGAGCCGCCGTTAGGCACCTAAGCAACTCAGCTATTTGGCATATTTTTAAAAGATAAAGCAGTTGATCTCGAGTAAATTTCACAAAAATCCTTTTTTTAGATTATTAACAAAAAGCAAAAATGAAGCAATTACTTTTTAATAAAAGTAAATCAGGTTTCATTTGTGTATCACGCACACATATAAATACTAGTAATGGGTTGTTTCCAAAATGGTACCAATTCAGGTTCTATTATTTCGGTTCATCGTTGAAACTCCCACTAAATCGCATATACCAATTTTAAGTCCCTTTGGTTTCCAGTCTTTGTCTTTCTGTAAAATGGGCAGTTACAAAACTTGTATGCGGTGGCTCAGTTTACGTTAAAGGTGAAAAGACTTTGTAATTGGAAATGTATAAACAATATTTATGATCCCTATATACATTTAATTGAAAGGGTGTGTTTATTAATATTATTTAGAATGTATAATTCTAATAAGTTAAGTAGCCTACCTAAATATCATACCGATCCAACCCTAATATGTATTCTACTTTTTAAGCCATAGCATTTATGTGAGATAATTAAACTAACTTCGAAATTATATTTAATGAAGTAAGGCTTTGGAAATCACTTGGTAACCTTGCTCTCTTGAAGTTATAATCCTAGTAGTTCCCATACTTATCGCTAGATCACAAAACAAGCCACTTTTACTGTTCGTATGTCTACAAACGAATACAACATGACTTGAAAGATGATAAAAATCTAACATTATTGCTATTAGACGGGGTTGGAGTGTTGTATACAATTTGTACACACAATAATCAAAAGGGAAGAAGCAAAGAGATGGATAAGATCAGACTGTCTAGCAAGATATCAGTAGTACACAGAAATTAATTATGGACCACTTTTTATAGGTAGAATATAGCGGCGTCCTAAAGTTTCTTACATCCATAGAGTGGCCATGGTAATTATTGATACAATTATACAGCTTTAATGTAATTGGTAGTTTATGCACACCGACATTATACACGATAATATTTATTCAGAAGCTTCTTATTTACACTTCTGACACTATATGGTTTCAATTAAATCTTACTATATGTCTCAAAAAAGGCATACTCTATTCATATTATGAACAATGTTGTAAATGCAATTATAGGATAACTATATGGTTCCACGAATCAAATACAATAATTAATACCTTATGGAACATCCCTTGCGATTACAATACTACCGCACATCAGAGATAGTGTTTCCACCTTATAAACAATGTAATGTGTGTCTTTATCGATAAATGTATCAGTATAGTGCGAGACATGTGTGACTCTGTCCAACATTGTGATAACTTAACCCAATCAATGACGTTGTATATTATACTAGTCGCATGTAAGTCGTATAATAAATGTTCTGTCTATAATGTTTAAACACGTGTGTCATGTGCGATATGTTTATCATGTTAGCACAATATGGGTCTAGTGTGTTTTGTCTATCATGTTAGTACAGTGTGGGGTATATGTGTTCTATCGTGTTACAATGTGAGTCATGTGTATTTTGTATCTCATGTTAGTACAATGTAAGTCATATGTACTATATCTCTCACGTTAGTATTATGTAATTCATGTTAGCCTCACTCTATCATGCTGGGGATATATGAATCATGTGTGTTCTGTCTATCATATCCCTAAAATGTGTGTCATGTGTGCTTCTCTCTATTGTGTTGAGGCTTGTTGGTCATGTGTACTAGATCTCTCATATCAGTACAATGTGAGTCATGAATGTGTTGTCTATTGTATATATGTCTCATGTGTGCTTCTCTATATGATATTTATTTGAGTGATGAGTGTTCTTTCTATCATATGAGTAGTATGTGGGTCATGTGTGCTCCTATTTATGGTATTAAAGTTTGTGAGTCATGTGTGTTATCAATGTGAATCATGAGTGTTTTAGATCATATGATTATAATGTGGGTCATGTGTTCTTCTCTTTATGGTATTAAAGCTCGTGAGTCATGTGTGTTATCAATGTGAATCATGAGTGTTGTAGATCATATGATTATAATGTGGGTCATGTGTGCTCCTCTTTATGGTATTAAAGCTCGTGAGTCATGTGTGTTATCAATGTGAATCATGAGTGTTGTATATTATATGAGTATAATGTGGGTCATGTGTGCTTCTCTATATCATGTTGAAGCACTTGGGTAGTGGATGTTCTATCATGTTAGTATTAGGCGATTCATGTTATCCTCTTTTTATTGTGTTAAGGAGATGTGAGTCATTCGTGTTCTGTCTATCATATTCGTACAGTGTGTATCATGTTGAAACACGTGGGCCATGTGTGTTTTGTCTATCGCGTGAGTGACGTATGCTCGCTCCCCTGCTGGTAAGGGAGACGTGTGACCGGCGTACAGAAGATGGTGTGCTCTCGTTACAGGAATACAGCGTCCAGCTCACCTTCAGAGAGCAGTGGCTAGACGAGCGGCTCAAGTTCAATGACTTTGGAGGTGAGGGCGACCCCGCGGTCTAAAGCCTTAGTCCAGTAATATAATGGATTGCTGGTGACGGAAGGTGGTCGAAGCTTGCATCTTGGATGGGAGAACTTTGGATGGGTTTCCACACATGTGATTTATCTTTGGGGTTTCCCCAAACAATTTAAACGCTAATTTAGGTGCACCTGCTCTAAGTTGACCTTCCAATCCCTATTCCTTAGAAAAAATTGTTGACAACCTAGGTGTTTAAAGTTGAATCAATTTTTTTTTAAAGTAGATCCCAATCATGACCCACACAGATGGACACTTGGACAAAAACGTCAGTATCATTTGGTTAGCGTCTTGTTTTCTAGTAACAGAGAAGTCAGAGTTCGATTCTCAGCCGTGTTTAATGAGATGTGTTTCTTATTAAACTGTTACCCACCCTCCCTTAATATAATTACGAGTACATTTCCTCTTAGTTATATCTTCCTCCCTCCTAATCCATAATCTTAAAGATGTGGATGGCCCAGATTGGCAGTAAGATGCGTAGAGAAATTAATTATGTGAAATTTTTTTCAGGGAAAATCAAGTACCTGACGCTGACCGATGCCAACAGGGTGTGGATGCCAGATCTGTTCTTCTCCAACGAGAAGGAAGGTCACTTTCACAACATCATAATGCCTAACGTGTACATCCGTATATTCCCGTACGGCTCAGTGCTTTACAGCATTCGGTGAGAACATCAGAAGTAACCCAAATGTCTTGTAGTCCCACCAGAGCAATCTATAGCCACTGCTTATTCTAGATGTTCTGACAGTGTACACCCTTTCTTTCTTACAAGCAGTCTCAAACATTTTGAGCTTTTTGGGATCTTGACTTTTCTCTATTCTTAATGTAGTTGGAGGTGTCAACCACCAATTGAGAATACCCTAAATAGATTCCGGGTGCCACTGACAAATACATTTACTATTTGGTTTTGGATTCATTCTTCCAATTAGTATATATACATGTGCTAAGACAAGGTGTGTAGTATTATAAGTATTGTCGTAAACTTAGTTTGTAAGTCTTGTTATGTGATTAGGACTAGCTAGAGGTTAGGGCTGAGGGTGTGATATTAGACGTACCGCAATAGGCTAAGTTAACTTTTAAGTCCTCATACATAATTAACAAATATATATTGGAACTAGAATTGGTTGTGGGGTATTAAAAATATTATCTTATGTTAAATTCTGTATATTTATCCAATTCGTAAATACCCTGCTTGAAACTTGATCAACCGTCACAGGCAATCCAGTCAATTATGAGTCTGACCCCTTGAACCTTGTGGCCATTTGGTGTGGGTAGCCATGGTGCTGAACGTAAAAATTAAAAACAATTATCATAAAACAACCACATTATGTTGTTTTGTAACATTGATGATTTTCTGTCGTATGTGCTGCAGAATATCCCTGACATTGTCGTGTCCGATGAACCTGAAGCTCTACCCATTGGACCGTCAGATCTGCTCGCTCAGGATGGCCAGCTGTAAGTGAAACTTCTCACATTATCTAAGTCATTTGCGCGTCTCTCTATTTACACGTAACGAAAGTAACCCAATTTTGATCCCATTCAGAAAGTATCTATTGGCAAAAAAATTTACACTACCTCCTTTTCACAGCAATATAGGCTGGGGAGGAAATATGTGGCTGTTGCTTTTCTAAGCGTTAAGTTAGTTTGTTAGTCTTGTAATAATACAAAGTTGGTTCATAATAACTATAATACCGGTAATCCCCATTGACTGTAGTATACTTAGTGTAAACGTTCGTTTCAACGTTCTTTTCAAGCAACAACATTTGTGTTTGACAAAAACCTATTATGAAATATGTATAGGTCTGGGAAATGGAGGGGGCTTTAGATCCCTCAAATACTTTCCTCCCCTATTAGCTATACTACTTAGCTATTGTATTATCATGAGTGTAATTATTTAACTTATATTATACCCCAATCGGTTCGACATAAAGGACTGTGCTGGGAGCATGCACCGACTATGTCGCTATGAATAATTTTGAAAGTGATTTGCCACGATCATTACAGTCTGACATAGTAGAAATAATATTTGAATAAATCCAGTTAAAGCACACTCATGTATGTTAAAATCCATCAAAAGGCATCAATCTCGTTTTGTCTTGTTTGCCAATGATGAGTAAGTAAGGTTTTTTTTAATACCATCTCCATGTAATTGGTGGTCTTTCCTGATATATTATTTCCACATTTACCTCTAAGAGAATTATATTCCTCATTCCTACCCTTTAAGTAAAAATACACAAATAGCCTGTGGGGCCTCACGTTACCTTTTGATTCCCTTTAAGGAGGTGAAATAGTTCAGTTAGAAGAATTGTTAAATTTGAACATTTGTTCTCTAACTACATATAGCTAGTTCAGACCCTCCCACCTTTAACTAAATCACTGTGCTGTTATCGCGTTCACTGAACTCATTTAATGTGATTTTTTCAGATGGGTGGACGACGGATGATCTGGTGTTCCTCTGGAAGGACGGCGACCCGGTTCAGGTCGTCAAGAACCTTCACCTGCCAAGGTTCACCCTGGAGAAGTTCCTTACGGATTATTGCAACAGCAAGACCAATACAGGTGGGTGATGATCGATTGGCCTATTAATATTTAGGCATACCTGGAGGTTCTTTTTCATATTTTGACATTAATTTAACAACTTATTATCCAGGGCTACACCCATACATTTATTTGTGCGGGAGGGGGAAGGGTGCTGTTCTACGTACGCTGGCTTGTGATCAAGACCTCTGGCGGGTAATGGGAAATAATCTTAGCATTAAATTCACGTTGAGATAAGTTAAAATTATTTCTAAGCATAATTGGGTTTGAAAGTGAAATAATTATATACGACTAGAATAAGCTACTAGGCTGGAAATTAATTTGGGGAAGGATTTGTACCTCATCCGTACGGCCCTGCTAAAGTCTAGTTTAAACTTCTTGATTATTGTTTAGTTCAAGCTTTAAGTACCCGGTGTTACACAAGTGAGGTTAACCGTCTATTTGAAATGCATCTTTGGTTTCCTTCGGTTTGGATTTTCTATATAACCACCCTCTTATACCTTCCCCATAGATTAGGTAGTTGATAATACTGGTTTTGAAACCTATGAACAAATAGCCTTAAACGATAGTTATCTGAAATATAGATGCGACTGTGTTTTAACAATTTTTTCCACACCCTTGATTTATATTGAATTTTTGAACTTTTTGTTAGTACTTTCAAATAGTTTCTCAAGTCGTATCTATTCACCTTTTACGCCAGAGAGGATTAAAGGGGTGCTAGTTTATTATCCTTTATATATATTAACAAAATTAAGAGGTTTTTTTTGTCGGCCATGAGCAATTTGCGATATTTACCGCACGCTGAGGTCTGAAATTTTAAAATTAATAGCCTCTGTGGACAAACATGTGCACCTCAGAGTTGGAATTTTAAACGTTTGATTAGATTGTTTTAAATTTGTTTAGAGTAAACAAAATCGTGTCCCAGAATAGCTACATAATTCATTGAATAGCTACCCTGGTCAATTCTGGGTATGTCTGCTAGTAAACGCTAAGGCAGTGCTTCTCGGCCGGTGTGTCATAACATTTTTGTTTTAAGCGTATTAATTTACATTTAGTAAATAATATGTAAATGACTTTCTAAAAAATGTGTAATATCTTATACATTAAATAAAACAAGATCTGAAGAACGTTTAAAGAAATAAAAACTATTCCACGATTTAAAAAAAAGCTGCTTTAGATATAATATAATACAACACCTGTATAATGTTGGTGTGCTATGATGTTTTATTATTTGTTTTTTGTTCACCTTTTACGCCAGAGAGGATTAAAGGGGTGCTAGTTTATTATCCTTTATATATATTAACAAAATTAAGAGGTTTTTTTTGTCGGCCATGAGCAATTTGCGATATTTACCGCACGCTGAGGTCTGAAATTTTAAAATTAATAGCCTCTGTGGACAAACATGTGCACCTCAGAGTTGGAATTTTAAACGTTTGATTAGATTGTTTTAAATTTGTTTAGAGTAAACAAAATCGTGTCCCAGAATAGCTACATAATTCATTGAATAGCTACCCTGGTCAATTCTGGGTATGTCTGCTAGTAAACGCTAAGGCAGTGCTTCTCGGCCGGTGTGTCATAACATTTTTGTTTTAAGCGTATTAATTTACATTTAGTAAATAATATGTAAATGACTTTCTAAAAAATGTGTAATATCTTATACATTAAATAAAACAAGATCTGAAGAACGTTTAAAGAAATAAAAACTATTCCACGATTTAAAAAAAAGCTGCTTTAGATATAATATAATACAACACCTGTATAATGTTGGTGTGCTATGATGTTTTATTATTTGTTTTTTGTGTTTTGATTGAGCGAAAAATTTACTCCAGAGGAACTAAGTAACTGAACGAACCCCCCACACCCCAAATTACTTCCAAAAATGTCGAATCACTAAGCAAGTGTTAGCCCTAAATGTTTACCCCAAAAGATCGCCACGTTATTGCTACCCCAAATTATCTCTCTAAAAGCTGAGTATCTTTTAAAATGCCACAATAAAATTATTTTCCCAGAATGTTACCCCAAAAATGAGAACCAAGAAAACTTTGCCCTTGAAATGACTACCTTAGAAGCTTAATATCAAGCAACTCTTGCCACCAAAGTCTTTCTCCTCCTTTCTCAGAAGCTGAGAACTGAACGAAATTTGTCCCCTAAATGACGTCCGTAGATCCTGAGAACCAACCAAACTCTACCCTAAAACGATACCCTCAGAAGATGAACACCAAGAAAACGTTTTCCCCTAAATAACTACCTCAGAAGCTGAGAATCAAGACAACTTTGCCCCCAAAATGACTCCCTGAGAAGCTTAAAATCAAGAAAAGCTTGTCTTCAATATGACTCCCCTGGGAAGGTTTCCCCAAAAACAACTTCCCCAGAAGCTGAGCAACCAAATGAACTTTGCCAACAAAATGACGTGTCTCGCCTGTTACAGGGGAATACAGCTGCCTCAAAGTGGACCTTCTCTTCAAACGTGAATTCAGCTACTACCTGATACAGATCTACATCCCTTGCTGCATGCTCGTCATAGTCTCGTGGGTGTCATTCTGGCTCGATCAGGGCGCCGTCCCGGCACGAGTGTCCCTGGGGGTCACCACCCTGCTCACCATGGCCACCCAGACCTCCGGCATCAATGCCTCCCTCCCCCCTGTCTCCTACACCAAGGCTATTGACGTGTGGACCGGGGTTTGCCTCACCTTCGTGTTCGGGGCGCTGCTTGAGTTCGCCCTCGTCAACTACGCCTCCCGATCTGACATGCACCGTGAGAATATGAAGAAGCAGAGAAGACAGTGCGAGCTGGAGCACGCGGCGTCCCTGGAGGCTGCCGCGGACTTGTTGGAGGACGGGGGGACCACCTTCGCTATGGTGAGGGGAACAAAACATGGAGCACTCTGGTTTGCAACACCCCTGGCCCAACTGGATAACAGCCAGTGCTAACCCTGCCAAGCTGCGCCCCCCCCCCCCCCTTTTCCCCAGAATTGTTGAGCTGGGCTCGAACCCTGTAGAGAGTTGTGTTTTGGAGTCTCTTATTGTCGACATGGGTGCTCTTAGAGACGGGGTGAGGGACCAAGAGATTAATTTACCGTCGTAGATTTTACCATAGTTGAGAATGATAAGGAGTCGAGTCTATCGTGATAGTTTGACCTACGGTACTAGATCCTTCCACAGCTGAGAGTACTAAGGAATCTAGTCCCTCATGGTACCTTGACCTATGGTGCTAGATCTTGCAATGGACGAGAGTGCTAAGAAGTCGAGTCCCTTGTAGTACTTTAACCTACGGTACTAGATCTTTCAATTGCCGAGAATGCTGAGGAGTCAAATATAAAAGTTTCCATGGAATTTGTATAATAATCCATCCCGTGGACTCCAAACAGAGCCTTATAAGCTATGGCACGTGTGATGTCGTTAGGAGTATACTATATTCAGCACGTCCCAGACACTAGTAACAGGCGCTGTTCAGGGCTGGAGAATGATATCTCCCAATGAATACATAACTCTCCACACACTGTGATACTGTTATTATTGACCTCCAACAAATATGTATTTAGAATCCCTTAGTAAAATACATGTATGAGCTAAGATATTTTCTGGAATAAGGGACATGTGCCTAATTGAATGGATAGGCAAAAACTTCGGGTATGTAAAAGTTTTTGTAGGATCTATTAAACACGAAAGTGCCTTTCAAAACAGTTACAATAGAACAGGATCAGCAGTTAGTTCCAAGATATCAGTGCCAATTATGTATTTTAGGCCATAAGACTACCAATAGACTGGACTGATCAAAAGGTTGAGAATCGAACTCCAGTTGAGTGTACTAAAGGTGTTTTTCTTCAATATTTTTGACTCTTTGTCTTCATGCAAAGACTGGCACATTTCCTTGAAAATTCTACTTTCTTTAACTTTATGCAATTAGTCTAGATGTGCTGCTATCAAGGACGGGGAGATAGATAAATTGCACCAAAAAACACCATCTAAAATAGCATCGAGTCTTACATTATCAATACGCCCATGTTGACCAATAAAATGGATCTACTGCATCATAAACCGACGTCACTTCCGCGTCATCTGGAATAAGCAGAAAAATGAATTGTGCTAATTTTTTTTAAACATTAAAAGATCATTCCAGTTTTGTGGTATACATCCGTTTGTGAATGCATAAACGTCCGCCAACAAAACACAACCCATAAATCCCCTCCCCCCCTTTCTTTTTGTTGTTGTTGTTGACGTTTTGATGTTATATGGATGATGAGTTTGTGTCGAGATCGTACGAACCTAATTGTTTTGGAATCTAAAAAATGGATTACCGAAAATTTATAAATAAATTAATTCTAAAAGAAGTCTGGAATTTTTCAAGGACACATCATTTTTATATATTTATAAACCACCGGTTTTGAGTTTGCAACCATTTTTAAAAATAATTATTCAGGTACTGTAGCCTTAAGGGGTTAGGTGGTTCCTAAGGGTCTTACATTCCTTTATTCAATCTACGATAGTAAAACATTTGCTTAAATTGCAAATTAAACCGTTCTAGATATTAAATGAAAAGTAAATATACACAACTAATGAGTAGTAAATTTACATAATATTATTTATATAATCTATGCTACATTCAACGCAAGAGGTCATCTGAGTTACAAGTTTTCCCAAGATATTTGTTTGGCTGGCTCCAGCCAATATTCTCGTAGCCTGTGACATCACGTAGTACACTGTATGGGCTTCCCCTTGTTAATTTAAGAATCTCAAGACCACGTGTTTAAATCACATTAAATAAAGATATTACCCTAACATTTACTCTTAATGTTATTGCTATAATTATCTTATTTCGATACTGATACTATTTTAATAGATCGGATCGGCGCAAGGGTGTTTGACTGGAGTATCCGGTTGAGACCCCTGGGGAAGGAATTCAAGACAAAATCTCGGTTAGGGTGTGTTTAGGGTTCCTCCGACCCCACCCACACATAGGAGTGGTTTATTAAGAGTGCACAGAAGTGTGTTTCCACTAAGTTAGCCAAATTCTACTATAGCAGTGTTTCCCTAACTGTGGTCCGAGCAGGATTTCAATGGGTTAGTGACTAGCCGTGAGTTTTATTAAGCTTGAAACAAGTTCTAAATATTAAGTGTGATAAATAAATGAACGCAGATTTTTAGCTTACCCCTAAAATTTCAGTAAAATTTTGACTGACTGTTTACACTACTCTATAGGATAACATTCATTTTTCCCCTTCTTGTTTTGAAGAGTTCAGAATGTAGTTCACGACTGCCAAAAGTTTGGGAAACACTGTGCTACAGAATATAAACACTTAAGAAGAATCAGTGTATGTTTGAGTATGTCGAATTACTTTTAGGCATCAACGAGCCACTCAAGGGGGCACGTATATTAGGTGTCAGGTTCGTCTATTTTAGTTAGCCTACGACGTGGTGGTTGTAGTTAGAATCCAGGATGGATGTACTTACGTTTTATTTTATTAAATGGTTCCCCACTCTTTTTTTCTCAAATGTTGGTACATTTCCTCTTAAACTCTATATAACATAGCTCTACACCATTAATGTGATTACATGTGTTTATACCGGACGGGATCAAGACTTGATGGGGGTAACAAAGAGTTTTAATGTTTCAAGTTAGTATTTTTACACCTGGTTTACCAAAGAAGACGTAGTCCCTTTATGAGCGAGTGAGATATTTAGCTATTCTCCACAGGTGAAAACTGGTGAATTTAATTGGATAATTCACTCTTCTCATTTGGTGTTTTTAATTAGTTTATGTAAGTTACGAAGCACTTAAATTGATAGTAGAGCTAGTAGCACTTTTTCAAGTGACCTTGCCTGTTTTACAGTTTGATATGACATGAATGGGTTGTATATTTCTCAGGGGTGTGCAGGTACAAGAAATATTTATATTATTGTACCATTCATATTTAACATTCGAATAGGCACACTTTGGTGGGCCAGCAGACAAAGCTGTCAGTTTCGTCTTGTATTGCAAGGGGGGTAAGGGGAGGTTGGAGCTCGAATCCCAGCCAGGTGTAGCGAGGAAATTTATACTTAACAGTTTCCCACTTTTCCTACACTAAAATGCGGGTACACTTACTCTAAAGCTTTACTTTATCTATCTGTGTAAAATATGTAGATGACCTAAACGTGTAGTAAGCTGTGGAGAATGGAGAAAAACACAAATAAGAAAATATAAGAAAATTTAACTAATCGTAACTAAAAAATTGCTCTAAATTTTTTATTTTATTTCATGTGCTTCTAGCCGAAGAAAATAGCCTAAATTATTTATATCGATACATGTTCTGAAGCTACTGTTCATTTAATAGCGTTCTGAAATGTCTATGTTGTAAAATCAATGTATATATGTAAATATATATATATATATATTCCTCTTTAAGTTAATAAGCATGGTCTTTATAACAAAATAAACTAGAATTTAAGTCAAAAATGCGTGCTCGTACAGGCAAATCAAAGACACACAAGACATCCGAAACACCAAAACGTGGCCATTTAAAAGTAAAGTATCTAAAAAAAGTAGACCTCTATGCAAAACAAAGATGTACTTGAAGTAGGCCTTACACGCTGATCTTGTAAAATATAGACTTTTGTAAAACATAGACTCCTAAAAAATAGTAAGAGTTTTTGTGCAGGAAGCAAGAGAGATTCGAAAAAATTTACCTCACCTCATCAGTATTTAGGTACAGAGATACGGACTAAACTAGCCCGCCGAACTTCAGTGCTGCATGCCAGTGGGCGCAAGGGTAAGCTAGGACGTCGCAAATAATATTCTTGTGGTGTGTGGTTATTAACATAACTAATGGGTGTAGGCCGGGTTAGGTTAAGGCTAAGCTATTCCGTAGAGCATTAATGTTTTACAGGATACAAAGCATTTAAGATCTTTGGTGTGTTTTTAGCAAAAACACTGAATAAAACAGATAAAAAGCAACCAAAATTGACGTTACAGGACGTTTAAGCTTAAAATAAAATACAAATGCAAAAAAATGATAGTATAACTCAACTAATGTAAAAAAAAATTATATACAAAAACTTGATAAAAGAATAATTATGATAAAATCGATCTAATAAGAGAAATATAATATTTATGAAAACAAATTAAGGAAGACAATCGAATACAATTTATTTATTTTAGAATTTTTGACTAAAACTGTTGGGTAAATAATCGACCTTTGGGTTTATAAAAAGTTGTAAATAATTTACTATGTATAATTATATCTCAAGTTTATATTGATACCGCTAGATGAAAATTGAACTCAGGTTCTTTGGCATTGTACCCCAGAAACCTAATTTTGATTTGTTTTGATGATTCGTTTTTGGAATGATTCCAGATAATCGCGAGAAGGCAACGATACTTCCTCGTGACTATCACGCATATTTCTCTTATTTGAAGAGAAAGACTCGGCTGAAATAGAGCTTAAAGTACCTGTATATTAAACCAAATGTTTCAAATCGGATTTATGAGGCCAACGATAATTTTCAATTTTGAAACAAAATAGTGTGCTAATGAGGCAACGACCTTTTAAATAAACTACTACATTTGACACTACCCCGACAGAAACTAGTTAATTAGTAGATTGGTGATCACGATAGTATAATATATTTATGTGTGTTATTCAGTTATCCTGCCAAATAAACCATTTACAATTACATAATATATTATTCAATGAAAATTACATAACGTACCATATAATATATTTATACTCAAATTAATTTGATCATTTATTTGTTTAAAACCACCGAGCTATCTTGAACTAGTTTGTAACTCTTATAATTAAGGTGTTGCTTATTGTTTTTCACTATAGAATAACATTGACCCTTAAAATGGTCGTTGTTATATTTGAGGCGTGTACTCTAGCGTTAATTATAGATCTATTGGTTTATTTGCGAGATATTTGAGAAAGATATATCGTAAAATGTAAGAAGTCTATATTTTCTTAGAAAGTGTGTGTGGCCTATATTCTGAATACATTAAAGGCTAGAAGTGACTTAAGATCCCCCTCTGGCGACTTGGCAGGGTTCAGTACTTTTAACACTCCTTGTTTTCCTCGTCCAAAACAAGGGACGCTCGTGCTAAAATAACTTTTTAAAAAAAGTTTTAAATTTGGGGGGAGGGTGGGGTCTTCCTCTCTTTTTTTAGGTAGCCTGACCAAGGGTACAGACAAAGCCAAGATACCCCACGAGTGACTTTGGACAAAAGATATTTACTTATGAGCATGCGCATGCATAGATATTCCATAACGGGCCAAGAAACAATTATAAAACTGAAACGTTTCAACCGTTCTAATTTGTATTGCAAGTGTTTTCAATGGCTAAATTTAGGTTAAGTTTGAATGAATACTTAGTTTAAAACGCCCAACGTCTGCCAAGTAGTCACGCAGCTTCATTCAGTTTGTTTCCATTTTCTTGTTCCATCTCGAAATATCCACGAATGCGCATATTCATAGTAATCTCCTCTGACCAAAGCCTTTCGTGATACCTCGACTAGCTTTGGTAGTTCATATTCTCCTGATACATTTCAATCCATCAATATCCCTGCTTACTTCCAATTATTAAGAATCGTTTAGTCTTGACACCGTTCATCATCCATTTTGTTTTGTTTTCAAATCACCTGCTAGTATCCGTTCAAAACATTATTCTCACATAATGTAGCTTCCGTTTATCCTGAAACGTAGCAGGCTTACCTTGTATGGTTCCCACTATGATCATCATATCGTAATCGATCAAATTAAGTCTACTACCTCTCAGTGTGAACGGAGTGTTAAGCATTTTTCTAGAAATATAATATTTAACAACATATTTAAAATTCGTAATATTTTGATAACTTTAATAATAATTAATTACGAACAATTTTTTTATGGCATTAAGAGACCACTTCTAGTTTTCAAGAAATCTCGCTTATGAATGATATTGTATGCTTACGACTATGACTTCATTAGAATAGTTCTATCGCTGGTCCTTCACATTTATAATCATCTATTATTTTTCTCAGCGTGGTATCCTTTATATACTTTTCTGAAACATATCTAGAGCTGCATGCCCATTTTATTTTCATAGCTTAGAATTAAAAGCATGGCTATCACCGCAATAGATATCTGCATATTTGATTCCCAAACGTAGAAAAAGCTTTAATTTTTCATTTAGAATCATCACATTTTAAAATTATCCCTATCATCCCCCAAAAATATTCCCCATGCACTGTGGAAGTGTCCGAAGAAAAAGAAGCATAAAGAAATTGGATATTTCGTGAGTATGAAGAAAAGTTTCATATATCGATGGTAAGTCTCACTCTTTAATGATAAAAAAATATGTAAAAGTAGTATTAAGATATGAGTAACAGAATTTTTCTAATCACTGTAAGGTTGGAATTACTCACGTGTATATGCTTAAAAAGGTTAAGAATGTGTTTTGTACAAGGCCAAGCTGATACTCATTGGAGTATCGATCCTACGATTCAGGGATCTCGTTGTTCAAAACACGCTTTTACCATTTTAAAAAAATCACAGAAGAGTTTAAAAATGCGTAGCATATTTGATACATTTAACTTGGTTAGAATGGATGCATATTTATCACCGCCTCTATGGTCTAGTGGCCAGATTTCCTGGCTATAGATCCAGAGGTCAGGGGTTCAAACTCTGGCACTTCCAGATGTTTCTGTGGTCAACGGGATCAACTAATACTCGTGAGGACAATTGAGGAGCTACTTGAATTGGAAACTGAGATTAATGACCGGAGGGTTTGTTGTGCTGACCACATGAAGTTATTTTTAATCATTGAAACGGATTTATAGATCATTCAAGGTATTGTTTATACTATCCAAGGAGAATCAATATAGAGTAATTAGATTATTTTAACTACCAAATAATATTTCCCAGATTATTTTATCAGTAATAGTACAATATAAAATTTGACTCAACTGTGTCATAGTATTTTATTTAACAAAAGTAACAATAGCTATCACATTTGAAAATCTCTTTTAACTGTCCATAAATATTCCCCCTCCTCCCACTCTAAATGGTTGTGAATCTCCCACACATATTTAATATGTCTGCCCAGGAGCAAAAAGGGGTACGGTCTAGGTCCCCCAATTTTTGTTCTAGGGTGTGGCAGGTAAGTGTGGTCTGTTCCAGAAACCCTTGGTCCGACACCCCGGGGATGCCCTGGCCTTGGAGAAGGCCCGACAGTGCGAGATCCACATGCAACCCAAAAGGGAGAACTGCTGTAGGACGTGGCTCTCCAAGTTCCCGACCCGTTCCAAGAGGATAGACGTCATATCCAGGATCACCTTCCCCCTGGTGTTCGCGCTCTTTAACCTCGTCTACTGGTCCACCTACCTCTTCAGAGAGGAGGCAGAAGTCGAGTGAACAGAAGGACACAAAATGGAGGACGCGGAGGATACAAGATGGCAGGCGCGATCGACACAAGCTGGAGGAGTGAAAGTGCGACGGGAGGTTTGCCAAACTGTTTTGATGTACAGTTACGAGACTAGTTTCATAAATTCCTTTTCACGCATATGTTTCTTTAGAGAGACTAGCGGTCAAAGGGTAAGAACAATAATCTCCAGATTATGAATATTTGTTGTTTGGAATATTTCTTCTAGATATAAAAACTAACATTCATGACGAGACAAAAATGTATGAAACATCTTAGATCTCAATCTTTTATACAAAAATCTTACTTTTTTAAAGTAAAACATAAAAATAAGAGTGTAATTTAAACAAAATTACAAAAAAAAACTCTACCCACTAGGACGCTAGGAGCCGCTAGTATCAAGTTGTGTCTTATGAAGTACTGTCATGTCTGCCATTTTGGTTTGTCATGTTCACAATGTATTTCCCTACAGTTATTAATTATACCACCGGGAACACAAATTTACTCGGCCTGGACGTTCTTCCAAAAATGTATTTCAAAATCAAAAAGAAATATCTCAAATCAAGATTGTCATCGTAAATTGATCTTCTAATCCACTAATCCTGGTTCGTAGAGGTTAACAGTTTTAAAGTCTCGTAAGTGTATATTACAAAACTGTATGGATCGCAGAAGCAAACGTTTCAGATAATTATGTCGTAGAGAGAGGTCAAATTGTTAATACGTTGAGAGTGAAGTCCTTTAAGATTCTTATATTCAACATAAATTATTATACAGGACTTTTTTTTTCCAATCTCATTACAATCAAAGGAACCAAACAGAGTATTTCTCACAAGTAGAAAACCTTATCGAAATGACTGATATTGTTAATTAGGAAGAGGTTTTCCCACAAAAAAATGAAGACATAGTAGTTAGGAGAATATTTATAATAGTGTATCTATTTGTTTTCCCACATTCTTTAAGACTTTGTATAATAGAATTAAATAACTTATGCAATATATTAACTAAAAAAGAGTGAATTGAAATATTTAATAAAAAAACTAACTTTGCAGGGTATATTATAGAATCTTAATTTTGTTTTAAATAACTTGGTATTTTAAAATGAAATTGATTTAAAATTAATTTGTTACCAATTGAATGTCACTGTGATAGTCTAACGGGAAAGAAATATGTGTGTGAATGATTAGAAATATATAGGTAACGTGAATTTATTCTTAGATAATAGACAGTGCCCTGTCTGGTCTTCCGGGTATGGCCGAGAAGAGAAGGTTAATAATATTTTTAACATGATTATAACAAACTAAAATGTTGGTTTCAAAGGAAAGAATTTTTTAAATAGATAATTGAGTTTCATGAATGCAGTTCAATAAAATTGTAGACTTCTATTGATATGGAATCTACCGTGACAAACGTTTCAAAGATTTGTTTAGTCCTGAACTTATTCAAGACCCAGCACATCAGATGGACTTCAATGACATTTAAAGGATATGAAATGAGACTACAGCTCAGTATTTAAAGAGATTGATTTTTTTTTTAAATCTTAGTCTAACCTTTTGTTGATCTTCGGAATGGATGTTCTCAAGACAGTAAAGTAACACCCAATAAGACATTTGGAAACATTATAATGATTTTTTTTTAATTTAGGTACAAGCCTAGTTTTTTCATGTTTGTTTTTATTGTATTTCTTGAGTAAGCATTCCGAAAAATTAAAGAACAGAAAATAGATTTCCATTCCTAAATAAACTACTAGGTACGTTAGAAAAAGCCATTTTTAGGTACACTCTATTACGATTGTTGTGCGTTGTCGTTTTCCAAGCTTTGTCGAGGGTCGTGAGCGATGTTGAGTCGAACCAAAAGGGGAGATCCGGTAAACGTAAAGAAGCACATTACCGTTAAAACCTTCAATACGGCAGCTCTGCAACCTTCCCAAGGAAGCAGGCTGACATTACTTGTAGTGACCCAAGGCTTCTCTAAAGAGTTTAGATAAAATTGTTGTAGTGAGTGAAACATTTACTAAAATAAAAGTGTATTGGCTGGTTTTATAAGACCTTAGTAACTTCAAGAGAAGACAAGTAGTTTTCTATAAATTCAATCTTAAACAGTGCATACAAACGGGTCATTTATTTTGGTCAAGCCACAGAGGTTAAATAGAGTGTTAAGTTTTGATTATTGGGGCTCAAACGAAGCCCACTGACTGTGAATATCGTCTAGGTTGGTATTTTAGAGGTTGACGTTAGATCTTAGAGTGACCACACCCTTAAGGCAGTGCCCATCACGTTTGAATAATTATTTAAGGAATGTGTTGTGGTAAAATTACTTTGTGGTCTCAAATTAATATTTCATAGTTCTAAACCAAGAAATATTGGAAAACTTCCTTTATATTTATATGCCAGTATTAAAAAAACTATTTGTTGAGGTTTTACAGCTTTATTTATAATTCAATTAATATGTTGAGGTTCTCTATTTAACAATTAGCTGGGTAGCAAAAATGTTTGTTTAGTAATATCTAAATAATAACATAATAAATAACAGTAGTTTTTCAGCCACACAATACAATTTTAAAGTTAGATCAACCGTAGGTGGTACCGCCATATGTATCTCTTAATGTGTTAATGTAGATACTCTTTGAACATTTGTTTGTGTTTTTTGAAATAATAAACCCTAGAAAAATAAAAATTAATTATTTCAAATCTTACCATTTTCATAATATACAAACTTTTCAATACTCTTTTTCATAAAATCAAATCAATGACGTTATGCTATTCCATCAGATACAGCTTTATTTAGATTAAAGGTTATTCTTAATGTTGTGCAGTAAGGTTGGTGTCAAAAGAAATTCCTTACACTTAAATTTACTAATTTTTCATTCTTTCAAGGCTACTACTTTTGTATTTGATTAGGATTGTACCAATTCAAACTTTAAGTTACAACGTCTACTGTTAACTTTTACTTCGAAATTTTATCCAATTCTATCATGTTGTTAAATTGCATTCTCCAACAAATGCTAGGTTATAGCACTGTATTTACCTCTCAGGTGGAATTAATTACATCACGTTGTTTTACCTGTTTTGCTCGACCTAAAGTCAGTGGCGGATTTAAAATGTTTGCACCCCTAGGCACAATTATAATATGCGCCTCCCCCCTTCCCCTCATTTTTTTTTTGCAAGGGCTTTAGGAGGTTTCGTTGGAAATAGGTGTTGGGGAAGGAGGGTGGGGTGGGGTGGAAGTTAGTATTCGAGAAAAGATTTCTACGAAAGATAATCAAGCCTGTACAGTACATGTCATACAGTAGCTTGAGTAAACATTAAGAAGAAGGGGAGACTGACGTCAGTTATAAAGCGATTGCAAAGTACACTTATTTAAAAAGAAATATGGTCGTTCTGACTTTAAGTTGAACTATTCCGATAATGTTAGTCATTAATTCTTAAACGTAATTATTAAAAACAAAATATTATAATAAAAATAATGTTATCCAAAATGTACCACCCCCTAAAGCCACCGCCCTTAGGCCCGTGCCTAGTGGGCCTATAGTGTAAATCCGCTTCTGCCTAAAGTTTCAATAGATACATTTTATTATTGAAATAGTTACTTAATATTTATAGTTAATAACAACTTTGTATTATTCCCCCCAACACAACGGTAGCCATGGTCTTTCTAACTGCATACTATGCGTCTATCAAGTTTAAAACGTATGTTAATACAACAAAATATTGTGAGTTTGTTAAATGATACGTAGCGTAGAAGATAAATATATAATTCATTTAAAACAGTAACCCGTAATTATGCTATCAAATATAGAACCTTGAACAAAAAAATATTTTTTTGTCAAAACAATATACATTTATTTATGAATTATTTGAAAATATATCGTGATATTTTTTTATGGGTTTTAAATAAATACATTTCAAAACTATCGCCACAGTAAAACATTGGACTTTAAAATTAAAATAAATTTAGTTGCTAACGTTTTTCTTTGAAAAACAGTTGATATATTTTAAGCGAAAATTATTAGGGTTTTCCTTCAGTAGTATTATTGTACAGACAATTTAGCACATTGTAGTCTACTACATTATTTAAATCTTAATATTCCAATAAAGATGTAAAAAATTATTAATAAAACAATCAACAAAAAAAAACTTACAACGTTTGGTTTAGAACTAGGAACAATTTCCCAGAGAACATAGTAATTTCATTAACTAAAAAGTTCCAAATAGTTAACAAGTACCTACTACAAAATAGATGCGATTAATCCATTACAGAAAGATAAACGCCTAGTATATTTGAACACTACACAAACCCTTTTTTTATAACTTTTATTAAAAAAAACGTAAACATAATCTAACAAAAGTAAGTTGTTACCGAAATTTATATTCCTTAGATAGTAAAACACAAAGGTTTCGACTATTACAAACTCTTAGCAAACAAACCAACAAATTGAGAGAATTGATGCATCAATCTAGACAAACTAAGATACTCTGGTCAAATTGGCTTTCTTTAACTGTGTAAAACCAAAATTATTAAGATATATAGTATAATTTTTTAAGTGCTAAAATAAGCCTTTCTTTTTTTAGAAGACAGTTTGTAAATGTAGTCGTATTCGAATATTCTTGAGGGTGCTTGCAAGGATACTTTCGTCATCACCTTGGTAACTATATTATATATGTGACAAACGCACTTTCAATGAATAGTTGAATAACATAGATAAAGAAGGTAATGTAAACTGATGACAGTTTTTTCGGATCATACAGTTAACGTTCCTTAAGAACCCAATGCTGCTACCTACCAACAATCCTAGAAACTATTTTAACACAATCTACTAGATGTCATAAAAGTGAATAAGGGATTTCCATAAAACGCGCGCCATTTTCAATTTCTTAATTTAATTTATTATGTATTTGGTGTTTTTGTTCCCTTGGTAATACAATTTTTAAAAAATGCTGAGTTACGTTTTATTTAAGATAGCGGAATCGATAAAGTTATACATTTTAGGTAAGAACAAATCTCTAATAAAACATTTTCCGGTCAAACGCCGCACCAAGAGTTCGTTAGTACATAGCGACGACGATTCGTTTCAGTCCTTGGTCCCAATAACGTGATAGGAGTGCACCTGCGTCCTTGGCGACAACTCGGATGTTTATACATTTAATCAGGTCCTTTGCGATGCAGCTCTAAAGGGTACAAGGCAGTGAGTAATACGTCTAGGAGTCTAATATATCCCTAAAGAGGAGACATTATATACTAGCCGACATTACATTTGTTTAGCCTTGTGTCTAATGTAGCCTACCCTAAGAATAAATATGTATTTGAGATCTAGTTGCTATTATTTCTCTCCCTAAACACACAGAAACACAATTTTAAGGGGTGGATGTTCTATTATAAGAACAGCTGCTTGATCCTGTTTTCAGGTTGAATAGTATGAAAGTAAATTTGCCTATGATTCCCCGTACACACAGGTGATGTTTCCGTACTTAATTTAGTATAAGTCAACTTTTAACATGTGTACGACCAACTTTCATGGCAGTTAATAGAAAAATAAGAAGCTATCATGAAAATTGTTCGCGTTATTAGGTAGTAGATAGTTTTAAGCTATGCTTAAGTACAGATGCATGCATAAAATATATACAAGTAGTCTTAATCCCCATCAAGAGAAGTTGTGTCCGTAAGGACAGCAATTCGTAAGTTCATAGTCCTTAACACTACGAAGAATTTGAACCAACTTTAACTTTCTTTAAGACTGTCGTTAGGGACTGCTGCGGAAAGTCACTTACAGGTAAACGGTGAAATTAATATGGATATGCGAATAAAAATGACAGTATTAACGATAGTAAAGGAAACTGTCGTCATTGTTTACACGTATCGTATTTTCATTTATCTACCTTTAAAATCAATTCATAAATATATATTAAGGCAATCGTTATTTTACTCAAAATAAAATGATAAACATGTTGTATTTATTGGATTTTATGAAATTGTTTTAATTCAACGAGTATGAGTGAACAAAATATTATAATTTCTTTTTGGTTGGTATCATATCCCGTGATTAAGGATATAGAATGTATGCACAATATTAAATGGCATAGGGGATATAAGTTGTTTAGAGACTCTTAAGGATGATTAGTATATATATATATATATATATATATATATATATATATATATANAGAGAGAGAATATATATATATATATATATATATATATATATATATATATATATATGTGAGGTTATGGTTGCCATTACTGTATCACTAGTTTACTTACTTAATTAAGTAAAGAAACATCAACCATGTGTGGATAATAGGGGGTTAATCGAAAATTACAACGTTGGAGCATAAAGTGAAGTTTTTAAAAAATAACAACTTTAGGATAAAGAGCGAAACTTTTCCAGTGGCCTGGGTCAGGTCTAATAATTTCTGGTTTGAGTCTTAGCAGCCGAAGTTTAAAATCATTTATATTTGAATGGGGGCTCGTAGTCAGTTAGGTTAATTTCTTGTGTTAAATATCATGCTATTGTTCAAGAGTAAAATTACTTAGTGTCTAAGTAGGCCTATTGTGTTGTTAGTTATCGTATATTTAGAAAGTGATCGATTAATATACCTTATTTTTATTATTGTTATTACAAATACAAATGTGAAAAAATAAAATATTTTTATGAATTAAGTTTGCCCTGACAAGGAAAAAAAGGGAACTAGGTTTTTACAGAGATAATGTAGAGCTAAGATTTTCAGAGAGAATAAAGAACTAGAACTTTCCAGGAATAAAGCTGAACTTGGATTGCCCAAAGGAAATGAAGAACTATAATTGCCCAGGGATAATGCAGAACTAGGATTGTCAGAAGGAATAAAGAACTAGAATTGTCCTGGGATAACGAAGAATTAGGATTGTCAGGAGGAATGAATAACTAGAATTGTCAAGGTATAATGCAGAACTAGGATTGTCAGGAGGAATTAAAAACTAGAATTGTCCTGGGATAACGAAGAATTAGGATTGTCAGGAGGAATGAATAACTAGAATTGTCATGGTATAATGCAGAACTAGGATTGTCAGGAGGAATTAAAAACTAGAATTGTCCAGTGATAACGCAGAATTAGGACTGTCAGGAGGAATCAAGAACTATAATTGTCCAGGGATAATGCAGAACTAGAATTGTCAGAAAGAATAAAAAACTATAATTGTCTAGGGATAACGCAGAATTTGGATTGCCCAGGGGAAATGAAACACTAAGATTGTTCCAAGAGGGAATGAAATGTAAGTGAACTAGGATTGTGCACAGGGGTAAATAGAAGTGAACTAGGATTTTCAGGATGAATGGAAAGGAACTAGGATTATCAGGAGGAATTGAAGCGAGCTGGGCCCTGTGGTAAATGGAAGCTAAACTAAATGGGATTTTGCTTTGCTTTTGCTGAGTGGAGAAGTAGGAATTCCCAGAAGGNGGAAAGGAAAAATCCGAAGAGGGGGGGGGGGGGGACATAGACATGTTCTAGATTAAAAAACATTATACAATACTATATGTATGAGTGTTTGACAGGCCCCTCACATACAAGTAGACTAGAGGTGTCCCATGGGTTAACAAGGCTAGCGTCTAATTTATTATTATTATTGTTTTTATTCCATAACTTCAACTTTTCATATGAAACATGATTGAAATCTATATAATTATATCTTTCTATTATTTATAAAACTATAAAACTTATAACTAGAAATTGTTATTTCTTTGGGAACCTTTCATTTATATTTTGGCGTTAGCCATATAAAAACATTGAAAAAACAAACGACTTCTTAAATAACACGGAATTTCTAAACGTCTGCAACGCGTCTTAGTTTTCGGGTAGGTGGCCACCTTAAACTTTGGTTTATAGGCATCCCACTTGTTTTCGTATGTGAAAGCAATACTCACCCGCCACAAGTCGAACAAAAGTCATCTCATTGGCACAACTTCTGAACGTTTGGGATAATTATCCAAGACTTTTGGACTAAACTTTGTCCCTTTGATCAGCCCTTTGATATATTTATAATGGCTAGAAACATAATAATTCGTAAACAATCAGTCGCACCCACTTGCCTTAAGATATTAATTATTTGCCTATCATCTCAGTTTTAATAAACTTAACTATTCTTGTGTCTTTCTTTTGTTTACTATATTTCGCAATTCCCACTTTATAAAATTATCTCTCTCGATATTCCATTAGAGGAAGTCAAATTTGAAACGTGAAATAAAGTCACCGTCTTAGAACAAGCAGGTGCGATTGGTTGTGGACAATCTATAACAACGCGAAGTTTTGTGCAGCTGTAGTTTCATCCTCATGACCATTTGGTTTTATAATCACTGTTGGCTTGTGTGTGTAAACAATATACTTGTTACTCCTAGAATGTATCAACATGAGCTGCAACCTACCTTTAGTGACGGGCATACAAAGAATGCTGACAATATATCTTGCAGGTGCATTGGCTAATATATAGGTATGAACGATCTAGGAGTAGTAAGAATATTATTATATAAATCTATTATAGCTTATCAACACTGTTGGAAAAGTGTGTGAAAGAATGTATAAAGAAATTATTTTCGAAGAAAATGATACTCGTTTTTCAATAAAAGAGCTTTTATCACTATGCATATTTAGCCAAAATTTGTTTTGTTTTTGGATTTTAAATTAGAAATGTTGCATTTTATCTTAAATATATATATATAACTTCACAGCAACATATAAAGAGAGAGCTCAATATCTGTTTTCAGGTTTATATTTGTAACATAGTTAATTATATAAAGTGTTTAATAAACCGTTACCTTGTATTTAGGTTGTTATCAATTTGATTCTCAATCAGGGTGAAACGGATTTATTCAAATAGGTTTCCAGTACGCGGGTAAACGCACCTTGCTTGACTCTTGATTGGTTCACTGCTTGTTGTTACAAGGTTCTGCACAAAGAAATAAAGGAAGTCTTATTAGTCTTTGTCATGAGCGTCACCAGTGAGTACCTAAAATATGGTATTAGACGTTGGTTAATGATGACGTCATACCACGGTATGTCGTCTATTTCAGTCAATTAGAAAAGAGGGGGGAGCCTCATACGTATCGGCAATGATAGACTTGTCTTTCCATATATGAATTCATAGTTGTTAGAAAATCATAAGATGGCTAAATGTAGGAATGGACTGCATAGAAACATAAGTGTGTCGTCATCATTCCCATGCGCTTTATACCATCTTGTGTTGAGGAGTGGCATTTTCATGGCGTCATTTTATCTCCTTTATTTCCTGGTGTTGTTTTTCTCCAGTGATTTGAAGTTATCTATTAGTGCTAAAAATATATATATATTTACTGAACCAGTAAATCAAAGTGCTTTTGTTCATAGTAGCCGATGTTCAGAAAATAATGAATAATTTATCCTCTTATGAATTATTAAATATCCATTTTAGAAACGAAATTCAAAATGTATATAAATCATTTCAATTATAGGCTATGTTATACAACCTTATTAAAAACTAGCTATTATAGAACACGTATTTAACAAAAAAATGTATATGCGATCTTTCTCACTGGAATGAATTTTATTAATATAAAATATAATTGTTAGACCCTATGTGTATTATATATTTTTGGTTTTACGTGCTGCCAATAAATTGTTCTTAAACGTTGGAATGAATCCTTTTTAAAGAAGCTGATTCCTTTGTTTAGTATATTTATGAAACGCTTAAATGATTTACGCAAAACGTTAGTTATAAGTTGAGACTATTATAAAAATAGATTATGTTGGGAAATCACTTCTTTAAAAAGCGAAAATACAAATTAGCGTAGGTCAACATGACACATGAGAATGCCTATAGTTAAAGCAAAGATCAATATTTATGGTATGTTCGATATTTTAACCTGTTTTGACTTTAAGAAATGGCCACTCTTTCCCACAAATGCAATTTTTTCTTTGAAATACCAGCAATCTAAGTACGACATTTGTTATTTGTGTTAAACATTATTGAAAGATCATACAAATGTATTTTGTATAGTGGAGATTAGAGAAGTAATAGATATAAGAGTTGTTTGATTAATGAAAATAAAACCTGCACATTGTAATAAATGCACCAAATTTTACAGCATTGTTCTTATTTTTTGTTCACCAAATATCCAAACACCATATCTACCTTCATAATTATTGTTACTAATTTTTTTTAAATAATTATACATAAAATGTAGCCTCTTATTTCAAGATTCCCAATGTTGTATTAAAATATAATGCTAGTGTAACAGAAAATTTATTATTACTAATATTATTTTTAAAGGTTATTTTACACAGTTAGGGTCAGTAGCAGCTGTAATTACTCTTATAGTGAACTGCAAATCACTTGTTTCTTTTCTCTGCTCACGCCCTCCTCGCTTTTAAATCCCCTGGCC
>CABFOW010000780.1:86294-96405 GCA_902141385.1 Timema californicum | reverse complement strand
CATATCCAACATCCTTCTGGGCATCCTTTTCCTAACCATTCTTCTCACATGTCCATACAACCTTAGTCGTGCCTTCTCTATCTTGTCTTGAACTGGTTCTTATTTTACTATTCCTTTTATTCTCCCTTTTCTCATCCTGTTTAATTCTGTCACACCGATCCTGCTTCTCGGGAATCTCATTTCACTCGCCTTCATTCTGCTTTGATCCTGCTCCTTCATTACCTATATTTCTGCAGCATACGTCAATGTTGGTTGGTAATAGGCATTGTAGATCATTCCCTTGCACTTTTCTGGCATATCCCTGCTCCAAATCAGGCTTCTCACACTTCTGAAAAATACCTCTGATTGCCTTCCTCTCTCACTTATTTCTCTCTTGTTCCTTCCACTCTCCCCAGCTACTTGGAACTTTTTTCTATCTTCAATTGCTCCCGTCTCACTGTCACACCAGTTATATACCTGTCCTTCTTACTTGTCGTGATCACCCCCAAAACCTTGTTAACATTGAATATACATTTTTAGAGCTATTATGATGCTTGTAGGAAGGAGGCCTAGCCCAACATAATTTATTTATAGAATAAACCATTTTATTAAATGTTAATTTATATTATAGAAAACACAAAGGGTTGCGCAGCGTGGGTGTTTTAGTAACCTCAACTAGCAACAAAAAAACCCCACAACAGTTGAAGTGACAAAAGAACGATGCACCTAATTATTTAAGCCCACTTCAATGGACAAGTGGTCTAAGGCACCACTCTCCTGCTAGACTGGCCTGCTGATGATGGGGAAGTCGTGAGTCGAATCCTGGTTGGGTCTACTTAGGGTGGATTTTCCTACATGTTTTCTTATTCTCCTTCCAAGAAAATGTGGGTAGACTACCTCTAAAATGCTTCCTTCTTCAGCCCTACCTCACTAGAGTAATTATCATATATGCGTATATCCTGAACAGGTACAAAGACGCAATGATAAAAAACAAAACGAACAAAACCTAATTATTTAAGACATCGCAAACAAAGGCTGGCTATTGATACGGACTTGGGTGATATTATTGACGAGTTTAAAAAAAAATTCATTCAGCTGGTGGTTGACATTGTAAATAAAATATGTTTTTCAAAGAATAATGCTAAAAGTTAAAACATTAATTCCATCCTGTTTTAAATTTATTGTAACTGTTAAAGAAAAAATTAAAATAGATTCTGGAGGGAAGGGAGGGTTTATCCCATCTCCTACTCCCCCAATTGGCACCCCCATCAGCCACACCCTGCACACGCTTATGAGCAAACATATTTAGCTACAGTTTATATGTTCTATAGCAACTAAGGAATTATTATTATTATTACTATGAACAAAATCAGAATTGAAGGAAAGTAATTATAACAATGTGATAAAATTAACTTATTCTGATCATGATGATTTTTTAAGATCTGGATCCAATAAAAAGAGGATTGGACCTAATAAAATAGCCAATACGTATTTATTTTTACATACAGACGGATAAAAAGTAATCGATTGTACAAAGGGGGTAAATGTGATTTTAGTCAAAAAGTTAAATAATCCAAAGTAAACCGAAATAAAATAAAACTTTACGAGTAAGATCTCTTACACACAATTGCATGCCCATTTAATCAGTCCAAAGTAAAAAAAAAAATATGTGTATTAATTACAAGATTAAATAGGTCATTAAGAGCTATGAAGCCTTTTACTAATTATAATTCCAATCAAGGGGGTTCAAACCACCCCAAATTTTAGTTAACAAAATATATATAACTTTATTTATGGTTTTAACAATATCAAAATTAAGGCACAAGTACAAATTAGGAGGCTGTGTTACCTTAAAAAGCACTGAAGAGAGCTACTAAAAGTTTTTAATATTTATAATTTTTTCCAACCTTCGACAGTTTTGGGGTTATGTTTCCATAAAAAAATACTTCAGATAGCTTCTAGAACTGTTTAATATTTATAATTTTTTCTAGCCTCCAGCAATTGGAGGATGTGCCCACCAAACCCCCCTGAAATTATTGGCTGGCTACGGTCTTGATTCCGATTATTAACAACTTATTAAACTTGAGTTTTAAAATTATCAAAGGAATACGAAGATTAATCTTAAATTATGTATATATGTTACAGTTAGAATCCGAAATCCAATAAAACCCGATTTCACCAGGTAAAACTAGTACCATCAAAGCCATTGCCTCAATACTAGTTTTAACTAGTTAATTCTAGATTTAACTGTTTGCTGTCAGTGAAATCTAGCCCAAAAGGGGGGAAAAAAATGATAAACTAGTTAATGTGCTTGCAGTTTTGACTAGAAAAAACTAGTTCTCACTGAAATCCATAAGTTAAAAGTATTTTTGCAGATTTAAACTTTTACTGGGAAGGTGTGACTTCTTCCTTGAGCTCTCTTCGTTCTACTTGTCTCAGTGAATTATTAGCAGTTGACCAGTGCGCGTGGCTCGGTGGTCTTTATTTTATGACAGTGTTAACTACGCATATTGTTTATTTTTAATTGTTTCTACATCATGAGTGCTGAAAATCAATGTGAAGAGGATTTGGGGAGAAGGTGTAAAGTGTGTTTCATGGACCAATTACTTAATTCAGAGAAAAATTAAGAGCGTCATTACAATATAATGACAAGAGAAGACTACAATAATCTTTTCTGTGGAGGTTAAAAAAGCAAAATCTGCCGTGAAGAAGACACCTCTGCAATACCGTCGATTGAAAAGATTTGATATTATCGAAATCGGTGAAGTGAAAAAGTTGGTCTCAGGAGGTGAAACCGTAAAATATTGTTTTAAAAAATCTACGATGTTATTGAAGTAGCAAATGTAGCTGTAGGGCACGGAGATCGAGATAAGCTGAAAAAGAAAACTTCAAGAAAATACGCAAATGTAACTACAGAGATGATATATATTTTCTTATCGATGTGCGAAATCTGCCAACTGAAGAAAATTAAGAAAAATAAAGGCTTGGTTGGCAAACCCATCCTTCATTCTTGACTAAACAGCCGCTGCCAGGTGGATCTCATTGAGATGCAATCTTAGACTGATAATGGGTTCAAATTAATTATGATCTATTGGGACTATTTCACCAAGTTTGTGTTACTGCAACAGTTGTAAAGCAATTGGGCCGAATAGGTTGTCTATCTGTTTGTTGATATATTTCTGACATTTGGTGACCCGTACATTTTACATTCAGATAATGGTAGAGAATTTGTCATTTCGGTTATATCTGAGCTAGCTACATTGTGGCCATAGTTAAAGTTGGTACATGGTAAACCAAGACATAGTCAAAGCTAGGGCTCCGTAGAACGAGCTAACCAAGACATCGAAAACATGCCGGTTTCATGGATGAAAGACAACCACTCCATAAATTGGCCCAAAGGTATTCACTTTGTGCAGTTTATGAAAAATAGTGCTTTTCATTCGGGGATTAAACAATCGCCATACAAAACTATGTTCGGTATTGAGCCCAAATTTGGACTCACTGCATTTATGCTGCCATTCTAAGTTATAAAAAACGTCCCGGATAAAGATGAACTCCGAGAAGTCATCGAACAGATGAATGCAAAGGCGGAGGGAAATGAGACCAATGATGAAGAGGAGAAATAGGAAACGCTGGCTGATACTCCATAATGTATTCCTCTAGACAGGAAGTTCATGAAAATGTGTCAAAATAGGCTAGGAGAATGAGATTTATTATCGATGAAACACATCCTCCCGTTGACGTTGGAGATAATGTCATAATACCTATACCAGGTGTGGACAAATCCAAGGCAGATCTTCGAAACATCGTAGTAGCTATGCTTGATAAAAATAAATATTGGGACGAAGGATTGAGTGCTGGATAGATTATATTTCAAGTAGGTCCATTCAGTTTTAAAGTTTGAATTAAATTTTCAATCTAAATTTTAACGGATAGTAAACAAATCATATATTTATTTCAGACTTGATTCCGACGGTTCCCCTCAAATGTTCTTGGTCAGCGACCATGTGCCCGATCAGGAAATTTCTCTGAATATTGCAGCTAGGAAAGCAGCTATTGGAACAGTGTCTATACGCTCTTCATGCACGAAGAATTGTACTTCAAAGAGATGCTTGTGTGGAAACAGGGACACCTTTGCAATACAATAAGTGAAAAAAAAGATGTAATTGATGCTTTAAATAATAGACCCGGTTTCGTGGAATAGTGTTGTTATTAGTTGTCCCTAGAGACCACTAGTTTTATCTAACATCTGGTTTTGACTGTAACAGACTTGATTAAAAACTGTTTTAACTGGTCATTACGGGTATTGATTGACTACAGGATTTTTAGTAAATTCTAGTATTGACGACTGCATTTTGTTGGTTTTATAATTAACTAATTAAACTTAATATTGACGAAATGGCTTTGCTGGAACTAGTTTTGCCTAGTGAAATAGGGTTTTAACGGATTTCGGGTTCTAACTGTAACATATAATTATGTTACTTGCCAAATTATTATAATCGGAGATTATGGTGGTATATTTTGAGTACTTGAGATGTTATTTTATGCCTTAGCTCAGTTTGTACTAGGTAGCTGGTGTGCCTACAAAGGACGTAGAAATAGGGTGGGGAGGGTTCGGACCCCAGGGATTTGTTGTACCCCCCTTATATGGGGGTCTACATATACACATACAAGCTTAGTGCTATAGTGTTCTACTCTTACTACAGCTTTAATCGCATGCCATCAACCAAATACTAGTTAATTAATATTTAATATTCACCTACAAGATGCAGCTAGTAAAACTTCCGATTGCAAAATTAGCTTTGTCAACATTTCAAATGCTTTTATTTCCCTAAATTCAATATGGCATATGAAAACAAAATAACTTTCTTGGAATGATCTAGTAAGGGTGTCCAAGAAAAGGGGGCAAACATTTTCACTATAACCTTTAAAATCTTAATTGAGGAATTAACAAGAGGAGAGCGCAGCTTAAATAACAAAAAAAATTGTCGTATATGATGTGTACAGTAGCCCCATGGCTTCTTTGGTGCTGACTGACAGCTGACGGCTTTGGAAAGTTACCAGACTAAATTATGTATCCCTACGCCAAACCATATGATCTACATAGATTTGTGTTTAGCAGCTGTCACTTCTGACGGTCAAAATGTAGGTATATACCTAAATGTTGACTGTCAGAAGTCAGCTGTGAGCTGTCAGTCACCACCAAAGAAGCCATGGGGCTTCTGTAGCTTATGTAAGGGGGTTACTAGCCTTCCCAACCCATTCTTTCAACACGCCTACTTACGCCAAATATTAATTTTGAATTAAGAAAATTTGAAATTATACACTAAGTGTTAACAACATCGCTAACTATTACAAGGTTGTGAGAGGTGTGGAGAAAATCGAATGAGTGGTAAAATAGTAGCGGCTTGTTGCGAATATAATAAGTATTAGTGTTAGTCATACAAAAATATGTCAATTATTAAAAATCGTAGATATATGCTTGACACCTGACTATTAAAAGAACCATCTGCTAAAACTATTCCCTACGAAGAACCAAAACAGGTAAGATGTTTTTAATTTGGAATTTTTTTAAATTTTCCCCGCGTTTTCCTACGGTATCTAATTGGTTGAACGTATAATTAGGCCACTAATTATATTAGTGTTGTGATGATAAAGGCAAAATATAAATTAAATGTAACAGGATTTGTGGGGGAGTGGTTAACCATTTAAGAAAAACGGCCCTCAGTATACTCAGCCGGGATTCAAACCCCTACATCTCCGTCACCAGCAAACAAGACTATTAATGAAATTCGACTTTTAGATTATGATTAATATTTACATTTAATTTGCAACCGAACCCAAAAATGTGAATATGGAAATTCTGTTTGTCTGTCCATAGGTTTGTCTGTCTGTATCTGTTGCCACAACCGAAACGATTTGATGGATTTTGTTCAAACTTAATATTTAGGCATTATATGGAATAGCCTTGAGCAGTTTTTAAAATTTTAATTCTAACCCTTAAAATAAGGCTTCATTAATATTTTTGAATTTTTTTAAATGTATTATTTATTTTTGTTTCAAATGGATATTTATGGTGTATTTTGCATACAAAATAATATTGTTTGCGTATTTTTCGGGGAAAATATTTGCTTAAGGGTAGTTTATCAAAGACTAATTTTGAAAAATTAGATGTTTCTCAAAAATCGTTCTAAAAATGTTGTTTGAAATGTAGATATTAGGGCTGATTTATATAATTAATTTCAATGTGTAGTTGTTTCTAAGAGAAAATTTTTATTGATTTATAGGTAGCTTACGTTTTATTATATATTTTTTAATTTAAAATATTTAGAAAATGGCTTTAAAGTTTTTGTTCAAATTTTAAATCCAGGCAGTATTTTACATAATAAATAGGCCTATAGCTAACTAATTAATTTTCAGAGAAAAAAATATTTATTTAAATCTAGTTTACATATAACTAATATTTTGCAATTCAAAGATTTCGAAACTTGTTTAAATGATTTTGTTCTAATTGTTTTATTGATAAATAGAACTATATACTGGATTTACAGAAAAAAATTATTTAAGGATAATTTACTGGGGTCAGAATTTTTTAAATGTAAAATATTTCGAAAAATGATCTGATATTTTTATTTAAAATTAGTATCTCGGGAGTGTTTTACATTATAAATAGAAGTGTTTGTGTTTTAAAAAAATATTTAAAATAGTTTACTGATTGACTTAAAAATTATACCGGTGTATAATGAACCTAACAATTGTGTTCAACCCAAACGGGTAATAAGACACGTTACTAAAAAAATGTTCAAAATTTAACTTTTATTCGAAGAGATCATACGATGATGAAAAATATGTTTAAATTTCTTAGGAATACTTATTAAAGAGTGCTTTATTAATAATCTATTTTTAAAAATTGTGTTCCATATTATGATATACTGTATAAGAAGTTGACTGAGGCGTACCACTTATTTTGGAAAAAAAAAAATCTTAAATTTTCCTTCAAGATTAATCTATCTAAATTCAGCGACATTACCAGCGACCTTCCTTCATTGACTGAGGTGTCAAACAACTCTCCGGGCCACAGTTGGTAGTAAGGTTGTGGAACGTAGGACAGGGTGTCCTTATATACTCATGAAATGTACTTTTAGTGGTTAGAGATAAATATAGAAAAATTTTCTATTGGACCACCCTAGAAAATTTATCCTTAAACGCCCTTGGTGCCTATTGATCTAAGGGCCTATGATTCAAATTTTTGAAATGTTAACAAAATTAATAATTGATAGGTTTGGGCCATTCATTCCCTTTCATTATGAAAAAATAACGGCTGGGAGACCGGTTGTTTTATTTTCTATAAGTTAGTTTGTAAGACATGTACACTGATATAACCATTCGGTTCAGAAATAAATTATTGTGTTCACTTTCAAATTAATTAAGAGCATGCATAAAGAACGGGATTTATGCTTCCTAGGACTCCCTCCTCCCTTCTTTATTAATCCCTTTTGTTGCACGCCCTTCATTTAACATTAAATCATAGAGAAAGGAATAACATACATTTCTCTATGCTTAAATGTAGCCATCCCACCTTGCTTGGTTCCACTTTGATGTGTCTTACGATAAAAGATAAGGTAATAGTATATTTGGTCAAGGTTAAACTTATTATGTTATTTCACATCCTTGCCTACATTTTATTTTCACACTATTTTAATATATATTTTGTGTTCACTAAAACTCTAAAAGGCATTGTTGTCCCCATAGTTTTGAATGTGTCGTTTAATCTTTCCAACAACGGGCGAAGTCTGCAAAAACACTTTATAACGACAAACAACCATTGCAGCGACTTTGCTCACAGAACAGCCATGTTGGTAAATGTCTGAATTTTAGGAAGAAAATAATTGAAGATTGGATTTTCGTCAACTGGGAGAATTCGTTATCAACCAAGCAGCGAGTTTATATAAAGTCTTAGATCAAAAATTTTGTTCTCTTAATTTATCCGAATGATTTTCGTATTTTACGGTTATACCCTTTCACCATTGATTTAAGATTATATTTATATAGCTCATATTTACATATAAGATTTCTTATCTCCTGACATGATCTCATGGGAATATATATATATAGCTATTTATATAAGAATACAGTACAAATAAGTTGTTAACCACTCGCCTGCTGTCAAGGAATGTAAAATTAAGAATATACAAAACCATTTTACCGGTTACTTGCTATGGCTGTGAAACATGGTACAGTAGCCCCGTGGCTTCTTTGGTGCTGACTGACAGTTCACAGTTTACTTCTGACAGTCAACATTTAGGTATATACCTAAATTTTGACTGTCAGAAGTGACAGCTGCTAAACACAGGTTTTTTGCAGATCATGTGGTTGTTCGTATGGATACATAATTTGGTCTGGTAACTTTACAAAGCCGTCAGATGTCAGCTATGAGCTGTCAGTCAGCACCAAAGAAGCCGTGGGGCTACTGTAGCATACCTTACATGATCAAAAAAAATGCATGGTGTTCGAAAACAAGGTGTTTAGGAAGATTTTTGGTCCATAAAGGAATTAAGATACTGGGAAGTGTAGGAAGTTACATAACGATGAGTACCTGTACTCTTCACAATACATTGTTGGGATGATCCAATCTCGCAGATTACGCTGGGAAAGACATGCAGTGCGGATGAAATAATATAGAATTGTGTTCAGGGCAAACCCAATGGGAAGACAGCATTGGGAAGATCTAGACGCAGATGGGAGGCTAACATTAGAATGGACTTGAAAGAAATAGGTTTAATGAGGTGGACTGGATAGAACTAGCAAAAGATAGGGAAGAATAGGTGGCGCACTTTTTTTAAGTGCGGCAATTAACTTTTAGTTCCAAATTCTATAGAGAAAGTAAGTAATATATAGTATCTTTCACACATATATTATAATATTTTATTTAACTAATCTCTCTATGTATAGACCTTAGTATTATATTATTTAGTCAAATATAAGCATATTGTAAGTTCTACTTTTTTTCTACCAAATAATAATAATAATTACGTAATATTTGTCTAGTGTGTATGCTATTCATTTATTTTTTAATGTACGTTATTCTACAGGAGGTATTGTTTCGTCATATATTTCATTTATTCTTCTGGGACATTTAGGGGATGATTGCTTTAAGTATAGTTTAATTAAGGCTCTCGAACTAGACCAGAAAGTGATGTGGAATGGATTTTAAGTGGGAACCATCGACTACGGTCAAGTTAAGCAATACAAATTATTTTGTATATGATGTCGCCTTCACCTATTCTGTAAGGTAGCAAGCCTACCTTTCATTATTCCCCTACGGCTGGGGTGGGCAACCTCGTCACACGTGCTGAATTGACCGTTAAAGTGTGGCGAATAAACAAATAAACATTTTCCTGGCGGATTGTAATGGTTGTAAACTTGATAGTTCTTACAAATCATTGGAAACAAACAGATTTTAAAATGTCGCATTACATTGTATAACATTTTCAATTTGAACCATTTTCATACCCACTTCAGTGGTCGCATCGTCTAAGGCACTATTCTCTCAATAGACTAGACTGCCGTTGAAGGGAAGATCGAGGGTCAAATCTCGGTCGGGTTTATTGAGGATAGTTTCCGTAACGGATTTTCCACCTTCTCCCCACGCAAATGTAATACACTGCCTATTACTATAGCCTCACTAATCTTTAAAACCACTAGCATAATTAGTATATAAACGTATAACCCGAATGGGTAGTAAGACGTGGGGCTGAAAATAATTGTTATCATTTATGTCTGAGCTAATAATTGTAACTGACTATTCAAAGCGTACACGTTTTTAATAAACTTGTTCAAACAGTGGGTGTTATTTTTAATGTTTGGTCGAGCAACCTTTTTTCTCAATTTTAACACGGTGTGGCGAATTCCACTTCTCATTCGCCACACCAGTGGATACATTGAAAAATATGTTGCCCACCTCTGCACTGTGGTATGGCACTAAGATATCGTCATAGTCAAGGTGACGGCCACCTTTCAGGGTAAGTAAACGGAGTTTACCTGATGCGATTCTGGTAGGGGCATCTAACATAAAACATCTCAGCATATTTTACTTTGCTCTGCAGCAGATACTTTGGTATTACGTGGGGGG
>CABFOW010000780.1:67796-86113 GCA_902141385.1 Timema californicum | reverse complement strand
TACAAAAGATTTGGTATCTTGTATTTTCATTCTTCGTAGTGGCATTCAACGTGGGGCCATTGCCATTATACATGATTATAGATTTTCTATTTATAATACTATACATATAATATATACATTTTTTTTTATATTTACAAACGCATTATGTATACGTATATTATTTATATAGTATTTAAGTTTTAACTTCACAAATGGTTGTATTGCTTAGCTCCACTATAGACAGCTTATGAGATAGGGAGGAACATGGTGTAATCGGCTAAGATAAGTCTGCGACCTTTATTGATTCCACTAGTATGTAGTGTAGATCATATTATTATTATTATTATCAGCACCGCGTCTTACTACCCGTTCGGGTTATACGCACTTACGCTAATGAGTAATGGTAGGGTGATTGTGAGATCTGGCATTCCCCACATTCACAAGATGTCTTGTCAGAGGTGAAGGAAGGGTTTGGTAATCAGATAAATCTTTGCCGCGACCGGTAAATCATAAGATAGGATCATAATATTATCAGTTAAGGTAAGATTTCTACCTTTCAAGGTAAACGGAGCTTACGTGATTTTCTATGTAAATCTAAATAATGGTATTTCGATTTTCTGTTCGAATAATTGAAAGTTTCGGACATAAATAAAACTAAACTCTAAAAATGTGTTATTAACTACAGGTAACCGTATTGGGCCCGCTTAATAACTGTCAGGTTCATCTATTCTATTTGCTGCTGACAGGGAGGTCAGGTTTTGAATCTCAGTCCTTTTTTTAAAAAATGTGAGTATGTTTTATCTAATTTTAAACTACTCATGGATTAAAATACATACATCCAAAAGATTAGAAAGACGCGATGGGGAAAAAACCATTTTAAGCTTCTGAACTCTTGGCGTGAACACAAGGCGGGGTGGAAGAGACGAGGAAAGGTGTGTTTGCAATTTTTATAACAAAACTTTTATTGGCCAAAATAAATTATATATTTCTTCAATAGAAACATAAGAGTTAAATTTTCTTTGAACAATGATATCAACAAATCTTTCATATCTTTCATGAGTAGGGGCATTAATTAACAATTTTTTTAAATTAATAAAGTGGACATTTAATTATAGGGCACTCTTGGCCGATATTCAACAACTGTTGATATTTCTGTGTGAAGAAATTTAATTTATATTTTTTACTGGAGAATTATTTTATTTCTTCTGACCAAAAAGTTGTTTTGATATAAAAACTGGAAAAACACTTACCTTTTGTCACCATCCCTTCCGCCATATCTAAAAACAAGGTATTTGTGTTCAGATATCTGGAAAAAGTAAATGTATTCGAAAATATGAAGCTAAAGCTCTCTCACATCGAAAGGTTGAATCCAGCGCTCTCTTTTGTATATTAGCTTCCCCCACTAAAAATTTAGTTTCCAACTCAGCTACTAGAGTCGTTGGACTATAAAAGCGTCTTTGCGGTCCTAGTGGTGATTAATTGTACTTTCATAACCTGATTGTGCTGCTACCTACCTAATATTTTGGAAATAATTGACTTGTTAGCCTTTAAATTATTGAGAATAAACAATGTTGCATTATTAATTTCTAATTGACATTATGTAATATTTTCACTGTGAATAAAAGATCGCATGACAGTCATGGACATGTCGACAAAAATAAAATCGACCTTTGTTATTGTGGTCATTGTTATAACAATGTTGTGGAAATAAATATTGCAGGAAAATTTAATTTTTATAATTGATTATTTTTGTGGACAGGCTTAGCAAATCTTTGTGTTAGTATGAAAATTTGTTTGTTTAGTAGGCTTATTTATAATTATATGGTGTTTACTAAACCCAAAAGAACTTATTTATATCAGTAAAGTTCAATAATTGCTCAGTTCTATTTTAGGTCTTCTTTGAAATTGTGTTGCTTGGTAATTTTTAATCAAACCCATTATTATTAATGTTTACTAACATGTCAAATGAAAAATATTGTGTAGACTGGTCCGTATTGGTCGTCACATGGTATAAGTAGTAAGGTTTGCATTATGATGGGTTGCTTATGGCTAGGAGGTCGATCCTCAGCTGGGTGTGTGTGATTTATCATTCTGGCATTCATAATATTCTCTCCACGCTAATTCAGGTGCACTTCCTTCAAAGTACCTTCCTTGGTAGCCCTATATTCCTCTAAATATGGCATTATCAAACATGGTGGCAAATGTTATCCTGATATTAGTGCTGTGGTAATTTTTTAAAATCATTTTCATCAAATTAGTTTATGCTGTCAGGATGATGTACCGTTTGATATATATTTGATTTACCAAAATATTTATTCAAATTTCAAATTCAATTTTATACTATTTGGTTGTTATCGACCCCCTGTTTTGGTAAGGAATTAACGGATATTTTCAGTACCCACTAATCATTTTCAATATTTCTTTACATGGTTTGTCATTTACAGTGGCGGATTTAAAATGTTTGCGCCCTTAGGTACAATTATAATATGTCCCTTCCCCCCAATTTTTTTTTTGTCAAGGGCTTTAGGAAGTTTCATTGGAAATAGGTGCTGGGGGAGGGGGTGCGGAAGTTAGTATTCGAGAAAAGATTTCTACGAAAGATAATCAAGCCTGTACAGTACATGTCCTACAGTAGCTTGAGTTAACATTATGAAGAAGGGGAGACTGACGTCAGTTATAAAGCGATTGCAAAGTACACTTATTTAAAAAGAAATATTATCGTTCTAACTTTAAGTTGAACTATTCCGATAATGCTAGTCATTAATTCTTAAACGTAATTATTAAAAACAAAATAAAAATAATGTTATGATATATATGCCTGTATGCCTCACTAAGTTTCTCCTTAATACTTACTGTTCCTAAAAGTGACAGGGAAACAACATTATCAACGTGCTTCTTTGACTTCTCATGCATTTCAATTTTTTCTTTCCTTTTGTTTATATTTCTAAAACCCTCTTTTGTCCACGGTACATCATCTCCAAACAGCAAAACAGTGCATTTTTTACTTCACAGCCGCAAAAACAACTTTTCCGTTGGTACCATTCAGAATTAAAGCTACGAATTTATTTCTTCTTGTTGCTTTTGCCTAGATGAGATATTAGAATAGCAGGCGTTGAACGACCTCTTTTATTAACTGTATCTTTCTCATGGAGAGATTGCTGTGAAAACTTAAGCTTTTGAAGTTCACTTACAGTCACAGACATAACTTATTTCTTGGGGATGCGAGGCCATGGTTAAAAGTATTCTGTTAAATAAAAGAACCGAAAAAAAATTAATCAAATAGAATATCTGGAAGCAGAATATTAATCTAATTCTACACTTTATCACATTCAAGAATATGGTACACGGTTTTTAAGCACAACACACGCTGAGTAAAAAAAAAAAAAATCTTCCGCCATCACGCCGGAGCCGGCACTGCTAGAGCAACAGTGGTCTCTCTATCTGGCAGTCCCGCCTTCCTCCCCACGCCCCTGCTATGTACACATTCGCACAACAGTCAAACACCACGTCGCTGGCACTGTGAAGCTCGCAGTTCCCTACAAAGATTTTTGTATATTTTTCATAAACTGGGAGATGGCTACTGAAGTACTGACGTTAAGCTTAGGGAATATGTATTGTACTACAAAAATAAAATAAAATTAAAGAATAAAGAACTCGTTGTATTAATTTTTTAGATAATATCAAGTGGAAATGGGGTGCTGCAGTTCCGCAGTGCCTATACACGAGCCGACACTGATGTTATCAAAATGTGCTACCCCCTAAAGCCGCCGCCCCTAGGCCCATGCTTAGGGGGGCTATAGTGCAAATCCGCTTCTGGTCATTTATAGTTTTAAAAAAAGACTTACGTACAAAGTGTTACCTAGAAGTAAAATAATATAAAAAGCAAACAAATTAGTTAAATTTATATTCATAAAAAAAATGTAAGCTCACGTAAACTGGCATTGTTTGATTTTATTTTACAAAGGCTGCTAGCGAATATAACATAAATTCTGATAATTTAAAAAATAATCATCTATTGTTTAAGTTTAAAATATGAAAATTTAAAATAGGGTCTACTGTATCAGATTATTTCCTTTAGCCGGAAAATTTAAAATCATATTTAAATAAAAACACTTTTAAATGAAGAAATTGACTCAGTGGGGACTTGATTTTCAATCTAGGGCGGGATAATCCAGTACCATAAACTGAGCGTGGAGGGGGCTATGTGCAGTCACTGGAACAAACCGGAAAGGGGTTAACTCGAGGAGTTAGTACTCGCACATTCTGAAGGAAATAATGGTCGAAGTAAAGTATTTACTCTTTTATAACAACTGAAGTGTACAAGGAAAAAACAATCAAAGTCATATTACACTCACTTTTCAGGACAGCAGCTTTTATATTTAAAAAAATCCCCATTAGAGCCCCAGCAAATGTTTTTTTTTAATCATTAATTTAAATATGACAAAGATCTCTTTTAACCATAATCTAAAGTGAATTAGAAAAATCTAATGATTTATTAAGCGATGGTAGCACTAACTCAATTTAAAATTAGACGTTGCCTCTCTTTTCCTCTGTACAAATGTAAATAATATAAAATTAAAACGTGTTAACAACGACTAAATGGATGTAATTTAGTAGGCCTGGTAGCCTACTCTTGTTTATTTTCACTTCACTTTCATTATTATCTAGGTAGATGCTTATTGCTTAGTAAGCCTACATTGAAACAGAATGGTTTATGAATAATAGTACTCAAGCGTCTGGACTCTAATGTAAATTTAATATAAGACTTTCTAAACGGTTAGCAAGCTGTCTAGATCATCCGCCATTTTGTTTAAACGTCTGTTCGCCAAGTAGTACCACAGCACGAAGCGGGAATATGAGATAGCTCGTTCAGCGAGTAAAACCAAACGACGCTAGGCGGAGCTGAGTGGAACTAAGAGGGATATCCCGTTCCGCTCCGCTGTAGTGGGCGCGGGCACATTCTAGAAACACAGACACCAAGCGTCACGCGAGTTCCGCTCAGTCCCGCTTGGGTGAGCCGAGACAGTGCTGTGCGAGTTGTTTCGTCATAATATTTGCTTGTCGTAAAGGGATTGACTAACGAAATGAATTCTGATATGAAAGAAATACTTATACAATGTATTCATGAACGAGAGTTTCTGTACGACACCACCAATCCTAATTACAAAGATTTAGAGAAGAAGGACAACGCGTGGGCAGAAATCAGCAATGAACTTGACTACGGAAACGGTAAGTGTGTGCTATGTTTTCATTCATCCCGGTCTTGTGTACTCCGGGGCCCAACTTAGCGTAATTATTAGTGAAGCAGCATTGTTTAAACTAATAAATTCTTGTATAGTGATTTTTTTTCTTTTAAACTTAAGCTTTTAATACAATCAGGGTTGTGACTTGAGGGTGGGGGAGTGGGGGTATTAAAAACAAGCTTAAAATTATTATTATTATTTAAATAAAATCCTCGCTATTTCCTTTTGGGGGACTTCACGAGCCAATAAAAAAAGTGGATTCGACCTTAAATGCAATAAAAATTCCACTATTCATATGTCTTTAAATGAGGCTAGTGATCTGCTTCAGTGGGCACATAGACAAAGACGTTAGTCTCGTCTGATCTTGTAGGGCGGGTAATGTAGATCGCTGGGTTATAGTACCAACAGGGTGTACTGTGGTGGTTTTTTTAAACCTAAATTGATATTCATATTTCTCTCACGCACATTCGGATGATTACATTTCTTCTAAATTCTACCTCACTCGCCCCTACTCAATTAGTTTGAAAATAAGGATGGACCGGACGGGCAGTAAAACTTGGAGAGAAGATAAAGTAGGAAGTTTGTTTGTCACCCACAAATAGTAGGCTAATAATTTGTCTAGACTCGAGATAATGTAAGGCACGTTGAGGTGGGATGCTAGGGTGCGAGTTAAGGTGAGTATTTTTTGTAGTTTCTATAGCATTTTTTTAATAAATAAAATATTGCTTCAATACAAACATAGAGTTTAATTTTATTCACATGGTGATATCAACAGTTGTTGAATATCTGACAAGAGTGTCCTAGAAATTAGTGAGGACTTTTTCTCCTAAATTACAAAGTTTTTTTGGGTGACCTGGCGGTCTAGGGGTAAGGTGTCAGACTTCTATGCTGGCGGCCGGGGTTCAATCCTCGGTCCCGGCAAAGATTTATCTGAATACCAAACCCTTCCTTCACCTCTGACATCTTGTGAATGTGGGGAATGCCAGGCCTCCACCGTGGTTCGGATTCCACGTTAAACTGTAGGTCCTCCATTTCATCTCACAATCACCCTACCCATTACACATTAGCGTAAGTGCGTATAACCCGAACGGGAAGTAAGACGCGGTGCTAATAATAATAATACAAAGTTTTTCATCTATTGCCGCTGTGCTCATGACAATTATTCAACCACTATAGATATCATTATGTGCAGAAAATTAAACTCTGTTTCTACTGAAGCAATATTTTATTTATTTTACCGAAAAAAAAAGATTTTCTATTTAAAATGCAAAAACGCTGACCTTTTATCGCGTCCCCCCTTCCAACCTACCTCAAAATGATATTACGGTAAGAAGGTGGGTAGGTTTAGAAAATACATAAAAATCCAGTCAACATTGAAAAAATGTAGCTGGCCCATTATATTATTATTATTATTTTATTGTTATTGCTACAATGTCAAAAGGATTAGTTGAAGTTTGGTGCATAATTAATATATAACTATTTTTAATAACGTTTGTGATTTTCAGTTACCTAGCTTTTTATGGTAAGCTCACGTTTTATTTTATTGGTAATTTTAATTTAGTCAAAATTAACCAATACATAAGCATTAATTATATATATTACACTAAAGTAGCTGGTATAAGGATGGTATAATTTAGAGGAAATGTACCCAAATTTGCGTGGAGAAAAAGTTGAAAATCCATTTTAGAGTGACGCCTTAGATCATCCGGACACCGAAGCGACTGATATGTAGGAGTACTATTAGTATATTCTTCTGAGTAGTTATTTTTGTTGTGTACCCTACTGGATATTTATTTGTGTTTGATTTTGTTTCAGTCATCAGTAGGCCTATTTGTATTTCCCAAGTTGAGACAAATCCTATAATGTAATTTATATTAAAATCCTCAAAAGGGGTTGAAGGATAAGCGAGTTAAATCTCAGTATTTGTGCATTTATTCTAAAACAATTTTTGTACAAAATCAATTAAACTAATGGATTGTTGCGGCAATGGTTGCTGATCATCGTACTAAAATATATTCAAGACCTTATATTGGGAAAGTTCTATAAAATGAGGCCTCACTCGACTTTATAAATAAAGGTATACTCGTTAGAAGCTACACATTTTCCAAAAAATTTCAGTTTCTTTTAGTATTTAATTTCTAAGTCAAATTATTTTCCCTTCCACACCACGATGAGAACTTTGACCCATCTCCTAGCTCTTTATGTACCTTCCTTCACCTCTGACATCTTGTGAATGTGGGGAAAGCCAGGCCTCCACCGTGGTTCGGATTCCACGTTAAACTGTAGGTCCTTCATTTCATATCACAATCACCCTACCATTACACATTAGCGTAAGTGCGTATAACCCGAACGGGTAGTAAGACGCGGTGCTAATAATAATATATCTCAACTCTGATCATTTTTATATGGAACAGTATATTTAATTTCTTATAAGCTACCCGCCTCTGTGGCGTAGTTGGCTAACGCGCTTGTCGTGTTGAGCTCGGCTGCTGAGGACGGGGAGATCGAGGTTCGAATCTCGGTCGGGTGAACTGGGGGTGGTTTTTCCTAAATGGTTTTCCACTCTTTATCCACGCAAATGCGGGTTCACTCCATCTAATTCAACCTTCCCAATTCCTAATCCATTAGAGTAATTAGTACTTAAAGCGTATAACCTGAACGGGTAATAAGACGCGGTGCTAAATATCATTATATTACTATTATTACTTATAGCTTATTAATGATGGATTTTACAGAAAAATGTGTATAGATGTTTTTTATAGAGCATAAAATTATGCAAAGTAAAATTACTACTGAGTAATTTTCCATTGAATAATAAGATATTTATGAAACAAAAACAACACTTTCATCTCTTAATAAATTAATTTTGGGTGGGTGGGCCTGCGTTGTGGGCCCCATTTTGGTCGCTGCCCTATGGTAATTTGCCACCTACGCCACCCTATGGTTACACCACTGGATAAATACCACCGAACACACAACAGAAAAGCTGAGAGAGTGCCAGGAAAAACCGGTTTTTATTAGAAGGTACTATTTTTTTCCAACGTCATGGACACCAAACCCTTAAAATGACTGTTCGTTTGTCTAAATCGGCTAAGCCGTCTTCTTATAATGTCAATTACTGAAAATGGGCATATTAAATTATAGATAGATATTACTTCAGTAGAAACGTTTAGGTTAATTTTATAACTATACAATCGCAACAGTTTTTTAATACATGGTATATGAACTTAGTGGTATTTTACCAAAACTTTTTAAATAATGAGAAAAGGTTCTGGTTGAAATCCACAATGTCCATGACAAATATTCAAGTACTGTTAAAATTAATAATTGTAATCATTTTAGTTAATGTATCTACCAAAGCAATATTTTATGGACCCAAATTTTCGTTTCTCTCAACCTCACTTCAAGACTTTGACTTGAAACCACAATTTTATGGAATAGTGTGACTCAATTTTATTTTGACTCGTGTATTTGTGAAAGAATTATATTTTATTTTCCTTTGTTAAAGTAAATGAATAATAAAGACTAAACAACTACAAAATAAGTAAAAATATATATACTTAACTAGTATAGTCAAAACTAGGGATGTGCGAAGTCCACTTTTTCAATTTGAAGAGAACTCGGAGATATTCTCGAAACCAAACCGAAGCTCGAATATTTTCTTTTATTTTTTGTTTTATTCTTGAAAAAATATATTCTGGTTATTTATATTTTTTTATGCACTAAAACTACTTGTAAAAGATTTTATTACATAATTATTCTTTTTATTATTTCATGATACTCTGATAAATCAATTTACTATCCCAGTATGCAATTCAATTTCCTCACAGTTTTTCCATATGCTGTAAATATTAATTTTTAATGTCCAAAACAGCTCATAATGGCTATAATTGAACATAAATTGAGTATTTTAGCTGTCAATATTTTTACTGGCAAAGCTTCGAAGCCAGAATTGGTTTCGAAGTGAAGTCAAAGCTGATGTGTGTTTCGAAGTTAGGTCGAAGTTTCGAAGATTTGCACAACCCTAGTCAAAATTATAGCTAAAAGATATGGCAAAAAAAACAGAGAAATCAATATTCACTGTTGCCAAACTTTATACAGTGGGTCGCGATATTAAATTTTTCCAAACAAAATCAAACTTTGTTTGATATTTAATGTTCACTCTTTTCATACCTGCATCGGCGGGCACGCGTACTAAGCTTTAAGCTCGTCTGGTCTGGTTTACCGATGATAGGAAACCTTGGGGTTTGAATCCCTGATGAGTGTACATTACATTTCCCACTCCTCCACCACACGAGTTCCGGGTACACTTTCTCTAAATTCTACCTTCTTACTGCAAGCACCAAAAGTGTCAGTGTGCTGATAGTCCGGGTGGATAGGGGAAGGAAAGGTGAAACAAAAATATTTTACTAGAATTTTTTTTTATGAGTATTCAAACTTAGAATAAATTGTTGCCGTATTTTTATATTTTTGTTGTTGTTGCAGGGACTATATTGAAGGCAGAATGGAAGAAAATTCGCGATAATTTTCGGGACGCCTTAACTAGAAGTAAACTTAAAGGTGGACAGGCTACCAAAGACGTGACTAAGTATCGGTTTTATAACCAGCTCAGCTTCTTAATTCCTTTCATTACCAGCAAAGGCAACAACCGAATCAGCAGAATGCTGCGAGCTGGGAAACAAAGCGCATCCATCGAGGTAGCAGACGGGAGCGTGGGACAAGGCATGGAAATATTCACCACCAACGAACAAGGGAACCCTATAAAGGACGAGATCATCACCGTAAGAATCGCCTTCCGTCAACAAGCGTCGATCTAGACGCGGGGAAGTTAAACTACTGATGAGGACGAATGACCCTTTGCTAAGAGTAGAAGAAGCGCATGCTGAAGAAAGTGGCAGCAAAAGGGTTAGGACACAAATAATATCTCATCAAGGAGATGCCCTCAAACAATTCTTTGACGCCATGTGTGAAAGTACGAGGATGCTACCATTTAGTGCCCAGTTGCAGGTCAAGAAGAAAGTTTTTCAAATAGTTTCGGATGCAGAGGAAGAATGTATAAAGTAGTCTCTTCTTGCGAGAGTAGCCTATACAGGTGTATACAGATACATACAATCCCTTTTCATACGGCTATCCCTTATAATGTCCAATGCGTCTTACTACCCATCCGTAATATCTGCATATTTATACTCGTTGGGTAACTATGAGTTAAGTGGTATTTAGAATAAAATTACTTGGTTTTTGCATAGAGGAAGAGGAGAAACTATTGAGAGAAAGATATCCTCAATACACTCAACCGGAATTTCCGGCCTCCCTGTCATTGACAATCTAGTATATTACTAGAATGACGCTCTTTTAGTTTGTATTAGTGGGGATAGTAATGTTAGGGGTGAAAGGTTACAGCGGGTTTCTTCTTAAATGGTTTCCTCCACTATCACTACGCTAATGCGGGTACATTTGGTCGAAACTCTACCTTTATCACTCCAACCCCATTGATGTATTTAAATGCGTACTACCCGTAAGGGTATATTTGCTAACTGGCAGGTTAATGAAAGGCCCAGCATCCTAAATTAAAACATATATATTATATCTAGTTTAAGTTAGTCGGCTAATTTATGGACGCAATTGTTACTAGGGTTCTTGATAGCATAAAAAGTTGTTGAGATTTCTTGAAAAGATTTTAAACTGTATATTTGGACAAAAATGAAAAAAAAATGCTTATGATGGCTGGTCTTTGCTACAAATCCTATGACTCGGGACAAGCAATAAAGTTGACTTAGACGATTTTTCGCCGCTGTATAACGACTAGTGGTATTTAAAGTGTCCTTAATATGCGTAATTCCCCATTTGATGGTGTCACCTATCTTGTAATCAAAACATCAATCGACGTTCGTTGTGTTGGATTTAGAGCTTGTTGTATTATAAAGAATCGCATGACAGAATTACAAACCATTTTATTTTATTTATCATCCGCCTCGGTGGCGTAGTTGGCTAACGCGCTAGTCGTGCTGAGCTCAACTGCTGGAGACGGGGAGATCGAGGTTCGAATCTCGGTCCGGTGAACTGGGGGTGGTTTTTCCTAAATGGTTTTTCACTCTCCCTCCACGCAAATGCGGGTTCACTTCCTATAATTCAACCCGCCCAATTCCTAATACATTAGCGTAATTAGTACTTAGAGCGTATAAACCCGAACGGGTAGTAAGTTGCGGTGCTAAATATTATTATTATGTTATTTATCTGAGGTATTTAACGTGCACTTTTCTGAACCGACTGATTAAATCAACACTCGAGAATTTATATGAGCGAGAGCAAAAGGGTATGTCAATTTTGGTGGGAAAGGTATTTTCACATACCTTCCAGGGTTCTTTTAGAGGCAACAATCGATATGGGACCGGCGGCTTTACCTCCCCTCCGAGGGTTCAAGAATTATCCATCGAGCTCGGCCGGGTTTGAACCCATGATCATCGGATCCTGAAACAAGCACCTTACCTCAAGACCACCAAGGTCAATTACAAACATTTATTTTTAGTTTTATTATTTTATAGTTTTATAAAAGAATTCTAAAAAAATAATCAGCAATAATCGAATCTATTATGGCAACACATAATATGATATTTATCTTTACCTGGGACTGTGGGCGCACACTTGCTGTGAAATAAATTTTGAACAAAATAAATAAACTTCAACATATTTTATCTAACATTATTATCTAAAATGCTACCCTTGCAAGTTTATATATCCAATACTATTAAATTATTATTAATTTAATGAATCACATTTGCATTTAAACTATTCTGTAATAAATTAACTGGTTCTGTGGCTATGGTTAATTTGAGGTATTACAAGATAATTGGAGAAATTTATGGATGAGCTTTGGGGCCTTGCAGATGTGGATTCTATTTTGGCTATCCGCACAGAAATGTAACTAATTCTTCTTCATTCAGACGCTATATAAGTGTATAGGCTGCCCCGTCTAGGGTTCTACACAGATAAACGATTGCATACTCCAATAAAAAGATATGTCAAATCCATAGGCTGTCAACGTATTACTTAGGCTATATTCAAATATTTATCTTTCCTTTAAAAATGTCGAGCTATTCATTTTGATATTAAAGTTGAAGAAACACAAGCTTAATACTTTTATAACATTTCATACACAAATAAAACCCAAATCTAAGGTAACACAAAATTGAGCTACTCATGCTATTATCCAAATAGAATATCTATAAAAGCTGTTAAAAATCAAAATGAAAGACATACCCTTCTGATCGATGTCTCGACATTGTCTCTTGGTTCTCAAAACGTCATGAAGAGAACAGCGGATCAACACATCATACTATACCATCACATTATAAACATAAACAAAAGCATTGTAGGTACCAGCGTAGCAAAAAAATCCATAGGCGCCCTAAAAACCAATAATTTCTAATGGTTTTATTTCAAGATGACTTGTACAATTTATTCCTAGTTTAAATGAAAATATTTAAAAATAACATTTATTAAAAATACTAATAATCGCCCTGAAAATTAAATATTCCAATATTTTTTAACAGGACTTCCTTGATTTTATTAAACAGGGAGGGGGCAGATATGGGTGGGAGGGTGTTTTTATGAGGGTAATAAGCAATATATATACATCTTGAAATAAAAATATATATAGGTATGTTCTTAAACTTATGATGTTTATAAATTCCAGCAATGACGCAACGAGACGGTGCGATGAGGGACGACAAAGCAGTCTATCTACTATTTAGTGTTCGATCACCGGCTTGTCATATTAAAATAACATACATCTTTTTTTAATTAAACTAAGCAATAAACAACTTTTACATGTAACTTTTTTTTATATAAACTATTAAACTGTATGACGGAAATAACAAAAGTTTGTAATTGTTATATTTTTAAAACAACTAAATAATCATCAACAAATTGGCCACTTAATTAATTTACCTAAAATATAATTTAAAGATCATTCATTAAAAAAAAGGAACCGAAAATCAAATAAGTAGCTCTCGATATAAACTGATAAACGCTTTTCGAAAAGGTGGCCATTTTGATGTCATAAACCCTGTCCACGAAGACATTTTTTTGGCCTCCAAATCTGAAAATGCATATCATAGGTAGATATAGCCCTGGGGTAAGTGTCACGCTTGTATCAAAAGGTGTAGCATCGGACTGAAAGTCTTCTTGATGCTGATCAGCTATTCGATCTGTTTGCTGGTGTGATTGCGAGTGTTTAGCACAAATCCTCTCTATTTCCTTGTGTGATTGCGAGTGTTTAGTACAAATCCTCTCTATTTCCTTGTGTGATTGCGAGTGTTTTGCACAAATCCTCTCTATTTTCTTGTGTGATCGGGAGTGTTTAGCACAAGTCCGCTCTGTTTCCCGGTGTGATTTCGAGTGTTTAGCACAAGTTCGCTCTATTTAATAGTGTGATTGGGAGTGTTTAACACAAGTCCGCTCTGTTTCCCGGTGTGATTGGGAGTGTTTAGAACAAGTCCGCTCTGTTTACTGGTGTGATTGCGAGGGTTTAACACAAGTCCGCTCTGTTTACTGGTGTGATTGGGAGTGTTTAACACAAGTCCGCTCTGTTTCCCGGTGTGATTGTGAGTGTTTAGCACAAGTCCGCTCTGTTTACTGGTGTGATTGGGAGTGTTTAGCACAAGTCCGCTCTGTTTCCTGGTGTGATTGGGAGTGTTTAGCACAAGTCCGCTCTGTTTGCTGGTGTGATTGCGAGTGTTTAGCACAAGTCCGCTCTGTTTCCTGGTGTGAACTCGAGTGAATCTACAATGGAAACTGCGAGGTCTCCTTGCAACCCTCGCCGTGGTTCAAGTGAGTGTCCACTCCCTCTGGGCAATTTTCCTTGTTAGGAAGAAATAGGTAAAGTTCGCCTTCACTGTCTTTAAAAACTGCAACATGGACTAGAGCCATCTTTTAAGAATCGTCCTATTCCTTACTTCTAGTTTTGGATGTAAGGTTCGTAAATTCTACACTATGTGTACTGTACCTTTGTTTCTGAACGTGAGGACAAGTGACGCTCCAATACGTCCTTCACTGTAACACATAAATCCCGCTAAAGTTAACATGAGCTATATTAGTCTTCAATTGTTTTCGAAAAGTATATGTTGCTTCCTTAATTCATTTCTTATAACTCAGTTGACTTTTTAAGTTGGTTGACATTACTGATACGACTACCCATACCAGTAATATCGAGTCACAATATACTGAATTTCCAGGATTGGAGAGGTTTAGGCTTGAATCTCTTTATGTGCTCCTGGAGTTGATATTCCTCGTTGATCTTTTCACTGTGGTTTTAAAACCCTCTTTCATGCTAACGCGGGTACACTTCATCTAATTCGAAATTCATCATCCATAGTTAATAACCATAGTTAAACATTTTTGAAAAAATACTTATAATCATCATTCAACTTATAATAATCAACTGTTTCCAGACTATGACCGGGTGAGTTTAGTAAAATGCCTCCGTCTTCCTCTATCCTTCCGCCAATCTTGCTCCTTTAATGGCTTCCATTCTTTACCTCTCACTTGTACACTTTCTGTTATCTGCTCTTCCCGTCTCTTTCTTGGTCCCGCTTGCGGTATTTTCCCTGCATACTTCATCAAGTCCCCCTTTCCCGCTCAGTTCATAATACCAGGTAATCTCGCCTCGCTCCAATAGACTCACAATTTCCCTCTTTCCGCTAAATTCATAGTACCAAGTCGTCCCGCTACCTCCACCCTACACCCCCCACTGACACGCGAAAATCGCCTTTTCCCGCTTAATCCAAACATTTCCCAAACAAACAACCCTTATGAAAATCCTGCATTGTATCTACCCCGAATGGTCTCCACTCCGACATTTCTTAAACAAACAACCAGTATGAGACTCCTACATTACAGTTACTTAGGTGTACCTTAAGTCGTATTTGGTATAAAGTATAACTTAGAAGTAGCGTCAAATGTCGACTCTAGGGATGTGAGAAAAGTATCGATACTGTACTAATATCAATATTTTTCTTTCAATACTAGTATTTTTTTACTCAATACTTTTACTGATATTAGTTTTTACACTCCGGTATCGGATCGGTACCGAAAGAAACAACTTTTTTTTGTTATCTTCGCCCATGCTGGGATTAAATATTTACTGGGGTGGACTATGGAGGAATAACAAATGACATTATTTCTTAATTCTCCACTATTTTCTGCGTGGCCTAATGCCTGAACGGGCGACGCAGCACGGGGCAACCAGTCTACCCCTTCCTTTATCAATGAGCACGGTCATCGCAAACTAAACAAAATAAGCTTTTGTAGAGCTAATTCATTATAATGTTCAGTGTTTAAATAAATATGTAAATATAATAATTATGATGCGAAAGTTGAAATTAAAATTACTAGATAAAAAAACATTTTTCCAGATTAAAATTTCGATACCGATACTTAATGTTATGAATACTCTTCTCTCGATATTAGTTCGATATTGATAATTTTTCCCAATACTTTTAATGAGTACAGTATCGATACTTTTATTTCGACTCAACCTCACCATACAACTGGTAGAGATCGGCAGGATGGATACTTCTCTGCTCACTACCCGTGTATTAGGGTGCAGCAAAGCTAGTATATTAGGCCTATAATATTTTGGACATAAAATAATATTCCATAAACTCCCTACTCATCTTTATATCATAAAAAATCTATGAATATGTTTTTACCCTAATTTAAAATGCACCGAAAGAGGAACATTTGATGGAAACATTTCAATCTTTTTTTTTAATTCCACAAATATCTAAAGATGCTCCGATATGTTATTCAAATGAATATATCAATACAATATTGAATAATTACGTTGTTACCTCAGTTAAAATGTTTGAATGAAACCTGGCAATTATACAATACAATTATACAATAAGCATTTAAAACAAGCTCACAGAAAAATGATTACGTCTAAAAATATCAAGGTATAACACAATACTACGCAAAAATCAAACACATTAATTCTAAAAGGTTAATTTCTCCCTGTGCACAATTAAAGTTTTTTCAATTTATAGTTCTCAGTAGGTAGAAAAGTACTTTTGGGTTCTTCTGAAATAATTAAAGTGCTCCCAATTTTTATTTTTAGTATATTGTTACTTATGCAGCAATATAAAATTATGAAAATACTAGACCTACTGATTACATAATATTAATAAAATGAACTCAGCCACTCAGGTGCAATAGAATACTCAAATAAATATTCAAACTAAACTACGAGTAGAAATAGATTGAACGTAGGTACATTTACGTTAAAGTCCTGATACAAATTTCTTCAATATTATTATACATTTTATAGTGCGTACATAGAATAAAATAAAACCAGTTCAGGTAAGCGTTTCATTGCCAATGATTAATCTAATTTTACCACATAATTTCTCAAATTTAATGACTATACTATAATACTTACTCATTTGTGGTGAGTCAAAAGTCAACCATTTGTGAATAAGTTTTTATTTTGTGTTACAGTTGTCATCTATTGGTGGGGTGCTGGACTAATAATTCACAGTTTGTTGTTGCCTCTGCTTGTAGCAGGCGTAATATGAAGTGAAGTCAACTTTTGATGCTTCTTCTATACTTTATAAATAATAGTTTGCGGATATTGCAAGATTTTCATAAGTGTTGTTTGTTTTATAAATGTCGGAATGGATACAATAATTCAGAGTAGATATAATGTCAGTGGATATAATTTTATTATTAAATATATTTATTTGAGAAATGTCCTAGTGAAGACCATTTCACGTAGATACACTTTAGGATTTTGTAGATATAATTCCAGTGGGTGCAATTCAGGATTTTTTACTAAAGATGTTTATTTGAAAAATGTCTGGGTGGAACCCATTCCAAGTAAATACAACTTGGGATTTTGTAGATATAATTACAAGTAGAAACACTTCAGGATTTTGTAGATATAGGGCCAATAATTCCAATAGATGTAATGCATTATTTTTTTTAGTACTATTTGTTTGAGAAAATTCGAAATGTAAACCATTCTGAATGAATAAAATTCAGTCGTCCCAAGAGAAGTGTGTGGCCATTTGACTAATAATGACGTCAGAGCGTGAGCGTAGGTGAATGATGAGTTCGGGTTCGATCTACACTAAGAACGCAAACGATATTACCCATTCTTGCATATATACCGCTCTAAATTGTAAATGGTTTTAGCGGTTTTTCCAATTCAAGTTACAAAACCAAGTCAAGGATTTAAAAAATTAATCAACTAAGATAGGTTAGTAGGCTGGGTTTTTTAATGTTTGGCTAAACACAAAGATAAAAAGCTTCTGTCGTAGTTCGAACAGGAGCTCTCCTAAGACGTCTCTTGACCACGGTCAAACAGAAATATCCACTCACCCCCGTCACATCAGATAAAGATTTTTTTGTTGTTCGCCCATCTCTTCACATTGCGAGAGTTGAGTGGTGGAGAGAAGGGGAACTGGTGGAGGGAAGAAGGAAGGTGGTGAGGGGGGATCGTTTTTATACTCACACTCCCCCCTCCTTGCATCATTTCCCCTTGCGCGGCTCCTAGCTCCCTTCTTTGGTGCTAGTTTTTTTCGCTCCTTTCTCTATTTCTCTCTTTCTTTCCCCACCTCCTTCTTTATTACAACCCGTTCTCTCCTTCCTTCTTTATCTAGCCATGAATCAGACGTCATTCCGGGTTCCACTCTCCGTACTGTAGAGAGAAAAAAACTCTCCTACAAAAAGAGAAAGAAAGACAACGCGGTACGAGTTTTGTGTGTGTGTGTCTTTTTCTCTCCCTGTTTTGATTTTTTTTCAGGTTCGTTTTTGTTTTTCTCTCTCCGGTGGACTTTCTGTGGGGTTGTGTGTGTGTATGTGTGTGAGTGCGCGCAAAGGCTGGCTCTTGTCTAGAACAGGAGAATGTAGTAGTCAGTCGCTGGGTGGGTAGTCGAGGGGATATTCATTCGTGAAAAGGAACGACCTGAGTTCTATTAACCGCGCCGACGATGAAAAAAACCCACCATTAAACTGATTTAATTAAAATAAATACAGTGTAATATTTTGCAGTTCAACAGTTGGTGTAACTGGTTTATAGCGCGTGTTTTTTTTTTT
>CABFOW010000780.1:33369-67720 GCA_902141385.1 Timema californicum | reverse complement strand
TTTTTTTTTTTCAACTCCTGAAAGATTTTGTGTAAAAGAAAAGACAGCTTAGTTCGCGAAGAACAATTTTTCGCCAGAATATTTCACTGCAGTTTTATCAGTATCTATCCCCACACCTCCTTTATCGTTTCACCGCCCCCTCTTCCCTCCCCCCCCCACCACCCCCAACTCCCCCGGGTTTTCGGGATGAGTGTTACTGGGTGTATCTCCAGGGTTGTGTCATCATCGGGGGGTCACCGGTGATGACCGAGATGCGATGGACGCTCACAAGGATACGAACCCCAGCCCTCATCACCACCACAGCAGCCTCCAGGTGGTGGACGCCGGTGGCGGTGGGTTGTCGTCCACGGGTGGTGGTTCAACGTCCTCTGGAGGTGGGCCCATCACCCCCACGTCGTTGAGCCACCCCCATCCTCACCATCATAATCATCAACAACCAAGCACCCCTACAAAGATAATCAGCCGCAACGTGAATGGAACACGTGAGTAGTGAAAGTTTATTTTCGTTTGATCCTCTTTTGTTTGGGCTTTCTTAAAAAAAAAAGTGTTGAAAATCGACGAGATTGCGCGACGCCGTGGCGCTTCTGTTGACACGTGTGTTAACGCATCCTTATTTATTTTGTTAGCAAGGTCGTGATATAACGAAATGTTGAGTTATTGGTGGTTTTATTATTATTACTATCTTTAGTTTACAAAATTGATTAATTACCTTGGTTTTTTTTCCTCGCTCCTCTTGGATTCAACTACTGTACAAACACTGTAATGGCGGCCGATATTATAACTACTTGCATACTAGGATAAAAGAGATAATTTCTCGTAAAAACGCTGCAGTAAGTTAGGAATCTGACAGTAAAATCTAGAGCTATTAAGAGTAGGCTTAGTATTTAAAGTGTAGGTCTACTACATGAACACTTTTTGACGTATTAAAATGGAGTACTCTTCTTTTACCGATTCGATATCAACTGATAACAACAAAAATGTATGAGTAAAAAAACAATACATATGAATCACTGTGTTGAACTTTGGGTTGTTCTAAGTCAAGGTGGGGTCAATATTTATTTTTTATGTGTTGCAATTGATTTTGAATATTATATAACTGTACATGGACATTAGAACTGGGGCGTGAGGGGTAGGGATGCCCCCCATCTCTTTCTGAGAGGGTATACAGGAGGGCTTAATATTTCTTAACATACACACATGAGTCCAACGAGTCCCTAATATATTGTTTTGTAGCTATGTAAGAGAAAGTAAAATAAGTGAAGCTTATTTATAAGCAAACTTTTAATTCAAACAAACTAGGATCACAGTTTTGATCAATCAAATTACGACTATATTGAAACAATCTATTAAAAAAATAGCAACACAGATCAGGCTGAAATAGTGATGACTGTACAATTAATATGTTGATAAAAAATCAATCATATTGGTTACAAAGTATAGCTTTTCTAAGGCTAGGCCCGGGACATTTTCTTTATTTTGTTTTTACTTATATTCAGCCTTTTTTTTCAATTGTATTACATGGATAGATGTATAAATGAATGATATATATATATATATGAATTAGTATATATATGTATATACATATATGAATTAATATATTTATATATACCCACACGCACACACATAACAGTGGCTCAGTGGTAGTGGTGTTAAGTTGTGCTAGAGTTTTATTTTATTTTACTCAAGCTAACTTGGCATTTATTTAAATAATATAATTTTGCCCACACCCACCCAGCTTTCAAAAAACGTTCCGGGGTCCTGTTAAACTGGGGACCTAAGTGACAGTATCACCATTTGTGTAAGAGATTTTTTTTTTGTATAATAAACACTTCATGGCGTCAGCCTGCAGGCGAGCTATACCGACCGAACGGCCGCCGTATGTTGGCGAAGATAGTTCTAAAAACAAAAGCTGTATCTTACCTGGCCAAATACAATCCATTTAAGGTCCATGTTAAATGTTTTATATGTTACATTTTAATTTGAAACTATTATACTGTTTCCAATTTCATAATAAATATTGCATGGAAAACCAAAATTGGTTTTCTAAGTCCAGAACAAAAACACATATTATTCTCATTGATTGACTTATTTAATATTAGTGCTATATCTATTATAATAATTACTATTAAAACCCCGTTATTGATCCTTATTTAATGTATGTAATATTTTATTAAAGTTACAAATACAAACTTTTACTAGTATGCTAAAGCTTCCTCGCATACTTATTATCAATATTATAATTTATATAATATTATTTGCACTCTCATTGATCAAAAAAGTTAAAACAAAATAAAATATACTAGCATCCTATCTTTCCGCTGGTAGTAATTTTTATATTGTAGGTATGTTCTGCGATATTCACTTTTAGATAGTATCAATACCGATAGAAATAATTGAAATAATATAAGCTTAGACATATGTTATCAATACTGAGAGTCGAACGAAAGTGTATAGATTATGTTTAAGACGTACAGTCGGACAGTTATTTCACTAGTAGCTATAACTAATACTTTTTTTATGCTCTATAAGGTATTGTACTCCACTGGGAATCAAGGCAAGTGAAGGCACTTTGCCTAAATCGTTACTAAGACTTAGTGGGGTTTATTTGAAATTATTTTTAAAATGAAACAAGTTGGCCTTTCTTAAGAAACTTATATAGTGATGTTTACATTTCAACAACTATAGATGGAAATAAATATTTAAACCATATAAAATGTTTTTTTTTTCTTAAATTACCGCGAAATTAGGAGAGTTTGCCCTAAATGAAATTTGTTTTAGTAAACTTTAATAAATCTGCCAATAAATTTTTTTTCCCACGAGCTTTCCACACAATGAGCGGGTGAGTAGGAGAGAGGGAGAATTTAAGTCAAAATGCACCAGAATTTGTGTGAAGGAAAAGTGATACACTATTTAGTAAGAGTTACCTCAGTGCACCTAACTAGGGTTTGAACCCAGACCTTCTGGTACCCAACCAAATGAGACACGATGAGACTGGCACCTTATGCTTCTTCTTTAATATCGCTGTCCGGTCTTCAGCGAAGTAGAAACGATTGTTCAAACGAGTTAAAGTTTTATTGCTATCTTGTAAGAAATATATGGGTTGCAATCGAGTTAATTAAGTATAATCCACACCAGTGGCAAAATTGTCTGAGGCATCACTCTCATGTTTGACTAGCCTGCTGATGACGGGAATATCAGGGTTCGGAACTTGGTTGGGGCTATTGAGAGGGGTTTTCCTACATGGTTTCTCACTCTCCTTCCACGCAAATTCTGGTAGATTACTTCTAAAGTGCTTCCTTCCTCATCGCTACCCCGTTAGAGTAATTGTCATAATATTGACGTACAACATGAACGGGTAGTAAGACGTGGTGATTTAAAAAAACTATATATACTTATGAAATAAATGATATGGCACACTTGTACATTTTAAACTGAAAAACAATTTTCAAAAATAGGTTGTTGTTACATTATCTTTAAATGACTTGCTTCCCGAAAATCAAGTAGGGCCTAGGTACTGTGATGCCATTTGTAATAAAAAAAAACGCTTCGCAGAAATCCACTTTACACAACAATATTAGAGTTTTTTTTTCCGAAAGATTTCAAAAGTTAGTATTTGGTAAACAACCCTTAATTTTCTAAATATAATTAAAATCACAGTTTTTCGTCTAGGTATAACCATTTGACATCTAAATATCAGCTTTAAACGAAATCCATTAAACAATTTCTGCTGTCAGGTACACGCAGACAGAGGGGCGGGCAGAATTATTAAACCCACTTTATAAAGTTCGAGGGCACATAAAACCTCAAGATCTGTCATGATCTCAAGGTTGAGAATGTTGACAGCTGCAATACTTTATCTATACGAGAAATTAAAATTGTTGATCAAATAATTTTTCAAATTGTCACAAATTTTATTCAACAATATTAGGTATATCATTAGGATGAGTAGGGTATTTTAGTTTGGATGGAAAAACCAAATTGATAAATCACACGTGGAAAACCATCCTCAGTACACCAGGCCTAGACTAGAACCTTGAAATTTCTCGGTACAGGCATTACAATATATTGCGAGTATGTCACCTTATACCTCATGACTACACTTTGGTGCCTATTTACTTAGTCATGCAATATGATCGAGTGAGTTTTCAAATGAAGAAAGGATTGTCATGAAATACTTTTCATCAAGTTACAATACCCGCGATCAAATAATCCGATTTGAATAAATTGTTTAGTGTGTTTAGATTAAACGGATAAACTTGTATAATTTATTATTAGATTTGGTTGTACTTCACAACATTTAAAAGAAATTGAGACAAATAATAAACAATTACTAATAAGTTTCATTAAAAGGCATATGTTCACCTAAATAAACTACTCATTTTCGGTTTTAAGAAACTACTTTGTACATTTCGAATATACTATTCATCTATTGTGTTTTATGTTGCAATAAAAATATATAAGCTAGGTCTTTTTACGTTAACTTGGCAAAACAAACACAACTCGTTATAGCCTATCATAGAAAAAATCATAAACATTATATATCTATATATAAATACATGCTAAATTATCATTTTACTAAATCGTAGTTAAATGGATAAGATGATCGAACGCAAGCTTAAAAGAATCTGGACAGACCTCCACCGTGGTTCGGATCCCACGTTAAATTGTAGGTCCTCCATTTAATCTCACAATCACCCTACCATTACACATTAGCTTAAGTGCGTACAACCCGAACGGGTTGTGACACGTAGTGCTAGTAATAATAATAATAATAATAATAATAATAATAATGTCTGACTTCGTGTGATTCTGACGAAAATCTTTTGTGCGTCCTGCTATTTACTCAGTAAATTTGCAACTAGGGCTTGGTGTGTCATATTAGACGTACTAGACTTGGTTAAGTTGATTTTTATTAGTATACCTTAAGAATCCTGAATTTAATGTTGGGTGTTTAGTGTTGCTGATCTAGGTCAAGCTTGTTTTTAAGTCTATGGACCAGTTTCATAGTCTGTCTAACTGACCACGCCTCATGTGCGATACTAAGCTAAATTACAGGATGATACCATCGAGTTTAGGTAAGTGTCGTCTTGTATTTAACATAGCACCGTACTTGAGGCGTGATCAGATTACTAAACTGGCCCTATGTTCGTCCTGTTACCCAAATATTTACAATTCCTTGATTTAGTGTTGGGTGCTTAGTATTGATGTTTTATCTTAAGTTAGTTTTTTCCGAGTATGTTCGTTATTATAACTTCTTATGATAGTGTTGGTTGTCTCGTTTTTAGTGTTGTTATCACTTAAAGAGAATATAGTTTTCAGAATCCCAAACAGACCTTCTCACTTAGGCCTACTTCAAAGCATCCATAGTGGATTGGTTTGATCTGTGGCGGTGAATATATTTGATTGGGTGTTTCCAGAATATTATGGCTGATTAATTGAGGCGATAGCGAATAGATTAACAACTATGCATGGAGTTTGTCACGTCAAAAACTAGAAAATACCCAAATAATACACTAAACGCGAGTTGCCGATCTTGTAGAGTGTGGCTAGTATACCTACGTGTTTGTTTTTTAAAGAACAAAGTGGTTATTTCAACCAGGCCTACTAGTTAAAGGGGAGCTATCCCCTTTTGAGCCCCTAATAACTTGGGCATATGGTGTGGTAATCATTTATTTTATAATCAAAATATACTATCACCCCCTCGACTAAGTAGAGCGGTCAAATCCATGTTTTTCAAAAGTAGGCCTATTATTGCAAAAAAAAAAAGCTCTCTTAGTGTGACTGGTTATGCTTTACACCATAAAATTTGAGCTGGGAAGAAACAAGTGCAATAGTAACAATATTAAAACATTCGAAAGGAAATAAAACACAAGTTTAAAATAGCGAAAATTATAAGCCACAAAACGCTAACACCGTTTCTTTGTTTGCCTTGAGTCAGTCGCAACTAAGATGAACTTCTCTACAGGAGATCCCTATAGGCGTATAGCCCTCCTTTAAACTCTACCTCACTAGCGTAGTTAAATGTGGATAACCCGGATGAAGAGTGAGATGTGGTGATAAAAGAACATCAATTATGATTGTGTGAACATTCTGGTATCAAACCAGGTTCTCCTACATCTCATCTGTAACTTCCTCCCTAAACATTCTGCTCTCATAATGATACTGTTAAAGCTATCGTAAATATGACAACTTAGCTCCATTCAACCGTTAATCCCAATTCGTATTGTTTATCACGGTCAGGTGACCTGGTGGTCTAGGGGTAAGGTGTCAGACTTCTATGCTGGCGGCCGGGGTTCGATCCTCGGTCCCGGTGAAGATTTATTTGATTACCAAACCCTTCCTTCACCTCTGACAAGACCTCTTGTGAATGTTAGGAATGCCAGGCCTCCACCGTGGTTCGGATTCCACGTTAAATCTGTAGGTCCTCCATTTCATCTCACAATCACCCTACCATTACACATTAGCGTAAGAGCGTATAACCCGAACGGTTAGTAAGATGCGGTGCTGATAATAATAATAATAATAATTTATCACGGTAAATATTGCCGCCATTTTCGTTCGATGTATGGGGCCTCTAATCGACATATCGAATTTGTGGAGGCTATAAATTAAATTACTCAGGAGATATAACATTTGTTTGAATATGTGCTTGTATATAGAGGCATAAATGAGGCGCTGGACTTCAGAGCGCTCCAATTTTGATCCAATATTCAAATGAGTAATCGCATTTAATATATATATATATATATGTTACCGTCCAAACACAATTCGAGGACAAACTAGGTCAGACTTGGCTGAATCGATACATCCTAAGAGCCTCAGGATGTACTAGGTTAACCTAGTCTAAATTCATTAATTCTGAAATTTTAGCCTAGCTCATAGGATAAATTAGTATAGCCTATAATTTTATTAGGCCAAACTTGGTTTAGGTTAGGCTAGGTTAGTTAAGTTTAGCTGACAACATTTGGGTGCGAACTGTGACTGATGAAACCTGTCCAAGGTCGATTCATTGTATGGGTTAAGAAAAATGAAAACTAGTACTGCCTAAAAACATCAGGCTATATCGGTTCCTCTTTAATTTAAAAACCACTAAGCCGATTGCGCTGAAATTTCACATTGATATAGCTTGGACGTCCAGTTAATACATAAGATATAGATCTATATTTAAATTCAATAAAATTGATGTTTTTAAACTATTTTGTTTTAAACCATGTGATTAGTGTTGCATTCTTCTAATGAATGAAGAATTCATTTTTTTTTATCTCTTACTTGATCTCCTAATCGACTGCAATCCAAACAGTAATAATTACTAAATGCATTTCAATACAAAATTCAAAGAGAATCTTGTGTTGGTTATTTTGTATTCATATTAGTAGGCTAAACGTATTCATTTAACTTAATAAAACTTAAACACATATTTATTTGATTTTATCTTATATTTACTTACTAAATATTTTTAAAAATAGATAAATTCTCCCATTAAAAAGAAACTCAACTCCAGAGAATACAATAAAATAATCACATCAAAGCTTATGTACATTTGTGTGGTAACAATGTTACTTTAAGACCAAGAAACTTTGCAGAATAACTTAGGAATTCCTGAAGAGGTGCACCTTCGGAGTACTTTTTTAAATTTTACTGCTGCTGCTGCTGCTTAGCTGCTGGCGCGGGTTACTTAAATTTCCAGACATCCAATTATTTGCATTCTCATATAAAACTTAGAAGTGTGAAATTGAACGTTTATTTAAACTTGTATGAGCCCGACACCTTCAACCACTTGACCACAGCTTCAGTTAACACTAAAACCAAGAAAAACTACTAGTATTTGAGATACAGCCAAGTGTTGAAGAAAATATTGAGCTACGCATTTCAGGTTTATTATCTTTGCCCTCGCACTATATTTTGAGTTTGATGCATAGGTTGGAAGAAGACGCGAGAAAGGCAAGGTTGGTTTTTTTTACAGCATTTAAAAAAAATCAAATAATTGTCCAATAGGAACATAGTATAATTTTCTTTATATGGTGACATCAACAGTTGTTGAATAGATGTTAAGGATGTCCTGGAATTTAATTGTATTTTTTTCTCTTATTTTAAAAAGTTTTTTCATCTACGGCTGCTATGTTCATGATAGATATTCATGAGATGTTATCACTATGCGTATAAAATTAAACTCTATGTTTCTACTGCGGCAATATTTTATTTATTTTGACAAAAAAAAATGTTTTTTTTCTATGAAATATACAAAAGCACTTGCGTCTCCTTTAGCCCCACCTCACATCAAGTGATGAGCTATGAGGATAACACCTAAAACAGAAAACATAGAATGGGACTAGATTAGGAATAGATCGGTGAAACTCGAGAATGCAACAAGAACTTTTATTTATCTTCCTTATATAATTCTAGCCTTACTCCTTAGAATGCGTGACTACTGTCAAGAGTATCTCTAAAACCAAGAAATTTAGCAAGCTGAAGCTTGTAATAAGCCTGCCTATTCTAAGAAACCTAAAGCCGTGCTTCAACATATTTATTATTTTATTTTACCATTACATACATTACTCAACTCTGGATATAGTGGACTCGGTTTTAGTCAACAACCGGCTACAATTAACCTAAGTATTTATTCTAATTCACATACATTTCAATAGAGCCTATATGCTACAAATTTCGTTTAACTTCGGTTTTAGTGAACCGTACAACTAAAATTTCTAAAGATAAATGCTATTCTAACAATACTTTGAAAACAAACCTATATTGGTGTTTGAACATAAGACTTGAAACTTGGTCTCTCTGCTAGAGTTATTATTTTGGTAGCAAATAGAGCAACTGAAATTATGGAATGGGAAATGGATAAAAGTCTTAGTGCAGACAGACAATGCACCCCATCTTACGGGCTTAAGGTGCGGCAGGAGGGAGCGCAAGTGGTTTTACAGTTTTTATAGAATCGACATTTTTTGACCAAAATAAATCAAATATTTCTCCAGTACCAACATAGAATTTAGTTTTCTGCACATGCTAATAATAGCAACATATCCTTATTATCTGCCAAGGGTGTCCTGGAATTTTGTCAAAACTTTTTAAATAAAGAGAAAAAGTTTTGACAAAATTCCAGGACACCCTTGACATATATTCAAGATCTGTTAATATTAGCATGTGCAGAAAACTAAACTCTATGTTGCTATTGGAGAAATATTTGATTTATTTTGTCCAAAAAAAGTAATGCTATAAAAACTGTAAAATTACTCGCATGCCCTTCTGTCGCACCTTAATCTTCATACTGCGAGCGACAAGCAAAGTTAGACAAGTTACTTTGCTGTATAAGTAACCTTTTGCCAACAACGCATGGAGGAGTGAGGTAATGGCCACTATTCAGAACTGCTTTAGACACGCTGGTTTAGCTACTGGATGTGTGACTCTCAATGAGAAGATGAAATGTCACTCAAACAACTGCTACAGTTCATCAATGACCATTCTTTTGAAATTAAAGAACTTATCGATATGAACAGTGAAGTTTTTTTACTTATTTTTAGCACCCCACCATATTGCCTGTTCGGGTTATACACTTAAACAATAATTACGCTAATGTGTTATAGATTAGGAATACTAGATTATAGAGGAAGTGTACACGTATTTACATGAAGGTATAGTGGAAAACCATTAATAAAAATACCCCCTGAGAACATCCACCCAAGATTCAAACCCCGATCTCCCCATCACCAGAAGTAAATAATTTTTAAACTAATGGAATAAAACCCTTCCCATATGGTAGTAGAAAATATAATATAATTGCACACAGGGGCAAGTTTAAATAGCTAAGAGAGTTTGATTATTTTAGATTTTTAAATAGGGATCAGTGGATTGGGGTTAGGGGGAGAGTGAGGAATGGATTTTACCAAAACCTAAAAAAAAACCGTTTCTAGTATGATAGAAATTGAAATATGTGATGGAGATGGATGGGCTATCCCAGATAACTATGAAAATATGAAAGTATTTTTTAAATTGTATAGTAAAGATTTTAAAATAAGGAGTAGTGTAGCTAAAATCTATAAAACTAATACGAAAAAAGTCTACCAAGTGAAGTAGAACATTGTATGTTAATCATGTAGGTATAAATTTCACCACAAACAATAAAAAAGATGAACATATTAAATTTGTTAATTGAATCCAAGAAATAGCGGCTAAAAGTTTCACAAACTATTATTTAAAAAACTTTTTTTAATATAAAATTTAAATTGTGATTGAAAGACCAATCTGTCTTTTTATCAGCCTATTATTTAATTTGTGTTCTTTGTTAAACTCTGATGCTCTTTTATCTGATTTATTTTTTTAACAATGTATATATTTTCTTATTTTCTCATATCTTATGATTGCTCTTAGGCCTATATTGCTTTTTCTATAGATTGTGTTTGTTTGTGCACTCAGTTTATAGGCTGATTATTGTTTTGTTTCAAAAATTGTTTTTAAAATATATTGGTCGATATATTTGGCTAAGTATTTTCATGGCTATATTGATATTGTAAAATAATACATTATATAAAGAGTCCAGTCAGATGTATAACATCATAATTTAATATAGTTTTGATATATGTCTGCCCGTATGAGCTATTTGAACATTTATAAACATCTTAGAAATCTAAAATTTGGAATTCCGATAGGTTTTAAAATAATGGTCCTGGCACAGATTTATCTAATTACCAAACCCTTCCTTCACCTCTGACAAGACGTGTATTAATCACATCTTGTGAATGTGAGGAATGCCAGGCCTCCACCGTGGTTCGGATTCCACGTTAAACTGTAGATCCTCCATTTCAGCTCATAATCACCCTATCATTACACATTAGCGTAAGTGCTTATAACCCAAACGGGTAGTAAGAGGCGGTGCTAATAATAATAATAATAATAATAATAATAATAATAATAATAATTTAAAATAATGTCCTCTATAAAAGTCCAAAAAGCAAAAATTTAATGTGGCGGATTCAAAATAATGAATTGTATTAGGCCGGAAACGTTACATAAACTGTAAACTGTTTCTATATAAATTTGATTTCTTTGAGCTCTTTAACAACCATGCATGCTGTGTCACTCTTCTTTTTTTACTAGCACCAGCAAGAAAGCGCTCAAAATATTGTGTTTAGAGAAGATATAGTATAATATTAAAAATAAATTTAAACTCTTAAAATAGTTCAGATTATATCTCTATTTGACTACTTTCAGATGTTGTAGAACAATGTAAATCAATAAATGATAAATATTTAAAAATAGTCTAAGATTAGGTAATTTTACCTGTAATTAATTTTATAAAATAAAAATAAAAAAGCTACTTAATGGATTCCCCGTGCGAATAATGGACACACCAGCTGATAATTACTAATGTTAAGTGTCTGGTTTATTTTGGCTCTAATTAAAGGACAAATAATTTGTTAGATAAATTTATGTGAAGTAACTTTTGTAAATGTAATAGTGGTTTAAACTTAAAAAAGTGTTTTTTATGACTGGGAGACTCCCACTTTAAGAGCCTCAAAAGCCTAAATCAGCACTTGCTGAGCCTAAGCACGTTTTCACAAACATTTAACAGTTTACTAATGACATAATTTCTCGACGCTATTTTTTATCAGCGCGTCATACTACCCGTTCTGGTTACACACCAATACCATACTAATTATGAAAATATGTTAGGGATTAATAAGGTTAAAATGAGAGGAAGTGTACCCACATTTGAATTGAGAGAGTGTGTGTGCGCGCGTGCGCAGAAAAACATTTAGATAAAATCCAACCGAGACTCGATCCTCAACATCCCCGTAATCTGCAGTCCAGTTTAATGTGAGAGTGATGACTTGGACCAGGGCTTAACAAATTTTTTGGGCCCCAACTGACCTGCAAACTTATCAAAGATATTTATTTCTTAAAATCTACTTTCCTCAAATAATTATATCATCACCTTTATAGAAAAAATAATAAGTAAAATATACCTTAAACTATTTACTTTTCTTATAACATTACCGATTATGACCAAATAAGATTATTTCGGCTACCCTCAAATATTATATGAACGCACTAGATATAGTTGTGAGTTTAAAAGGCTCTAACAATAAGATCGACTTTTAATGACAAAGTAGTTTCTATAGGTGATCGACCGAAAATTGCCACTAGATCAACCGGTCGATCGCGATAGACTAGTTGCTGACCCCTTTCACACACTCATCCATCGCTCAGATATACTTATTGGATAGCAATACCTACACACTAACTTAACCTTAGGACATTACGACTAATACTACAAACGCAACCTTGACATACAGATATTTACTAATTTGATGGCAAGACTTAAAACTAACACATAAAAGGACAACAGTACAATACTAAACACCCATCCCTAACACCTAAATGTTTACTTATTATAAAGCAGCAAGAACGTGGATACAAATAGAAAATAAACACCATCTGGAATCGTATCATGTTTTTCCTGGAATAGTGGTCAGTAACTGAAAGGTGGGCACTTTGGTCTATACATAGACTTGGTACAAGTTTGCTATGGCGAGTGGGGACCTCATCAATTATTATTATTTGGAGATGTCCACCACACTCTACCAGGATAACAGGGTAATTATTGACTCCATTGGGTACCATGTGGTCACCGAGAGCGTCCAACTACCATAACACGTTCGATGGAACAAGCGACCAACCACCGATTTTTTCCGTTCGGGCTTTCCGCATATTTAAACTGATGATGGGGCAAGGAGGAACGAAGTTATGATTGAGAGTGAGTGAACAAGTATTTTCATTGAAAGAGTGTGAGGAGCTGTTCAAAAAATGAAACCCTCAGTATACTGAGTCAGGATTCAAATACCAACTTCTCCATCATCACCAACAAATCGGTCCATAAACAGAGTGATGCCAATGTGACCCCCATTGCATGTCTTCTGGTCGTGTATTCAAAGTGGCTTAGAAGAGTGTCCTTCCAATTAAATATTAGATATACATTTGAGTTTAATAAGATTTTTAAATCCACACCAGTGGTCACACGGTTTAAGGCGTCATCCTCACAATAATCTGAACTTCTGGCAACGGGGATGTTGGGGTACAGACCCTTTCTGGGTGTACTTGGTGTGGTTTTTCCAAAAAAATCCTCGCCCTTCCTTCACATAAATGCGTGTACATTTCCTATCAATTCTACCACACTCTTTCCTAACCAATTAATGTAAACATACGAACAGCCCGGATGAAGAATAAGACGTGGTGTGATCAAAAACATTGATTTATTTACATTATTTACATTATTATTATTATTATTATTATTATATATAATAAAAATTGTTACTTTAACCTATCTGTCAAATAACTCTAAAAGGCTAATAAGACAAATTTATAGTCATCTTTGACCGCAAACAATAAATTTGTGTATTTAAAAAAAATCCTTCCCAGTACTCTTACCGAACCCTCTTACTTTACACATATGCGCATTTTCCCCCGTATACCAATCTTTCACTCTGTCTCTTTTTCCCGGTTTCTTTTCTCCCTCTCACTGTTTATTAATTTCTTGTCTTCCTCAACCTTATGGCTTGCCGATGTTTCTTTAGACACGGTTCTGAAGTAGAGGGCACTCATCACACCCAAATGTATTTCTTTACACAGTTTCTTCTTACTATTTACTACACGTTCAGATTGTAGGCCTGTATATATATAGGCTTTCTATTTATTTAGCACCCCATCTTACTACTCGTTTGGGCTGTAGGCCTGTGTACTAATTACACTAATGGGTTAGGGATTAAGCATGTTTAATTTAGAGGTAATGCACTCATATTTACGTTGAGGGAGAGCGGAAAATCATTTAGGAAAAACCACCCTCTGTGCACCCGACTGGGATCGAACCCTGATCTCCCCGTCTCCGGCAGTTTAGTTCAACACGAGAATAGTGCGTTAGACCACGTGGCCACTGAAGCGGGCTATACCTAGGGCCGGTGGAATGGGGTGATGAAGGTAAGTTATTACGTAGAATAAATGTACTTGCGTTTGAGTGGAGTGAGAGTGGGAAGCTATTTAGGGGAGAGGATTAGTACAGCCGACTGGGACTCAAACCTTGACCTCCTAGTCCTCATCAGCAAATTAAACCAAAGGAGCTTGACTTTTAGCCCACGTGCTCAACAATGCGGATAACAAACCACAGCTATCAACAGCTTAGATTACGAATTAAGGAAGAGAAAGGCTGTTTAGAAGAAGTGTACTCACATTAACATTGAAGGATGTTAATAAAGCCCTATTGATAAATCATATTTGTGAAAACATCTCCATCACAGCAAGGATTCGAAATTTTCCCTCCTTATCACAGACAATCCAGGCTATTGAAATACTGACGCCTTAATCTGTGGGGCCAACTATGGAGGGCACTTTCTAAACAAAGGTTTATATCAGGACACGACACAAAAACCATTTTAACCTAAGACAAGAATCAGGGATCACACGGTCTACGGCGTCAGACCTGCAAAATATTGTATTTGCTAAGTGATAGATAGTTCTAGGTTCGAACCTCTGCTGGATGCATCGGGATGTGCTTTATCCATCTCTTTTCTAGGCTAGTTCAAGTGTGTATCCTCTGACCACCGTTCCTACCACTGTTATAAGGAGTAGACCCTTGGACGTATACACTGAAAAAATCTTAACCTAATACATCAGCAGTTTGCACCAAGCACCCAAAAACCAATAATTCGATCTTCCAGCTAACAGAATGAACCTATTCGCAAATATGCCTAGCTGAGCATTTTAGGCGACGGCCACGCTGGCGACTTGGTCGCCGCAACCAGGTCGTAGTAGTGTCTTACATTGATTCTTATGAGGGTGGCCACACTTGGCAGCCAGCGACAGATTTTAAAACGCTTTCGTGAGCGTTTTCAGGTCGCAGCGACAAATACGCTCGCCTTTATTTCTTATGGAGGGGGGAACACTTGCGTTCGTGTCGCAGCCTGTCGCGAAAACAATGGACACTTGTGTGGGTTTGCTTGCGCCATCTTAGGTTAAAATGTCGACCGATAAGGTGCTCGGGACCACACTATCCCTCCTACCCTAAGCATTTTCACTAACTTTCATGCAAACTGTCCAGTATTTCCCGCCCTTCTGGAGTTTGACACTCGGTAGAGTACGGCACTTAGCAATATTTGATATCGAGCTATTTATAAATGATCACCACTGTGGAATCTGAAACATCGAGACTACGCAAACAGGGATGTTAAATCCAAGCTCTGGATACTGGTTGCAATTGCAACAGTGGAGGTTTGGGATGAATTAAACAATGAAGAAAAAATGAACAAGGAAAGAACTTCTTAATTAGCATACATAAAATAGTAAAATCAAACAATATACAGTATACGAACTAATAACAGATTGAAATGATTGACAAGGGCTTGGAGTACAAATGTTGTTTCCAATCATAGTAATTAGTTCCACTTTTTAAATAATATTTTTTTAAATAATACTTTTTTAAATACCGTTAACATAGCGATAAATTGCATTTTATACGTGACCCCAAAAACATTAAAATTAAATAGGGGTGTGTTCTTAGGTTGTTTCCAAGACTGTCCATAAGTACGTCTCTGCATATTAATGGGGGGAACAACGTAATATATAGATTTACGTTTCTTCTTCATATAACTGTATACTACTATGGCTAATAAAACAACTTCACGCCTTGGTGTCATGATAACTGGTCATAAGACGCGGCGACCAGGTCGCAAGCGTGGCCGTAGCCCTACATGCCTACGGGCAAAGTTCTCTCAGTGCTAGTATGCCTGGCTTTCACTAGGGAAGCCGAGCGTTTGAGTATCGAAAGAGAAATTTAGGGTTTCTAAACGAATGATGATGAAATTATTTTAAATCCCCCTTCTTCCATCTTGTGAATTAAAGTTAGTTGGGTATGTTGCAAAAACACTACTTGAGCTCTAAGAGGCTTAACACCCTAAAAATATGGTTGTGAAATTTAAAAAAAAAAACTCTGGGAGTTTCGGTGTTCATCCAAGTCAGGAGGTTCCAATCGATAACAACTCAGGTTTTTTCGTCGCGTGGGAATAAAATCACCAAAACGAGAGAGAGACAAAAAGTAAGTAATAGTTGCTTTGACAAATTAGAAATGGAAGAATTAGAGAGCGACCATTATAATGAAGCATTAAAGTCCCGTTCACACTTGTTTGGTTCCCAAACTCACGTCTTAAACACAGGCTGTGGGAACTAAAGGAGGATAACAAAGATAAATCAAGAGTAGAAAATATAATATAGACTGGAGAGGACCCTGTAGAACAGACATGAAGTGGGGAACTCTCTGAGAGGATACAGACTGGAGAGGACCCTGTAGAACAGACATGAAGTGGGGAACTCTCTAAGAGTATACAGACTAGAGAGGACCCTGTAGAACAGAAATGAAGTGGGGAACTCTCTGAGAGGATACAGACTAAAGAGTAACATGGAAGATTACTATTTTATCTCTTCACACGCAAAACCATGTGATCTTAGGAAGTCGCTTCCGACGCCATCTCCAAATCCAGGGTCCTTTTGCTGACGTCGCTGCTATACATTTATTTTGTTACATCTCCTACTAACAGGTGTTTGGTTTAATGTCGGTTTGAATATAGTACTCCTCTTTCCATATCCAAAGATCCCTCTTAATCGTAATGTTGGACACGTGGACAAATACACAATTCTTGTCCCCTGGTTGTCTGGATGGTGGGGAGATTGGGGTTCGAATTGCAGTTGTATGCACGGAGGTGTTTATTCCTCCTTATTTTCCACCGTGTCTTACTTCTTATCCGAGCTATGTGATTTAATTACGCTAATGGGATATATGGATAAGATAGAATTGAGAGGAAATTTATTCCACATTTGCGTGAAGGAAGACTCAGAAATAATTTAGGAAAAAACTCAGTACACCAGAGTGGGACTCAAATTATGACCTCCTCGTCACCGGTAGACCAGATTAGACAAGTATGACATTTAATCCACGTACTCATGTGTGCCTATATTGGTTCACCACCACCCCCCTACCATCAATATTCTCTATAAGTTTTTGTTTTTCCACTCCCCACGAAAATGCAGGTACACGCCTTATAAATTGTACTTTCCTCCCTTCTACCCCATTAGTATAAATATGCGGATAGCATTACCGAAAAGAAATAAGCGGATAATGTGTGTAAAAAATAGAGGTTTTCCCCCCTGGTCAATCACGGGGAACCGAACACAGCTCTCCCTAACGCCGTCAAGGGGAACTGCTGCGATTCCTTGCGCAACTCCAGTCCTGATGAGCGGTGAGTGGTGAGTCATCTATAAGTGACAAGAAAGCTTTCGTCTTCTACACAAGCTTATTTATACCAGCCATCTGTTCTTCCTGATTTTTTTTTTTCTCAATCGGAGCATTCAAAGGAAGCTTTACTTACATCCATTAATCGAATTCATCGAAATAAATTAAGTTGTTGTGTAGCCCTAAGGCCCAAACTGCTGGTCACGTGGTATAGTGACCCGTACACACGGGTGGCGTTTCCCTACTTTATTCAGTACATAATTACCGTATGCCCACTATCTAAAATTGCGGATATTAACAAAAGAGGCAGGTAATTAGAAAACTTGTGCGTAATTTGGCCATAGCGTAGATTATAGTTTTCAGATACTTTGAAGTATAGACGCATGCGCAGAAGATATACTAGTAGTCTTACACAGGGAGTCAAACCGGAACCGAAATCAGCGGCTATTTTAAAGGAACCAGAACTCGGATAGAAATCCAAAAAAATAAATTGTGTGAGAACCATAACTGGATTTGGAAACGATGTATAAAAAAGTTTAGGCCTAAAGATTCTTAATTAATATTTTTAAATTTGACTTTCTGTGCATCTTGCTTTAACTTAATCCTATTTTGAAATACTCTTATTTTACCTTTTTCAGGTTTTTCTCTTGTCAAATTTCAATGTATTCATTTTAATTTTTTATTTTGATAACTCTGTAGACAATTTTTATTGTATTTTTTTATTCACGAATTGTATACTGCTAGTATAAACGAACTATTAAATATTTTTTTCAAAGAACCGGAACATAATTAATTTATAAACAAAATAACTGGAACTTTTTTTATACCCGAAAAAAGAACTGAAACCTTAAAATGTTTACTGGAATAACCAGAACAGGAACCAAAACCTATTAATATTACAGTTCAACTGTATGGTCTCACATTAGCTCCTTATTTTATATATATATATAACAGCCTCTTACTACCGGTTCAGTTTATACATATATGTGATAATTATTAGGGGTGTGCGAGATCGATTTTTTGGTTCAAGACTAAATCGAGAACGGGAATCTTAGAATCCTTACTTCGAGACGATAACGGGAATTAAAAATGTAAAACTATCTATTTATAGATTGGCTAATATTACTTACCTTAAAACACTGACAATATTTAATTTGTTAAATGAATACAAAGGCCCTAGTAGAGGAAATTCAAACAAATATTATTTTTAAAGTTGAAAATTTAAGCAATTTTTAATATTTTTGCTATAACTTAGCTACATAAATTACAAATATTTATGAAAAACATGTTAAATCTAAACTTACATCAATAATAGGCTAACATACATATTTTTTATATTTAAATAATAAAGGAAACATGAAAAGCAAGTTTAAAAGTAAATTAAATATGGAAAATAAGCAATTCCTAAACTTTTCGAGAAATTTTCGAGATTATAGAATATGTTTCCCGACAATCGGTTAGGGAACGGGAGATATTTTTTCTCGCGGGAATCCTGAAATTCGGGAATACCACACACCTCTAATAATTACTCTCAGAGGGTAAAGATGTTGAAGGAAGCACCTGAGAGGTAATCCCCACGCATTTGCGTGGAAGGAGACTAGAAACCCATTTTGGAAAACCACCCTCATTTGACCCGATCGGGATTCAAACCCCGATCTCCCCATCATCAGTAGGCCAGTCTAGCACGGGAGTCACGCCTTTCAACCATTCGGCCACTGAAGCGGGAAAAATCTAATTCAATAGCAATCGCCTTTTTCTTTCAAGCAAAGTAAAACGAAAATTACGTTGTTTGCAAAAAAAACAACTTTATAAGTTATATAATTTAAAAGTATGTCAGATTGTTAGAAGATATACATTCAACTTAAAGTATACCAAACTTAACACCATATACAATCCAATTTTTATAGAAAGACCGCTAGAAAGTTACTAGATATACTATCACGTGACTTGCAGTTGTCATATTTGATTGATATTACCTAGACATATAAAATCACACTAATAACTTAATATAGTAAAATGTTATCACTATTAGGTGCAAAAATATAATAGTAAGTTAGTATTTTCTTAAACTCTCTTCTTACCAAAATCGAACATTATTTCTGAAAGATATTTTAGCTTTTAACAGTAGAAGTACCGGGTTTTGCCCGGGAAACCGAAAAATGCATTGCGTGGCTACCCTGGGAAAAGATTTTCTTTAATTCAAACAGACAGAAAAAAAAATCTCATTTTATTTATTCCTGTCCAATTTTTAATTAATTAAAAAAATCTAATTATAAATTTAAAAGTCCAACTTGAGTTTTAAAATTCCAGATCTCGGCATGCGGTAGGCCTAGATATCGCGTAAGACTCATGACCGACAGACATATTCTTTATTTTATTAATATAGATGGTAGCCTTAGCTATTTCCAAAACAAGAAAAAAACAGGGACTTTGTGAATACACGTCTAATGTTTGGTAGTAGCTACCTCTCTAGTTGTGTCGTGATAGCTGCCATCATTGTTTAACTACGTGTTTCTTTTTGAATCAAGTAAAAAATCGCTAGTTTTGATGGGACATTAGCCTCTCATTAGACTAGATTGGCCTGTAACTGGGGAGGTCAAGGTTCGAATCTCGGCCTGGTTGAATGGAAGGGTGGTTCCTCCAAGTAATTTATCACAGTGGTTTTCCCATTCCCCCTTCATTCTAGTGTTGGTGCACGTCCTTTAAAATTTTCCTACCCGTATGTACGTCTTAGATTAAGTCGTTAATAGCCCTTGTGTTATATTTTAACATTAATAAAATTAAATGCTATAAATGTATTTTGTTGTTGCTAGTTGTACGTCTAACACATGTATTACAAGGTTTACCTGCCTAATCTAAGGAGTAAGTGTGAGGATGGTAGTTTGGATTAAATGTACCCGCTTTGGCGTGGAGAGGGGATGAAGGAAAACCCAGTTTTAAATCACATGTGTAAAACAACTCTCCTAGTTTCCTCGGTCAGGATTAGAACCCATTATCAGCTAATTGTGAGCTTGAACACTAGCGCGTGTTGAGGTATTTGACGCGCACTTGCTAAACAAATGATATATCAGCAACCGACGACTTACAAATTAGCCAAAGATAACAAACAGCTCAAGACATAATGCAAACAGTAATTTAGTACGTGGGAACTCACCAGGAGATGAATATCTATCACCCGCATTGGTGAGTACGTTAGATATCAGGCTCATAGTCTGGTCCGCCAGATGACGGTTTAGAATCCCGACCGAGTGTACTAAATAGTTTTCTACTCTCGATTTACATTTACTATAAAATTGTATCGATCTCATCCCTACACGACTTGTATAAATATGTGGACAGCATGGTCAGGTAGTAAAACGTGGAGATCAGCTATAAAGATTATCCAAGCTCTTATAAATGACCAAAAAAGTAACTAGAAAGGCCTACGCGAATAACGGGAGAATGTACGAACGTTTCAGCTATAATCCAGGTTGGCCCACACAACACAATTTATTTTACAGATATCGTACACGATATTGTGACCATAAGACTGTGCCGTGCGAATACACAAGATTGTACAAGATGTTGTGACCACAAGATTGTGCTGTGGGAACACCTAGGATTGTACAAGATATTGTGGCCACAAGATCGGACCATGTGAACACCTAGGATTGTACAAGATGTTGTGGCCACAAGATTGTACCATGTGAACACCTAGGATTGTACAAGATGTTGTAGCTACAAGATCGTACCATGTGAACACCTAGGATTGTACAAGATGTTGTGGCCACAAGATTGTGCTGTGGGAACACCTAGGATTGTACAAGATATTGTGGCCACAAGATCGGACCATGTGAACACCTAGGATTGTACAAGATGTTGTTGCCACAAGATTGTACCATGTGAACACCTAGGATTGTACAAGATGTTGTAGCCACAAGATCGGACAATGTGAACACCTAGGATTGTACAATATGTTATGGCCACAAGATCGTACCATGTGAACACCTAGGATTGTACAAGATGTTGTGACCACAAGATTGTGCTGTGTGAACACCTAGGATTGTACAAGATGTTGTGGCCACAAGATCAGACAATGTGAACACCTAGGATTGTACAAGATGTTGCGGCCACAATATTGGATCATGTGAACAGCTAGAATTGTACAAGATGTTGTGGCCACAAGATAGGACCATGTGAACACCTAGAATTGCACAAGATGTTGTGGCCACAAGATTGCACCATGTGAACACCTAGGATTGTACAAGATGTTGTGGTCACAAGATCGGACAATGTGAACACCTAGGATTGTACAAGATGTTGTGACAACAAGATTGTACCATGTGAACACCTAGGATTGTACAAGCTGTTGTGGCCACAAGATTGTACCATGTGAGCACCTAGGATTGTACAAGATGTTGTGGCCACAATATTGTACCATGTGAACACCTAGGATTGTACAAGATGTTGTGGCCACAAGATTGTACCATATGAACACCTAGGATTGTACAATATGTTATGGCCACAAGATTGCACCATGTGAACACCTAGAATTGTACAAGATGTTGTCCCCACAAGATTGTACCATGTGAGAATCTAGGATTGCACAAGATGCTGTCCCCACAAGAATGTACCATGTGAGAATCTAGGATTGTACAAGATGTTGTGGCCACAAGATTGCACCATGTGAACACCTAGGATTGTACAAGATGCTGTGACCACAAGATTGTAGCATGTGAACACCTAGGATTGTACAAGATGCTGTGACCACAAGATTGCACCATGTGAACACCTAGGATTGTACAAGATGCTGTGACCACAAGATTGCACCATGCGAACACCTAGGATTGTACAAGATGCTGTAACCACAAGATTGTACCATGTGAACACCTAGGATTGTACAAGATGCTGTGACCACAAGATTGTACCATGTGAACACCTAAGATTGTACAAGATGCTGTGACCACAAGATTGTACCATGTGAACTTCCAAGATTGTACAAGATGTTGTGACCCCAAGATTGTGCTGTGTGAACACCCAGGATTTTACAAGATGTTGGGGCCACAGTATTGCGCCAAGTGTACACCTAACATTGTAGGAACCTACAATATTTTCTTTAAATAGGTTGTGTATAATATCGTGAACAATATAGTAAATAAAACACGTCCTACTAACTTATATTGCACATTATGTGATCTGTAAACAAATATTATGAGCCCTGTTCTTTAGACTATTACTTTTTTCAATGAATAATTGTATATTCACTAACAGTTACATTATTTATCAACATAAATATAAATTTAAGTAGGCTAATAGTGGATTGAACTTCAAAAATGGTGTTTTACGAATGTTTAAAAAGAAAATTTCTAAACAATCCTAAATTCATATACAAAGCCCTTTGGGATGATCAGTAAAAAAATATAGCTTGTGAAAAAATACTCAGTGAGTATTTAATCAAAAAGGGAAGAAGAGAATCCATTGTATTTGTTAAATATTGCATCCGATCCTATGTGCCGTGTGAAGAGTCTTTGGTTACAACTTGTATGCAATCGACGTGACCAAGATACTGTCCAAATGCTTGCACGAAATTTGGTGCTGCAAGTTGTGTCGAGTGTACCAGAATTATTTAGAGATGTAAACTTTCTTTTGTCTAGACATCCCCTTTTTCTAAGACGAAACGGAAAACAAAAAAAAAACAATGCAATATTCCTCCATAGTTGCGAATCATTAAGGACGTAGGTTTTTTTATGAGATGTCGGAAGGGGGCTGGAGGGTTCTTTTTCTATAGGGAGGAAGTTAAAAAAATCACCCTCCATGGCTTCTCATTGGGAGGTTGACGAAATTCTCTTGGCGAATCTCTGGCACGCTATTGGCATACCCGTGAGGATATAAGGGAGTGTGGGGGAAGGGCTTTCTACAACGAATGGCAAAACTTGTTTTTTTTACTTCCCCTCCCCCTTCACACTCCAGCCAGGGTGTTGTATGCTAGGATGTATGGAGGGAGGGTGAATAGGGGGTTTTTATGACTAGAAAAAGAAGCGGAGAAAAAAATCATTTCAGAAGGGGTAAACCAAACTGTTCTTGGGGAGAGGGTAAGGGTGTTTCCAGCTGAAAAAAGGTTGCTGAGAAGTAGGAAAGGGGGGTACGCATTGACCATGGAAGTATATAGAAAAGGCATGGTAGGGAAAGGGGGGGGGGGAATAGAGGGGGAAGGAAACTCGCAAAAACCCTGAGACTGATGACAAAAAATACCCAACACACCACTGCAGTTCTGAGCTGAGCATTTTTTAAGGCCATCCTATCTCGGTCCAAACGGGGTAAAGAGGGAGGGGGGTCTTCCAACATCAAGTAATTTTTAGTACTACTATTATTACTTTGAATCCCCCTTTTTCCAGTGTTTTTTTTCTTTCTTGTGTGTCTTCCGCTTTTGTGAAATGGCTAGTCAAAAACCTTGAATGCCTTTCGTGAGGTTAGAAGAAAATGAACCGAACTTCTTACACTTGTTTTTATCATAATTAATTTTTTATTACCACTATTATAATTCATAGGTTTAAAAGTTGCAGGTAGATTTCTTTAAGAGGCGTGAAAAAAATACATGCTCATTCGAGAACATGTTTATGCATATGTGTTTACGCTAATGTAGGAGATTAGCAGACACCTCCTTTTTTACCTCGTTCTCGCATACCTGTGTTTGTTTCCCGATTGTTTTTTAAGGGTGCCTTCACACGCCAGCATAATGAATGAATCGTGAAAGGTATAGTTTTTATCAACCCACAAAAAAGTATTAAGAATAAACTCTTATAAAAAATATATTTCGGAAAAGTACGAGACGTAAATTTTTTACTTCCTTTAAAAAATATACCTTTGAATGGGCTTAAGCCCGCGTACTAAGCTCTTAAAGATAAAATAATAGGACTTGTTTGTAAAGAAGGTAGATCCTAACGACACACAAAAAAGAAGTGGTTGGAATCTTTTTTTTTATAGGTAAATCGTCTTTGTTCTAAACTCAGAGGAATAAACATTCCTTGTCTTAAAGACTGAAGGATGGCTATTTTTTACTACTTATGTGGTGCTGGGAATTTTAATTTTTTCACACTGACCTCGTGAATAAATTTAGTAGTTTATGGTGTGGGTCCCTAGGCCACGGTCTGCCGTAAAGGGCTTTTAGAAAGGACCACAAAGAGTTGAGAAAGATGAATTTCTCACGTATTTACATCTATTTTTTGCGTCCAGACTTAACATATTTCTTATAGGTTAGCTCACATAAGCTCGCGCCTTCATTCTAGCTCAGTGCTTGTCAAAAGAAATGATTAATATAAAAACACTTTATAATAATTATTTGTGGATGGAGTTTGTGAAGTCCTCCAAAAAAGATTAGCTGCTTTTAAAAATGCTGTTCTTAGCTAGAAGTTGATATGCATATCCATATCTTGTAAGGTGTTTTTTTTACAAATCTTTTTCTTGTTCTTATTTCTATTCTCAATAAACGTTTCTCGTGGGAAAGAAAACGCGTCATCTCATTGACGTTGGAGAAAAAATAAATTAATAATACCTTCTTTTTTTGCTTGTACGCTTTCAATTTTTTTTCTGCCGATATTTCCAGCGTACGTGAAGGAGGTCATTAAAAAAAATTGGAACGTGTTAGCCTCCACATTGGGAAGCACGTAGACATTATTTTTGCCGAAAAAAATGTTGGCGTAACATTAATAAAGACAAGTTTGCATTTTTTTAGCGATTTTTTTTCTTGCTTAGTTTTTTGTGAACTCAATCTACTGCCAGACCATGCGCTTAATATTCTATTTGCTCAACATGGATACAATAATAACCAGCACCATTACTGCACACATTATAGAAACCATATCTCGGACATGACATAAAAAGTATGTTCATTTAATGCACAGAAACGTGATTCTTTGGTGAGCTAGTTTTTAGGAAATGCTAGCGTAACTAGGTGGTTGACCTCAAATCCAGGAGACCCTGGATTGATTCTAAGTGGCGCTGACAAAGAAATATTTTTTTAATCAGTTCGTCTGATTTAGGGCAGGGTATGTAAAGTATATTCAACGTAAGAGTGGTGATATCTGACAACTATCAGAAGATTTTTATTGCAAATATTGGTTGATAATAAATAATGATAACCTATGATTTTTTTTTAGCATCAGGACTTACTACCCGTTCGGGCTATATACCTGGAAATAATTATTTTCTCAGTAACACTATATATTAATAATCATAATTAGTACCAGATGCTTCTAATAATACCTTTCTAAGGGATATTGTATAGTTGTAGGCCTATATTTTGTGACTAATTAAAAGAACAAAAAATAAGTTACTAATAAACTGTTACGTGTTTGGTTTTGCGGTTGTGGCAACGAGATATATTATAATGCATGAAATAATAAATGAAAACCATAAATTATAAAATAAATTAATACTTTCTTATAACTTAAGTAAAAATCCTTACAAAATACTAGTTTCAAAATAATAAAAAAATAATTGTAAATACGTGCGCATGAACACAGCCGAATATGGATTGTATGACGTCATCAACCGTGTTAATATTGTCTTTTCGTCGTATTAATTTACAAAGAGAAGGTAACATTTAAGAAGCTCTCGTTTATAAAGCATTTTTAAGTAAACTATATAATCAGCTTCCACAAAAATGAAACATCAAAACGGTTATTCTCTTAAGTTCATATTTCAATAATGTAAAAACTATTTTTTTAAAGTAGGCCTGTATTTAAAAAAAACTGCTTATTATGTAATGTTCACCGCCTAAAGTGGCAGAAACTCAACATATGGTCTTGTAGATCATAAGGTTTGGTGAATAGATACATTAGAGTAGATCAGGTAGCTTCTGATAGCTGTCAGCTCCCTCGACTCCTGCGTTGGGTAGTCTATAGGCCAGTCTGATATTAGTAGGAAGAACAGTATCTGGTATTTAATGTTACTGAAACACTTTTAATATATTCACGCATCAAGTCATGCTGTCTGCAGATGTCACTTTTGATAGATATTATCAACACCTATAAAATATCCAATAGCTTAGCTCAGTTGGTAACATGTCTTCCTACTGGGTTAAGAGTCCCGGGTTAGATTCCCGGCATTGCCGAAAATCTATCATTGGTGGAATATGGGTCTACCCTTTCACATTGATAATTTTACGGCTGGGGACTGTATGTTGTTCTTGTCCTAGCCTTAAGTTAGATTGTAAGGCACATGAAGCTACGACAGCTCTAGCAAGCCGGTAATGTAAAATATATATAGCTTGAATAATAAACTGACCCAGGCCACACGCTTGGAACAATAATGGATGTAAATTAAACGTATTGACTATAAACTAATGGGCCTGAAAAGAAAATAATGAAATGTTATCAATGTTGGCGGCAAATAAATATGATCGAATTTTCTAAACTTTTTTTTCAATCAAAATCAGGCGTATTAGGCGTATTGTCTTTAGGTTGTTGGTTTATAAGTAATGTGTTTTTATAAAAATTGGTGTTAAGAAAGTTCACGATAAATGCGTTGTTAAAAAAACATCTACGCCCTGTCTTACAACCCATCCGGGCTATCTGAATAGAATTACATTTATAGAGCTGACGATAAAAGTATAAGTTATAAAACATATGGGTAGCTGTACGTGGAAGAAGAGTTGAAACGATTTAGGGCACACCTGGCCGTAATTCTAAGCCACTAAATTTAACCTGTCCCTGTTAAAAAAAACTGACTTTAACCGTCAAAGTTGAAGCTGTAAAGAGCTTTATTTGATGTAAGAATACGCGAAAGAAGTTTTTTGTATAACTTAGAACTGTCATAAAAGTGTAAATAAATGTTGGCCAAACTTTTGATCCTGTCTTGGTCTTGATGCTTATTACAAAAACCTCCCAAAACCAAGAATAAACGCTAAGCTTGTTAAACGTAGGGTTATCAATCGATATAGGTTAAAATGTCGATTACACACAATGTTGTTAATATATCGATATTTTAAAATATACCGCATTCATTTTAACGCGAAAAGCAGTATTGCAATACTTTCATTATTAGGTTAATATTAAAAAACATTAACTTGGGGTGAGTTATTTCTTAAAACGATCTAATTTATCAATATAAACATTAAATCATTACATATTGATTAATAGTTTTAAATCATTAATCATCTTTATTTAAAACCTTTATCCCCTAACAGGTGAAAGGGAGGTCAAGGCTCGAATATCTGTCACGTGCACTGGGGGTGGGGGTGGGGGGTGTCTGCTCGTGGTATTGATCACAGTCATTTTTACATCCTTTATCTTCTGCTATATGCTGGTACACTTCCTCCATTTACCCTCTTAATACTATATATAATTCATAAGCTTAAGTCGTAAATAGGCCTTGTGTTAAAACATACTGAACCTAGAAAAAATAGCTCACATCAGTGGTCACGTAGGCCAAGGCGTCAACCTTGTCTGATATAGTATCCCAGTTATAGCGCGGTCAGGGATCGAATCACAGGGGGTCTGAATTGTTTTCCTTAAATGTTTACAAACACTCCTTCGACGAGAATGCGGGTACATTTCATTATACATTCTACCACTTCTCTTCTCACCTACTAGATAAATGTGGGTAGCTCAAATGTAAAGTAAGAAGCAGCGCACACAAACCAAACTGTTACGGTAAGCCGGATGTCGCATACGACCTTCTTGCGCGCCAATAACTTGATTGCGCATATTCCCGCGTGGCAAGGCGATGCAACTAAGTGTTACTGTGTATTTATTTCTTGTGCAGCAGATACGATGAAAAAATTCCAACAAAGTGGGTTTGCAAAACAGCACAAAGTAATAATAAAAAAGTTGGTTTTTTAATGTATGTGTTTAATGCAAGAACCACATGCAAAGAGTGAACGCCCACAGGTGTAGGTAGAATACTTGATTTGACTCCAGGTGGCGATGAAAAAAAAATATGTTTACTATTTATATAATTATTTATTTGTAAGTTAACCTTGAATTAGTTTGTATTTTATTTATTTGTTTATAAAATAAAACTGCTTTACTAAAATAAACCACGCTTTAAATGCAGTTTCTTCAAAGGCTGTTTTCTTCTTTCTTTCCTTTTTTTTGTTGACACTGTATGAAACGCTTACAAAATTAAATATTCAATTTTTTTCTCCCTTTTTAATGTTTTTTTACACCACTTACTACTACTTGTACAGGCTGTTCACATTTAGTCACACTAATAGTTTTGGGAAGATTAAATGTATACGCATTTGCGTGGATGTAGAGTTGCTAACCATGTAGGAAAAACTAGCCTCTCCCCGTCCCAACAACTTTACCCGAAACAGCACGTCTAATACTACACATCCAAGCTTAGCCCCTAGATATTTACTAATTGGATAGCACAACTTACAAATTAATTTAACACAGGCCTAGTACCACTAATACCACCAACCCAGTCTTAAAGTCTTGTTATAATAAATACATAACACTATCACGCACCCAGCTCTATCAGTTAGTCTTTATTTTAAATACTATAGGGCAAATAATCTCACACTTTGGTATTTCTCATAAGCATAGCAGTCCTGAAGCTTTAAGACCAGTAAAATCTTTAATTATCTTAGAATTTTATGTTGTGACCGCACCTAGAAATTATTTTATTTGATTGATGAAGGCTGGATCTCTGTTTCCAACTATTTACTTTGATCTTATGATGAATACAGTTCGCGGGAAATGTCGGTAAATAAAACTAGCTAAATTCACTATTTCATTGATATTTCATAAACTATATCACAAATAATATGTAGTTTTTAAGAAGTGAGAGATTTCTGCACGTCTGTAACGGGCCTCAGCAATTTGGCAGTTGACCCCATCAATGGTGTTCAAGTGAGGGTACAACTTTTTTTAAAATCGAAAACCATTTATTCAAAATATACATTGTTTAAAACATTGAGAAACATTTTATTTGCGTTATAAAAATACTGACATCTTTATTGAAGTTTTAACGATTTATTAGTTAAATCTTAATGTAAATTCCAATAAATAAGATAAAAGTTATTTTTATAGAATGAAAATGTTAAGAAAAGTCCCCAGCAATATTTATTTTAGAACAATAGTTAGTTAATAAAAATCCCATAAATGGTTTCCTAACAAAAAAATAAAACATTAGTAACAATCAGTGATCTCTTGAACACCCTTAAATTCCTTAGAAATTCCTCAAATGGTTTTGTTTTAGTACTATAGTTTTTTCACTCTTAACGAGTAGTAACTTAGAAACGACTCTTCACTTCTCCTCGTTCACCCACCTAGCTGTGAGAACGCCGCGGTCGGGTGTCGAACCAAGGTACCAGTTCACGAGAATGACTAGTGAATAGGGGAAGGGGGCAAAAGTGTGGGAATGAGGCTATTAATTCCCCAAGACACGGCCGTGGACTAGCAGATGCACCTTTCACAAAAACCAAACAAACGAGAGGGGGGTAAAAAAAAGTCATCAACACGCCAAAGAGAAAACGTTAGGTAGCGAGAAAGAGAGAGGCACACACACAAAAAAAGAGAGACACTTTTGTCAAATTACCTCTTCTGTGCATAATAAGAAGCGAGGAAGATATGAAAGAAAAAGAAGGTGGCCACAAAAACTGTGAAACAAAAGAAGATGTGGATCTTCATTTTTTTGAGTTGTCCGAGCGCTTCTCAAGAATTTTTTTTTTCTTCTAAAATAAGGGTTTGAGTGGCTTAGGGGGATAGAAGGGTATTCTAATCCTTTTACACTCTCGTGGGATCAGGGATTTCAACCTACTCTAATGTTGGTCGAACAAAATTAACTTTATTGTTTCTAGTGAACCAAGCAGACATCGAAACAAAAATAAAAAAGAAATGGGGTTAACGGTTAGGTGCTGTTTTCCTGATTATAAAAAAAATGTGTTGGTTTGGTAGATCCACCACTGTTTTAAGTCTTGATTCAGATGTGTTCATACCTGTCCCCACGGTGGAGTAGTTTGAGGTGTAGACCACAGGTCTAGAGAGGTTTTGTTCGATTACTAATGGCGTTTATTTGATATCGCATCTTAACCCTCATCCGGGCTATCCACATTTAAATGCCCTGGTGGTGTGGGGATGAGGAAGGTAGAGTTTAGAGGAACTGTACTAATAATCTGCATGGAGGGAGAGGGGAGAAATATTTTATAGAAAACCACTCTTAGTGCACACAGTTGGGATTTGAGCTCAAAGTTCTACACCACAGGAAAACCAGGCCAGATAAACCTGGCGTTTAGTTCACGTACCCACCGATCCGGATGTCAAATGGTGTTGATATAAATATGTAATATATAATGTGTGTGTTGACAATCATGTTGTCCAATATTAGTAAGAGTTAGGTGGGGTTAATACGTCCCATATTGACTATATGGTCTCCAATCCACTGACAAAGTCCGGGAAAGGCTAACGCCCTTATTTTTACAGCAATTATAAATAAATATTAATTTTTAGAATTAGGTTTTACGATTTAAAGTATAAATGGTTCAGTAATAATTTTACACAAATAGTAATAGTAATAGTATTACCACCTGTGTAAAATGATTACCGAACCCGTGTTGGTTTTAAGGATACATTTTAATGTTTCAAAAAAGTAGCTAATATATTGCCTGTATTTGATATATTTACTTTAATTGATGAATATTTGTACGCCATTATGACAGTGATCCCAATTTTTTTTAAAGCTGTTTAGGTCTAAAAAAAAACGATGTTGAGATAAAGATTTGCACAAAAATCACAAAATGTCTGAACTGTTGCTCGGCTTTATTACAAACCCCGTGATTTAGACCAGAAAGAAAGTTGAACAAAGCGATTTTTCACCACCTCAATACACCCTATCTCTTTCAGGTTAATTCTAATGCTATCCTCCCATATCCGTCTAGATCTTTCCAATGTTCTTAACCATTCCATATTATTTACATTTTATAAACGATACCACCATGATAGCCATATAAAACAATCTTCAGATATATTCTGGTAGTGTCAAATGTTTAAACAATTTTCGGGCCATACATACACCTCTTTACCAGCATCACTCTGAATCTCCCTCATAAAACCCCCAGATTTTGTTTCTTCAGGTAAAAATAAAAAGTGGCAAATTTTGCGCTTAGGCTGGATACAAATATAAAAACAGTAAAAAAACGTATCTGACACAAACTTTACTAAAACCACTTTGATAAAATTATAATCATGCGTCGAGTCATTTAATCTGCAGCTGTCACTTTTGATTAATAGTACCAATCGCTATAAAATAATATATTGTATTATACATTTCCCACCATTTCTTACCACTCAACCACACTTTTAATTATACTAATTGGTTAGAGATGAGGAGGGTATATTTGTACCCATATTTGAGCGGGGGGATATTGGGAAACCCTTCAGGACAAACTACCCTCAGTACACCCGGTGGGGATTCAAACCCCAGACTCTCCATCACCAACAATAATAACTCTTAGAATTTAAAAAACTGTTATCTCTGGGTAAAGCTCATTAATTTGTTTTGTTAACTAAACTAAAATGTCTTAATTAGATTTTTAATAATGAACCGTTAAGTGTTACTGTTTAAAATTGTCCTTTGCTATCTTACTCCTTAGTAGGTTTTCAAACAGCCTCGTGAAGGACAAATGAAGAACTACTTGACTGAAAGAGTAACTGCTCCGGTCTAGAAATCTGTGCTTAACGACCGGAGGGTGTGTTGTGCTGGCCGCTTGACACTCTCTATTCTCAGAAGTTGACACTATCTCCGCCAACAAACGACGGCCGCTCATTAGGTATGGCTCGGTTGCGGGTTGACGCCATGGAGTTTATTTTAAATTAGGGTAGGGGGCATTGGGAATGAGTTAAAGGAACCAAGCGGGTGGTGGCCCGAAAGGGTTTGCGAACCACTGGATTAGATTATGTCACTTCAGTAAGTATCATACTATACTGTACTCCCTACCGTTGGTTAACAGCCACCCCTGATATTGAGTATTGACGCTAGACTGGTTGATGTTTACCCCTTTAGCCCTCACCCTGAGGATGACCTGGCCTAAATGTTTCTCGCTGCTACACAGATGTCGGCATGTTGCTGCCGGGAACACGGAACGAATCTGTGAGTAAGCCCTTTCTCTCTTATATCAGTGACGCGAGCAGCCGGGGCTTGGAAAGTTAAACACTAACAGGGGCTTGTGTTTAATATTCATATGGGATAGTAAGTACTAGCTCTAAATAATCAGCGGATAAAATATGTGTTTCAAGAGAACACGATAAGAGGGTGAATTTCACAAGCTTTGGCTAGTCAGGGAATTAAAGTATTTAATTAAAGATATCAAGATAAAGAATGCGAACTGTACCAGCTAATCAGCGAATTAAACTATTTAATTCAAGGAGACAAGATAAACAAGGTGAATTGTACCAGCTTTAACTAATCACGAATTAAAGTATTTAATTAATGATAACAATATAAAGAAGGTGAATTGTAGCAGCTTTAACTAATCAGCAAATTAAAGTATTTAATTCAAGGGGACAAGATAAAGAAAATGAATGGTGCCAAGTTTAGATAATTAGCGAATTAAAGTATAAAATTTAAGGGAATGAGAGGAGTAGGTTGAATAGGGTCAAATATTGCAACCAACTAGGCCAACTTAAATGATTTAATTCAAGGTGGTAGTGTAGGGAACACGAGCTAAGGGCGGTAATTTTGCAGTTTTTATATAAAAACCTTTATTTGGGCAAAATAAATCAAATAATTATCAAGTAAAAACATAAAATTTAGTTTTCTCCACATGGTGAACTTAATTTTTTTTATATTTGTCACGGATGTCCTAGAATTTAATGACAACTTTTAATCTTAATTTATAAAGTTTTTTGTTTAATGCCGCTATGCTCATGGCATGTATTTTATTTAACAATTGTTGATGTAAACATGTTTAAAAAAATTAAACTCTACGTTTGTATTAAAGCAATATTTGATTTATTTTGGCAAAAAAAATATTAAAATACTCTGTTGTGACGCTGTTATTATATATATAAATAAGCTGACCACTTCTGTGGCCTAGTGGTTAGAGATACTGACTTCAGATCCAGAGGTCTCGGGTTCGATCCCTGGCACTTCCAGAATCTTTATGTGAGGCAATGGGTCTGGAACAGGCTCAAAATCAGCTCGTGAGGACAAATAAGGAGCTACTTGAATAACTAGATGGTGACTACGGCCTAAAAGAGTAATATTAACGGGTGAAGGGTTCGCTGTGCTGACCACATGAAACCCTTTATTCACAAATGTTAGTAGGCCACTATCATCACTAATGGTGGCGGCCACTTGGTCGGAATAGCTCATTCATGAGCTCAAGCCACGGAGGCTTTTTTTACAAAGGCTAGGAATATATATATATATATATATATATATATATATATATACAGGGCTTGAAAAAAAGCCTCGTCTGCTTGTCTGTGACGAGGGAATATTTTTGTTTGGCGAGTAATTCTATAATCTGATTTTAATCGTTAATTTTGTTATGGTTGAGCTGGATTCTTCATAAGCTATCATGTTGATATGAGTACATAGCGACTCTCGCAAGATGAGTGACGATATTACTCTTCATCTGAAGGGTGGATAAACGATTTATCTTACAAGATGATATCGATATCTTATTAAGTACGGTTCGAGGGCGATTTTAAGATGGATATAAATCAGGATTAGGCCTACCAATTTTGAAACAGTTTGGACCTCAAAGCAAAACGAAAACAAAGAATCGCGAGTAATATTTGGCGCGTCTTGTCGTATTCTTATCTTGTTTGTTCACGTGTGAGGGGGGAAGAAATGGTGAAAAAGAATATGTCTAATTTTTTTTAAAAGCATTAATACAATATATTTTGGCTTGGTATGCAGGGTTACGTAAAAATAAAATTGAAGGAGTGCCTAGTGTAACATTGTTAACGTATATCGCGTGGGTATATTCCGATCATGAACATTTTTCCATCTCTGTGTAAATCGTAAGCTATATAATCGCGAACGGCCTCGGTGGCGTAGTTGGCTAACGCGCTAGTCATGTTGAGCTCGACTGCTGAGGACGGGGAGATCGAGGTTCGAATCTCGGTCGGGTGAAATGGGGGG
>CABFOW010000780.1:11476-33292 GCA_902141385.1 Timema californicum | reverse complement strand
GGGGGGGGGGGGGGGGGGGTTTCCTAAATGGTTTTCCACTCTCCCTCCACGCAAATGCGGGTTCACTTCCTCTAATTCAACCTTCCCAAGTCCTAATCCATTAGCGTAATTATTACTTAATGCGTATAACCCGAAGGGGTAGTAAGACGTGGTGCTAAATAATAATATATAATCGCGTCCTGCTACATGTTCAGAATATACAAATAGGGCCTATAGGATAATAATTGATTTAATGGCCAGGGAGGAGGAAGGTAACATTTTAGAGGTAATCTAACTGCATTTGCCAAAAGGAGAGTGGGAAACCGTTTAGGAAAAACTACCCTCAGTATAGCCGACCAGGATTTGAGCCCCAATTTTTCCGTGCTCAGCAGATCAATCTAGTATTAGAATGACACCTTAGACCATTCGTCCACTGAAGTGGGTGTTATAATATTAGGCCCACTTCATTTTTTGGGGGAAGGCTATATCCATGTTTCTAACTTGTACTTTTGCTGTCAGAGCTATGACATTTCGTGTGCTACGTTCTTTAAAATGAGATAATTTCAACCTTTCATTAATTATTTTAAAACTATAAAAATCCAACTGTAGGGTTTTAAATACTATAAGGACTTTCTGATACTTTTTCCCTCAATTTTGGCAACAGTCAATTTTTTAATCAATAATAACTCAGGATTTTTGTAAATCTGCAACGCGTCTCAGCACTCTGCTAGGCAGTCCTCGTAAGAGTGGAGTATAAACTATGACAAAATTGTGGACAGCTATTTTATCAACAACAATAAAAAAATGTATTTTTGGTGGGGCAGAAGGGGTAGGGAGCTAGTTATATGAAGTTTCTGTTTTTGCCCTTCCCTCTTCTTGAGGAAATTCTCCTCAACCTCCAGGAAAATACCCCCGTTCCCTCAACCTTCTTCTCCTTATTTTCTTTGTCAGAATACTTCGCTCTACCCCTCCCCAACCAACCCCTTGATCGACCATACGGACAATTCGCCCCTCCACTACCCCCGACGATTCTGTCTTCATACCCGGCTGTTTCACTTGCCCATCCTCCACTACCCCCGACGATTCTGTCTTCATACCCGGCTGTTTCACTTGCCCGTTTATTGATTTATTGTTGAAAATATTTATTCTTCTTCTTCTTCTTCTTCTTCTTCTAGTATTCTATGTTCCAAACTCCCGTTATATTCTGTTCTCTTACTCGTCTCATATTATTTATTCTATCTCAATAAACTATCGATTATCTTCCTCAAATTACTAAACGTCTGAAATATCTATATTTTTACACTAATCGAATAAGAATAAGATAAGTTGAATTCAGAATAAATGTAGTAACACTTTCCTAGAGGAAGAGTGTAAAACCACTTAAGAAGGAAACAGTACGCCCAGCCCGGTCTGGTAACTCCCCCACCCAATTACCAGCAAATAAATCCATTGAGAGTGACGTCTTGGACAGCGTAACCCACGATACGTATATCTCTAAACTCTCAACTCGGCAGCAAATCGTGGCCATGAATTGAATTGGTTCAACACCGTTTAGGTTTTTTTGGTAGGAACCCTTAGAGATGTGCTTGGTTTTATATTTGCACTTAGTAAATTTATCTTAATCAGCAAAATAGATGTATTATGTGAGTTGCCTAGATAACAATCCTGGTGCTAAGGTTGGGTGTTTGGTGTTGCTTTCCTAGTAAAAGTTAGTTTTTCAGTATATATTCCTGTGTTTGTGCTGGTCATGTTACTCAGATGTTACATTTACGGGTGTTAGTGTTGGGTGTCTAGTGGTGATGTCCTAGGTTAAGTTAGTTTGTAAGTGTATACCTTTGTGTAATGTAGGCCTAAGCTATTTGTCTGGTTATCCAGATATTACCGTCACTGGTGCATTTATGCAGCGCATTTTAAATCTCTCTCCCGCTTTAAGGATCCATGAAGGCTGACAAGATCAACTTTCAAGTAAAAAAACAAACAACAAAAACTATAAACCTGCATATAGCTTCCCATTAGTGTGGAACAACTTTAGATACAGAAAATAAATAAGACGCAGATAGAAAAAAAACATCTCTCGCCAGCAAATAATTTGCAACAGAGAATGCAACTTCTTGATAGTTGTTATGAAATGGAGTAATACATGTAATTATCATGATTACCCTGAACCTTTATAAATGTCTGAAACATTAGATAAGTGTAAAAGAGAGCCAAGTGACATAATTTATTTATTTATCTAGTTTTACTCACCGGTGAGTACTCGCTCTAAATGTCAAACTCATTTAGTTTGGTTTGTCGGTGAAGGAGAAGATTAGGCTTGAATCCCGGCTGGGTATACTGAGAGTTTTTTTATCCTTATTTTTTTTACTCCCCCTCCACACAAATGCGGGTACATTTACTCTAAATTCTACCATTCATATCCTTACAACATTAGTATTATTGAATGTTTTGTCTAAGAACCGGTACTAAAATTCCGTTTCTCACTACCCATGTGTTTAGTTACGCTAGTAGGCTATGGAATAGGTAGGCATAGTTTTAGAAGAAATATACACACAATTTCCTGGAGAGAGAGTGGGAAACCATTTAAGTAAGGACCCTCCTCGATACAGTCGGCTGGAAATCGAACCCTGACCTTCCTGTAGCAGAAAAACCAGAATAAATTAGCCGTACATTTAGTATACCTGTTCATTGTTGTAGGTTTTATTTTTTAAATGATGTTAAACATCAAGCCTGGACACGTGGACTTTACGTAATGCTCATCTAGTCTAGTTCGGGGGTGAGGGAATGTCTGGGTTCAAATTTCGGCTGGTCGTACTGTGGATGTTTTTCCTGAAATTGTCTCTGACTCTCTTTAAACAATTATAGGAACATTTTCTTTAAAATATACCTTCTTCAATCCTTTTAATGAGTAAAATTAAATGCGGATAGCCCGGGTGGTTAGTAATATTTAAAAAAAAAACAAATATGTAAGAAATAACTTCCAGTGCACTTAACCAAGATTCTAACTGTCTTCTGTCAGTTGTAAACCCAAACAAAATGAGACTAAAGACTTTACCCACATGACCACCAAAGCGATTGAAAACATCTGAATCTTCCCAATCGATGATTTTGTTCCTGAAGTCTTAGAAAACTAGATGACTAAAACTTTTTTTTTATGAAACGTTATTGCTCAATACTAATTGTTATTACTTTTCTTCTTGTTTCATACTTTTTAACTTTTTTCTTTCTCTTTTATAGACAGGGGTTTTTCTTGACAAGACACTTTGTTTACATTTTTTAATCTCTTTGACCACAGTGAAGATTTTACTGTTTCTCTTGAGTAAAAGAGTTATGTTGCAATGATCTGTTTTTTAATTTTCTACCAGTTTACTAAATATTTTTTTTTACATTTCTGCTTATTTTTTCCTTTACAAATTTTTGTTATTTTTCAGACTTTTTTTAAAATTTAAAATTCAAATAAAAACACAACTATATCTGAACGGAGTAGCACGAAGTAAAAAAGGAGAAAGGATGAAAGAGAGGTATAGATAGAGAAGTTATAGTTAAAAGAAGGTAATAGAAAGAGAAGGGGGTAGAGAAGAAGTAAAAAGAGAGAATAAAAGATTAGATGGCCGTAGAGAGATGAAAGGGGTCAAAAATAAATGGAAATATGTAAATAGATAAATAGGTTTAGGAGAGAAAGATGGGATGGAAAATAAAAGAGGATATGAAAATAAAGGTAAATAAAGACACAGAAGATGTTAAGAGAGACAAAAGTATAGAAAAAGAGGGAAAGAGGAAGAAGATAGGTTCGTATAAGCTTAAATCACACCCTACATTCAGATTATCTCCAAATCAAAGACTCACGTCTTTGATTACCGGCTAGACCAAAAAGGTATATCTTTATTTTAGTTTATTTTGTCAATGAGACCTATTACATACATTTTTTCAAGGATAGAGATAATACAAATGCCAACCTTAAAGTTTTAAAATGTAAGTTAGATCTATAATACACGACGAAAAAATAAAAACTGAAAATATGCAGGGAAAGATTTCCAAAAAAAACCCGCTGCGTATATCTTTAGTACCACGTGTGTTCCTCTTCATAAATTGGATTGCCGTATAGTCTGGATGTTGTGTTTATTGGGAGTAGTCGGTCAACACAAGTGTTATTATCTACGCAATCCAAGTAAAGTGTGGACAAAATAAAGCACATGATTCACCTTCTAGTGGGAGTTTACATCTACGTTGATCAAGACCCACGTGGTTTTCATGGCTTAGACCGCTAGGACACCGCCGCGGATAGTAAATAAGTCGCTACTAGCGAGCGCACGACGAACTAAAAAGGGCGTGGTGGTGCAAAGGTGCATGAGAATGAGACGTGAAGCTATTTCTGACCGACTTCGAAGCCTTCAAGGTCACACACAAAGCTTCTCTGACTCGTGAAGTAAGACTCGAAGCCTCGGACCAAAGAAGTACAAAAGTCACCTCATTGTTTCCAAGACAGAAATTGATTCAGGATGGAGTAAGGGAGTCACACAATTTTATTAAAACACTTCTATTTTTGTATCATACAATTTGTCGTTGGACTTGTGATTTTTTAAGAATGCAAAACCCAATTGTGACTCATCTTAAAATCGTTAAGTTTTGACTTAACCAATTGTAAATATCGGAAACGTAAAGTCAAAGGTATTTGCTAGTCAATCAGGAAGGAGTATTTTCCTGTGGATGCTTATAATATGCTCTGAATAGTAAATAAACTGTCATCATAAATATTTATATGTAATTATAATATTATGTAAAAAGAATCACGATTAACTTATATGAGTAAAATGATTGCTGTGAAGCAGCAGACCCTAGGGAAAATTCATAAATATATATGTATACAAGCTGAACAAGTATTAAGACATTATGCTTAAAAAAGCCTAATAAACAAATAATCGATTTACTCGATTATCTAATTGCATTTGATCGGTTCTTCCTTTTCTTTAGTGGACCAATTTCATTTTTTTAAAGTTTTGTATAGCAAGTTTGTTAAAGGAAGAGCTTTGTTTCTAATCCAAATATTTGTAGCTGTGGAATAGCCTCATCTATACGCTTTGCAAACTCCGTATTCCTAGAATACTTAGCGAACTTATAATATTTTTAATTTTGCACGCACACATTCTGGTTCCTTTATCACCTGATTGTGTCAACCAATGGGAAAGTACATAGATTTGTTCAGTCAAATTCATCAAAATAAAACAATTTTATAGAATTAGATAAGCGCAATACACATTTTCATAATTTTATTTTTTGTCAAATAGATTTAGCTAAAATTACGATAGCCTTAATCCACTGAATTTTCTAGAAATGGCTTTAACAATTAGATAATTTAAAATACAATACGTTTAGAAAATGGTAACGTTTTTATTTACTATCACACATTTCTCTTCCCATATCAATGTTAATTTGGGTGACCTGGTGGTCCAGGGGTAAGGTGTCAGACTTCTATGCTGGCGGCCGGGGTTCAATCCCCAGTCCCAGCAAAGATTTATCTGATTACCAAACTNGGCACAGATTTATCTGATTACCAAACCCTTCCTTCACCTCTGACAAGACATCTTGTGAATGTGGGGAATGCCAGGCCTCCACCGTGGTTTGGATTCCACGTTAAACTGTAGGTCCTCCATTTCATCTCACAATCACCCTACCATTACACATTAGCATAAGTGCGTACAACCCGAACGGGTAGTAAGAAGCGGTGCTAATAATAATAATAATGTTAATTTATTGGTCTGTATATGATTGACTCTCCATAACCGTCCTTAGGGTTGGAATGTAAGAAGCGCGAGAAAAGGCCAGTGTCTTTGTAGATTTTATAGCAAACCATATTTTTGGCCAAAATAAATAAAATATTGCTCCGGCACAAACATAGAGTTTAATTTTCTTCACAAGGTGATATCAACAATTTTGAATATCTGTCATGAGTATAGCGCACAAGAGGACAACTTTTTAAATGAAGAGAAAAAGTGGTCATTAAATACCAGGACATTCTTGAAATATATTCCAGAAATGTTGAGGTCACCATGTGAAGAAAAATAAACCTAAGCTTGGTACTGAAGAAATATTTGATTTATTTTGACCAAAAAAGTGTTGATTTAAAATTGCAAAAACATTGACTTTTTCACGTTCCCCTTAACGATAGTTCTTAAGATGTGGCAGAAGATATATTAAGTATTTTTACAGTTCTTATAGCATCAAATTTTGTTGGCCAAAATAAATCAAATATTTCTCCAGTAACAACATAGAGTTTAGTTTTCTGCACATGCTAATATCAACAGATCTTGAATATCTGTCAAGGGTGTCCTGGAATTTGGTTAATACTTTTTAAATAAAGAGAAAAGTTTTGACAAAATTCCAGGACACCCTTGACAGATATTCAAGATCTATTGCTATTAGCATGTGCATAAAACTAAACTCTATGTTGCTACTGGAGAAATATTTGATTTATTTTGGCCAAAACATTTTAATTCTTTAAAAATACTCTCGTTCCCTTCGACCGCAACCTAAAGAAAGCTAAGGTTGCTCCAACTGTTACGGACTGCCATTGACGTTTCAGTTCAGGACTGTGTGGTCATAGAAATCTTTGTGGACTAGATATCTTATGGACTAAGGACTTTATGGTTATGTATTATGTAGATGGGGTTACACGCCGGTCTGAGTGATCCCGTGAGTGAGTAGCTAGTGTCGTGTGTACGTGGCCAAGCGGCTAAGAGCCTCATAGAGCCTGTTTTCAGGATCCCCTTTCTCTCTAGTCACTGGGACGATAAAAGGGTGAGTGTCCCTCTAGGTGAGGTAAGGGTGAAGGCTCGGGGTCTATGCCCCCGGTAGGGTCACCGCTGTCCATTGTTCTTGTCTCCCCCTCTCCCCTCAGGCCCTTATTTGCATAGCTAGTCCGGGTGTTCAGCCGGGGAAGAAAGGGTGCATTGTCTAGGAGGGTATAGCACTGGAAAGGAACTTATTCATACATTTATGAGGCAGGAAGAGCTTTATTTTGTTTAAAAAATACAACATTCTTCCATGTTCCCCGTCTTTCTACTCGTCCGGGATACTTTATTGGGGAAGGTATAACTAATAGGAAGTGTACCCAACATTTGCGTGAATGAAAGATGGGAAGCCATTTTATGGGAAAACTCCTTAATATACCTGTCAGGGATTCGAACCTCAAACTTCAATCAAACTAGACGAGAATAACGTATTTGTACATGTGTCCACTGGTTCAGCTTGAATATTCCCACACTTGTTTATTGACGCGAACTTTTGATGTTAGTAATCCGCATCAATGAGTGCGTGGACTAAGGCGTCAACCGCACTTGGTCTAGTTTGACTGGTAGCTGGGAGGATGAAGTTCAATACCCAACTGGGTGTACTGGAGTGTTTTTTCCTAAACAGTTTTCCCTCTCTTTTCGCAAATGCAAATACATTTAATATAAAATCAACATTTATTATCCTTGTAGATTGAACAAATGGGTAGAGCAAAGCTATGTTAAAACAACAGAAAACTACCAAGATTAATAATGGCTTACCCTAAAAGTAAAGGATGAGAAAGTTTGCATCAGAGAAAGTATAAGAGCGTGGAAATGAAATCAGAAAATTTCATTGATAAAATCGCACGTGGAAAACCAACTCGAAGCGCATTCAACTGGGATTCAAACCTTGACCTTCCCAATCACTCAGAAATCCAGTCTTCAACGATATTTACATATTATACCGTGGGCCGTGGTACAATCGGTTCTTGTGTCGGTTATATAATTTATTTATAATTGGAAGAGATTAATGCCAGACAATGTTAGATTTTTTTTTAAAGGTGTAAGAAAACAAGAGGACCAACCTAAGTAGTTAAGAGGGAGCTGAATTGTATCCATTCAGACATTTCTTAAACACGCACCACAAATAAAAAGTCCGATTTGTATCCATTTTCATAATATCCACAAAATATTTAAATGTATTCATTCTGAATAATATTCATTCAGACAGTTTTCAAATAAACGACTTTAACAAAAATCCTGATTTTTATCCACTGTAATTATTTGCATTATATCAACAAAATTCTGAATGGTATTCATTCAGACATTTTCTTAAACAAGCACCACAAATAAAAAATCTAATTTGTATCCACTAGAAATATTTGCATTATATCCACAAAATCCTGAATTGTATCCATTTTGATTTGTATCTATTTAATTGTGGTGCCACTTGTCTGATAGATGGCAACTGCACTGACTCTCCTTAATTTAATCCGAGTTTACTAGAGAGCAGCACTATCACTATGTTAATATATAAGATATAAAGATAAATTCCTATTTTTGTTTCTTTTAAAATAATAATAAAAGGGTACTTTACAAATGATTGATTTTTAAAAATAATTATGATCTAGTTTAAAATTGGCACATGGGGAAGCATTTCCTAAAATAAACTAATATTTTAAATAGTTTGAAAAATTTTAATATTTCAGGATCCCGAAATTTAATGAAAAATGTGTTAACGCCTGAAGGTTTAAGTTTTGTTCGGGTGGGTTCGTTTATAATATTAAAAACTATAGCTATTTCATATTAAATTCTTTGGTGCCATGCTATGACATTCTTTGAATATTAATGTTAATATAAATAATAACGTTCTTTTGTGATTGATGAAAGTTTTGTTGATTTTTTAATATCATACATAATTTATTTTACAATATTAATTTTGTTATCATTGGATATTTGTTTTGTTTCTATGTGTAAAGATGGCAAAAAATATAAAACTTATGATATGATGACAATGAAAAACAAGGAACCACGCTCTCTTTGTATACCTACAGTTAGAGAAATAAACATTAGTCCTTAAATTACATGCTTACTGATACATAATCACTCTTAACCATAGTTTTAAGAATCACCTTTAAATCCCAAGATTAATTTTATTATTTAACATTTAAAAGCAAACATTTGTATTTTTAACCACTGACCTCCCTCTCGTTTCACTTCAGCTGAATAAATGATTAGGTATTTCTACTTATAGTAGGCTTAATGGGGATAAATTCACATTATATGGACACACACACACACATATATGTGGGGGGGGGGCGGAGAGGGGGGTTCAATCAAACTTAACAAAACTAGCACATAAAATGTAGGCCTGTATCCAAGTTGAGTAACTTATAATAGCCTATAAATAAGATGTCTTAATCCAACTTCAACCCAGGTATCCCTACATTATAAACTGATGAAATTATCTGTAGATAATAGGATGACACTTTAACACAAATCTATGAAGATTAAAAGCATACAATTACAAAAACATGGTTTCTTTCTTGACATGCCCTGTGTGAGATATAAATTACTTTAATATTTGCTTAGAATGGGTGATACTTTTGCGTGTGCAAAGGTTAAAAAGGAAATGCATTGTTAAAGTAGCTACTGCTGTCAATTTGTCATAATATAGTATTTAAATACAAGGTTTTCAACAAGATGATACTAAGGTTATTTATATATAAATATCTATATCTTTGTGTTTAAAACGAACCTTATACACAGCTATATTATGTAATGTTTATATAAATAAGTCTATTAATTTAAAATCCATGTTTTGATCTTAAAGTAATAAGACAATAAGTAAAAAAATATTCTTGTTTTATATAAACATAGAGATAGTGCTGCGCTCTAGTAAGCATGCTGCTGCCATCTATCGGACATGTCGCACCGCAATTAAATGGATACAAATCAGAATGAATACAATTAAGCATTTTGTGGATACAATGCAAATATTTCTAGTGGATACAAATCAGACTATTTATTTGTGGTGCTTATTTAAGAAAATGTCTGAATGAAAACCTTTCAGAATAGATACAATTCAGGATTTTATGGATATTATGAGAATGGATGCAAATCAGACTTTTTATTTATGGTGCTTGTTTAAGAAAATGTCTGAGTGGAGACCATTCAGAATGGACATAATTCAGGTTTTTGTGGATACAATGCAAATAAGGATTTTTGTTAAAGTCGTTTATTTGAAAACTGTCTGAATGGAGACCATTCAGAATGGATACAACACAGGATTTTGGGGATTCTATGCGGATGAATACAAATCAGATTTTTTATTTATGGTGTGTGTTTAAGAAATGTCTGAATGGATACCATTCAGAATGGCAAGGCTGTAGTTAGTCAGAGGGTGGGAGGAGTTGGGTATTCAACCCTTCCCCCCTCCCCCCGATATTCAATGAACAATATATATATAAATTTATTTATGGCTCAAACAATATAAAAATTAAGGCGCAAGTACAAATTAAGAGGCTGTGTTACCATAAAAAGCACTTCAAAGAGCTTCTAAAGGTGTTTAATATTTAGAATTTTTCCCTGCCTTTGGCAGCTATGGGGTTATGTTGCCATAAAAAATACTTCAGATAGCTTCTAGAACGGTTTAATATTTATAATTTTTTCTAGCCTCCGGCAATTGGGGGATGTGTCCACCAACCCCCCTCCTACAATTATTGGCTGGCTACGACCTTGCAGAATGGATTCAACTCAGTCGTCTCGTAGTTAATAAAAGCTACCACAAATTCACCTGCCACCCTTATTTAGTCCTCAGCGGGCGTTCCAAATGATTTATGGACCTACCTTGAAACACGACACAAAAGGCATTGACGCTGAGCTTTGATATTTTTAGCTTAAGATGATGACAAAACTACCTCTTATAATATTTTGGTTTGAATCTAGATGAAGTTGGAATTCTAAGTATTCCTGCGTTGTGATAGAAGGAAGCTAAGATTGATTTTAAGTCCACTATAAAATTGTGGCACCACTATTCACTAGCCCAACTATATTCAGATTGTAATAAGAATGTTATTATAGAATACATTCAAAATAAATATAGTTGAAAATTTAGCTATATTAATCTAAAATCTGTCATAAAGTTATATATGTGGAACAAATTTCTTGACATATGAATAAATTAAAACTGGTATGGAATAGGCCATAGGGTTTTTCCTTTATTGATCTAACTATGCATGGCTACCAAATTGAATTATGGTTTCCCCCACAGTTTCCTATGGACTCTATTTTCTAGAAGAAGGCGCTGACACAGACATGTACGCCTAGACTACGTATATCTAGCTACTTCCCCGACAATGGATACAACCAACATTTATCTATGTGGCTGTGACGTTAATTGAGCCACTATATCTGAGTAGCATTATTATCACTTAACAACGTATACTTAATCACTTTATTTATCACTTTATTCGACCAATAGCTCTATATAACCGTGATATCACCAAAACAAAACAAAAGTTGTTGTTTGCAGTGTTTGTACATCAGATTGACTATAGATGTTATGCGTATTCTAGAATAAATAAGTCTATTGTCTTATTGAATGTATATTTGGGGTGCAATATAGAGGTAAAAAGTATATTTTCCTGTTGGCTATATATGTTATGCACAATCTAGGAAAAGGAAGTGTAGACAAGATTTTATGTGAAAGTCAGTAGTGTGAATATGGTTGTGTTAGCTGTAGATTTATTGTGTGGTCTAGAAGTTAAAAGTTCGTGGTCCTGGGTTTTATTTCGTCACCACGCCCTACTACCCATTTAGGTTGTTCGCATGTGTACTAATTACACTTATGTGTTAGGGAAGAAGAAGATTGCATTTATAATAAGTGTACCCACATTTGCACGAAAAGAGAGTGGACAACCATTTATGAAAAAATATCTTGAGTACATCCTACCAGGATTCGAACCCTGATCTCCCCTTATTTGTGAGTTGGGTCTATTTTTGTAGCAACGCCTTGGACAATTCGGCCACCGAAGCGAGCTTATTCTCCTGTTGACTATGGATATGATAATATATCTAGGAGTAATAAGTCTATTGTCCTGCAGGAAGTATATTTGATGTGCATTCTAGGAGTGATAGGTATTTTCTCTTGTAGGATGTGGATTTAATGCGCATTCTAGGCGTAGTATGTCAATTATCCTGGTGGTCTGTAGATTTAATGCACTTTAAGGGGGTAATACATCTATTCTCTTGTGGGATGTGTATTTGATGAGTTATTTAGGCGTAGTAAGTATATTGTCCTGTGGGTTGTAGATTTGATGCACATTCTAGGATTAATAAATCTATTACTATGGGGGCATCTGCAGACTTGATGCTCTTTCTGGTAGCAATAAGTATATTAGGAATTCTATCTCGCTGGCTTACGAGGAACGGTCGTCACGTCACGCTTCACTGCCCCAACATAAGATGTCCACCGCGTTCACATTCAGGAGCATCTTATCTCTCTCCTATACAAAACTATTTAACTAGCCCTCAATCCTCATTGGATCGCAGGGAAGACAATAGCAAGAGCAGATGCGAGATTCGTCCAAGTTTCAATTTGGCAGCTTGCATCAACGAGCCGTTAGGAATGCGCTCAGTCGGCGAGATTCATTTTAATAGATTTGGAAATGGTAGTGTAATACTTAAAATGGCTCGATGGCGTTGAAACGGTCTGTTTATCTATTTTAAACACACGTCCAAATATTTATTTGAAATTAAAGTAAAGCCTCGACTTCATACTCAGTAAACCACATAACTTTGTAACTTACAGTTCTTATTAATTTTAATTTAGTGCTCAAAATCCGAACCCTGGATTACACGATGTTGTGTCAACCAATGTGAAAGTATAACACCTTTTCCAATCAAATTAATCAAATAAAACCATTTCTGTACCTAAATCGTACAAACACACTCCACTTTATTATAATTTTATTTTAGGTCTAATATTTATCATTAAATTAACGATAGCCTTAAAATAAAAAAATATATTAAATGCTTTTAAAGTTAGATAAATTAAATCATAGATTTAGAAAATGGCGACTGTTTCCTTTACTATTATGCTGATGCTTTCAATTCTATCCGAATATTATTATTAATTTATTTGTTTATCTGTTATTGGCTATCCTTGGCCATATCCTCTTTTTACGATAACGCTAGTCCTTAGAAAGTCAAAGTGTTTTTTTTAGCACCGCGTTGTACTAACCGTTCGGGTTAAACGATTATGCATTAATTACGCCAGTGGTTTTAGGGATTATAAAGATTATATTTCAAGGGATTGTACTCATATTTGCGTGGGGGATAGTGGAAAACCATTTTGTAAAACCCACCCTCAATACACCCGAACAAGACTCGAAACCTCGAGCTCCCCATCATTGGTAGTCTAGTCTACTGCAAGAACAACGCCTTAGACCAGGCGTTCACCGAGGCAGTTAAGTTAAAGTTGATCTTACGGATTACGGACTCTGGATACAGAGCATTCTGCTCCTGAGGAATCGATCTCTTACGGAATAGGTATCTACCTTATGAATAAGAAGGTAGATGAGCCTTAATCGGTATCAGGATAATTCATCTTTACAGAAGCATTTGGATTAGACAAGTCAAATAATATACAAACACAAAAATAAACAAAAGTGTATGTCTGGATAAACACTTATCTTTACAATATCTCACCAAACCTCGATATTAACTGAATAGTTCCTCGTACCTTACTATCCATCCATTCTATCCCTATTTATACATTATAGGGATAGAGCTGAAGAAGGTTGAATTTAAAGGAAATGTACCTGGCATTTGCGTGGAGGGAAAGTGGGAAGTCATTTAGGAAAACTACCCTTCATATACCCGGCCTAGATTCGAGCCCCAACATCCTAGTCCCATCATCAGAAAACCCAGACAGGTTTAGGCTAACGCACAGGTGACCACAGATGAGGGTAATTAATATAGCTATATTACTGTGGCGCACACCATTAGGCAAGCGGATGAAGGCTGGCCAGTCTCGCCTTGTTTGTTTTGACGGGTGTTGGAGAGTTCTGGTCTTGAATCCAATATGGGTGTGCTGAAATATTAAAATTTCTTAAATGGTTCACCACCCTCTCTTCATGCAAATGCTGAGTAAACACTTTATCTAACCCATTAGTGTAAATACGTGGATTTCCAGCCGGGATGCATCCTTATAATGATTTGTTTTTAATTATTTACTTTATAGTTGAGATTGAATTTTAAACTCCCCCATTACCACACGTGTGATGTTTTCGTGCCTAAAGCCTAATTCATAGATAATTCGATAGCGAAATAATGATGTTAGCTATCACTAAATAAACAGCGAAGTAGCGGCTACAAAATTTATGACACGCTTTCACATTCATGGTTTTCATCCTTAATTCGGGAATAGAAACAAACTTATTTTTAGAAAAAGATTATGCGTCTATAATTAAAAGTCTAGTATATATTTGGGAACAAAACAGCATATTTTCTTAGACAATTATGAATAAATATATTTTATTAGTCGATTCCTTAAAAAAAATTCAAAACAAATATATTTAGTTTTTCTTTTGTTTGAAAGCCAAGGAAATCTATTATAGCTGGTGTTTGGTTAGAATTAACCCTTATGGTTGGTCGTTCACTCGGTAATAGTTGACCTGTACTGAATTCAGCACTGAATTAAGTAAGGAAACATCGCTCGTGTATAGGTCATTATAACTTGTTAGTGGAATAAAATTTACCCTCTGAATCTCTCTGAATCCCGACACAGAGCTTGAACCAAGATACCTCAGAGGGTCTGGTGCACGCTCTGACCTTGGGAGAAGGCCTTATAGGGGACCCTCATGCCCAACACTATGAGCATATCGTACTACCTCTTACCATCCCTTTCCTCAGACCACAACTGCCCACTAACCTCTCCCTGCCGATTAACTGGGATGGCAGATACAAGATTAAGCTCGAACCAGAAAACGTATCTAAGTTCATTTTTCTACGTTCTTCATTTCAAGAACAGTGAAATTTGAATCATTTTAGTGTTTTTTTTGTTTTGTTTTTCATTTTTAAATTTGGTTGTATTTTTACCTTCTCGCGACCCCCCATAAAAAAATTGAATTCGAGATTTTGATGGATGTCAACGTTTAACGATTCCCAGAGAGTTTTTTTTGAATTTTGTATCATTAGGTCATCAATATTCTATTGGTTTGCTTCAGCTCTCCACTTTCGCCTATCCTAGGCTAATTGTGTACATCTCTTCTGCCAACATCGTCCTTTATCTGATTGCTGTATGCCATTCTTGGTCTTCCTCTTGACTTTCTTCCTTCTATAATTAGCTTTGTCAAAGAATCATGCCTCAGTATACGGTCTAGCATGTTAACTCTTCTCTGCTGTATACCTTTACAACGTTTACTTTCATTTGTTGTTCTTAACACTTCTGTAAAATTAAGCTAGTTCACTTCAGGGCCAAAAAATCAATTTTCTCAAAATAAGCTCTAACGATTTTGATTCCATTTCGTATCCAAGCACTATTAACATTACAAACAAAATGGCGCACCTCATGTTTTCAAAAAAATGACTTATATAGTACCTTACATAAGCGGACATCTCCAATTTTGATCATATCACTTTATGATACTAAAATAATTTATCGTTGAAAAGGTGCATCACTAATATCAGGGCCTATATGAAGTATGTTTTTACAAAATCAATAGGTTTAGGGCTATAACTAAATATAATCTTTTTAAATTAAGTTTTGAGAAATGGGGATTGGATTGTTAAGCATGTTCTTTGGTGGAGAGAGGTTTCTTATGTATCAATATGTTTTTGTAGCAGTGTATACCATTTCATTTATGCTCTTTGGTGGAATGTAATGCTCCATTTTCCATTATTTTTCCACCGCACCCTGTATATTATTTTGTTTTTATACATCTTACGAGATTTACGTAAACATCTCCATTTTTAAAGTAAAGGAGCGAGAAAGTCTGTGCGGTGCTCTGCACCATTTATTTAGTGGTAAAATAGTTTCACTTGCCTCACTCTCACTGTTTTCAAAAGTCGAATACAGGAAACCGCACCACGTTACGACTTATCATTAGAAATGTATTACCTTCCCAAGTTAGATAATGCCCGTGGGGTGAGACGGGCTTTTAAGCTCGGTTCATTCTAAAATAGGGCCTCTATACCGTATTTAAGAGTTACAATGTGATCGATGATCACATTTCCCGTTTAATTGTTTTCGAACTATCCGAGTCATACTCAAAATCGAACATAAGTCTAATTTTATTCATCATATGAAGACAATATTTTAGTCATAAAAATGGTCAACAACGAGATAATGATGGATATCTACGTTTTATTTGCCCCCAGTCATAATAGCTTGGGTCTTACAATGTTGTATGTACCTGGGGCTATAACCAAAATGGTTTTATGAGTCTCTTTCAAACTTGATATTTAGAATATGCTTGGCCAGAAGAGAATTCTGTTTTAATATTAGCTCTAAGATTAAGGATATTTTACTGATCACTAATTTTTAAATTTTTGAAATGTTTGAAAATGATTTTTATAGTTAGTTCAAAATGGATATCTGGGAAGTGTTTTACATGATAAATAACAAATTAAGGTTCTATTTATGAAGAAAAAATTGTTTGATAGTAGTTTACTGAATATTCTCTTTTAGTACTTACTTGGAGGGGAAAGCTAAATCATTTAGGGAAAAAAAATCCTAATAACCCGATCAAGAATTAAACCTTGACCTCCTTCTCACAAGAGTCAGACTAGACTGACGCCATAGCCCGTGTGCCCAGCAATGACGATTCCGTGTATATTTAAAACAAACTGTAATACACATTTATTCAATTGTATCATAACCACAAACATCCTATTGTTCACAGAACAAATAACTGTAATCTCGAGTTACCTCACAGTTAAATAACATCCTACATATTATTTATGTTGTCAACATCCCTTTTTATCAACTAATACAATGCCTACAGCGATGAATAAGTTATCAGTGGATATAATTTTTTACCGACTTCTGACATAGAATACTCAGTTTACGTTAAAAACATTGTTTGTTTAAAATGTAAGTTAAAAGAAAAATCTAACAATATTTTTACATCACTTATAAAAAATAAACTCTTTTGCTAGTTTGTGTATACACTTCGCTGAATATTTAATTTCAACAAACCAACAAAAGAGTGAATTATTTGGGGGGAGGGAGGGAAGGTTGAATGTGCGAAAGTTTCGCAAGGGTTTACTGGCTTATTTTTATTTAGCACCGCGTCTTATTACCCTTTCGGGTTATACGCTTATGTAATAATTACACTAATTGGTTAAGGGATTATGAATGCTTAATTTAGAGAAAGTGAACCCGCATTTGTGTGGAGGGAAAGTGGAAAACCGTATCCCCCACCCCCCACAGTTCACCCAAATGAGATTCAAACCTTGATCTCTCAGTCCTCGGCAGTCTAGCTCAACACTAAACTAACAAGTTAGATAACTACGCCACCGAGGTGGGCTGTTAAATAGCAGATCGTCTCTGATGATCCGCTGGACGTGGAGCAGATATTTCATAAGTTTACACACACAAAAAAATTATGATCATAAAATATATTTTTTGTGTTACTTCCCTCTTCAATTCTTCCGTGCGACTTTTTCGCAGTCTCCCCCCAAACCTACTCCCTTCTTCCTTTCCCCCTTTTTAAAGCCGCGGTCCGATGAAGAAAGAGAGAACTAGAAAAAATAGTAAATGGTTCCTTTATTTATCGTCTTCTCTGAGAGAGGACAAAGGCTGCTGAATAGGCGTAAGGATGCGATGATGCTTCGTGAAATCTCCCACACTCGGAGATGTGTATGCAAATGAACAGTAAGTTGAACTAGGTCAGGGTAGCTTGGGTCCTAACTCGGAGAGCCTTAACTCTTTAAGGAGGACACCTACCGGAGTGCTGAAACGTGCTATTGACGTGCAGAAATACTGCGTTACTTGAGAAGTATTAAGTTATTTTAAAATATGGCTCGTGATAGAGTCCCTAGATGATTAAAATTCTTACATTTTAAGTTGTATATTTAAAAACTATGTTAATTGGTAGCTGTAGCTATAGTCCACTCGCCATGGGAGTGGCGGTAACTGACAGATAGCAAAAGCTACCAGGTCTATTATCATGTATTTATTCTCCAAGCCCCGATCTGTAAGACCATTTATTGATTTGTTGTCACATTTGGCAGTCAAAACTTCGCAAAAAAAAATGTTTTAATTAAGTTTTCCTTTAAACTGTTTTTACATATTCTGCTGTCAAATAACTCCGCTCTTATGGCGAATAGACTTTAGCTGTCACCGATTACATAAATCTAGCTTTCTTGAAACAAATGAAGTCATTCTCTAACAGTCATAACAGCATTCTAAGATTATTGAGGAATGTTTTAGTTGCTTAGAAGCTTCATCATGACAAATACAGTAGTCTGACGAGATTTATTTCGAGTAGGTGGCACGCTTGAACGAACCCTTTGAGCAGATGGGGTTTATTTGCTAGATTTTATTTGCTTAAAGATTATCGCTATCAGGATTTTAAGTGTTGCCGAAAATGCACCTCAGTACAGTATTTTACTGATTTTTTTTGTGGTTGTTGTTGTTTATTCCTAGCGTGTCTTACTACCAGTTCAGGCAAGCTGCAAATACGTTTATATGTTAGGACTGAAGGGAGATGTATCTTAATTTGCGTGGAGGGAGTATGAGAAACAACACTCATTACACACGGTTGGTATTCTAACCACGACCTCTCAGTCACTGGAAAACCATACTAAGTGAGCTTGACATCTAAATTAATTGCCCACCAGTACTGGTTATTTTCTATTAATAAAGTGAACTTGAAATAGATATAGTCTCATTCTTTTATATAATAAAATATTACTGCGTTTGAATACCTTCTCGTGAATTGTTACTCTCGGTATTTCCTTTGAAATGAACCTTTTTTTTTTGTTTACCTTTTATAATATTTTAATTTCAAGTAACAATTTTAAACAATTATTGGGGGAAATGTCCACATTGTATTACAAATAAGCCAAGGTATATTAACAATGGCATTTGGTGACCTGTAAATGTGTAATAATTTGTTATTTGTTTTTTTAAATAAAGAATTGACTACATAGAAGTGGCTGAAATATTGTTGTCTTGGAGTAAAAACACATATACATGTTTAATAAAAACTTTCATATAACTATGGTATAAGCATTTTATTTCGCCACTAATGCAGATACATCTGTTCTAATTACCCTCCTACACCCTATCTCTTTGATTAAGCTGTTATTATCCCTGGGGTTTAATGTACACTTAGAATTAAAAAATAAAATTATTATTTAACATGATATATTCAAGGGACAAGACATAAACAAACACATGCCTTAACCTAGGAGGGAGACGAGTTTAAGGGGTTCCACTCCTCATTACGCCCCACTCCCTCACATATGAAATGATTATTGATAATGTATTATTGTATTTATCCAAAACACCTACGCTCGTAGTTTATTAAAGATTAATCAAATTCATAACGATTTTAACAACAATATTATGTTTTTAATACAAGGTATAAAACTTCTTCATATAGCTTGGAACAAAATTGTCAAAAATTGGCGATCAGTAAATTTTCCTTAAATTAAATTTTCTCGCTAAAGCAAGTGAAGAGAGTTAATTATCATTTAAAATACTCGCCAAATATCCATTTTGAACACAATTGCTAGAGCCATTTTCTAACCATTTCAATTGTTCAAAAATCAGTCATCAGTAAACTAACCTTATTAACCCATTTCACGGCTGACTAATCGGGATATTAGATACACAATTAGTCTAGGCTTGAATCAGAAACCGTAACTAACAACTGGTTTCTGCACTCTTCTGTTTGACAACAGTCAAATTACGACCAGTTAGCTAGGTTTATTTTTTCATTTTCAAATAATTATTTTTCAATTGTGCTATATTTTTCAAATGTGATAAAATTGTTTAATAATCTCACTTATATTATTGTTGTTGTTTTAAGTAGAATATAGAAAACCGTACCACGATGCGAAGCTTGGATAGAGCTGTAATATAGCCCGATTTTGGTTGGAAGAACAGTTTAGAAAATTATTATTATTAGCACCGCGTTTTTCTACCCGTTTGAGTTATACGCACTTACGCTAATGTTTTAATGGTAGGGTGATTGTGAGATGAAATGGAGGACCTACAGTTTAACGTGGAATCTGAACCACGGTGGAGACCCGGCATTCCACACATTCACAACTTGTGATTAACACACGTCTTGTCAGAGGCGAAGGAAGGGTTTGACAATCGGATACATTTGTGCCAGGACCGAGAATTGAACTCCGGACCCCAGCACAGAAGTCCGACACCTTACCCCTAGACTGACAGGTCACCCAGTTTAGAAAACTACAACATTGATAGCATTTTATTATATTATTGATGTCATTTTTATAGGTATTGATAATAACCTTCTATCAAACGTGGCAGCTGGTTTCAGTCTATACCTATCTAAGCTACACGTTACCCGTTGAGTTGGACGGGTTCTTAAATATCAAGAATTAACGAAATCCATCAAATGGTTTCAGATGTCTTTCAGGTATGCACAGACATTGGGACATAAATGATCGTAAAACCAACTTTTTAGAGTTCAAGGGCACATCAAACGTTAAGATTCGTCATAATCTTGACCTTAAAACTTTCCACGATTACAATACTTACTATATTTGAGAAAGTATCGTACAACATTTAATTGCTTCAAGATGGATTTAATGTTAAATAGATTCCCTAACTTATATAGTTGAGAAATTTCACCTAGAGATATCACAGGTAGCCCCCCCAACCTCAAAATACATATCTAGATACCGCCCTGACATAAGACCTCTCTTAGCTGAGGCAAGGTCACTGTCAGACGTTCAGGTGGATGGTCACACGAGCACTAAGAAACATACGGTACTAAAGATAACTTTAAAAAAACATGTCAGTATGTCTTCAAGAACTGAAAAAAACTAACAACAATAAAACCATGGCTGAAGTATTTTCCCACAATTCTCTCTCTTAATCTTAAAATACTTTTATAGATATTTTTTTCTTATTTGTGTTTATTGACCGTTTCCGAGTGAGTTGAGAATTAATCAAGTCCCGCCGAAGCGTGACGTAGAACTAGCCAGAGTTATTGGAAAAGTGAAAGCCAGGGGAAAATTATGACGTATTCATTTTCAATTATTTAGCCATGCTGGCCGACACACCGTATAAATGTCCAGGTCATTCATTTATTTTGGTTTTCTGGTGACGGAGGGTTGGGGTTTGAATCCCTATAAGGGGGTAATGAGAATGTGTTTTTTTCCCAAATGGATTTTCACTCTTCTTTAATGAAAATGTGGGTACGTTTGCTTCAACATCTACCTCGATCATACCTACCGGATCCTACCATTAGCTTAATTAATATGTAACTTATCAGTATCTGAAAGTTAGTGAGGATGGATTAAATACGGAGTGTTTTTTAGATATATGGTGGTGGCCTGGTGGTCTAGGGGTAAGGTGTCGGACTTCTGTGCTGGGGTCCGGGGTTCAATTCTCGGTCCCGGCACAGATTTATCTGATCTTCCTTCACCTCTGACAAGACATATTGTGAATGTGGGGAATGCCAGGCCTCCACCGTGGTTCGGATTCCACGTTAAACTGCTGTAGGTCCTCCATTTCATCTCACAATCACCTTACCATTACACATTAGCGTAAGTGTATATAACCTGAACGGGTAGTAGGACGCGGTGCTAATAATAATAATAATAATAATAATTTAGATATATGCACATTTTCTTGCCTACCACGTATTGGAACGGCGTGATTATTTATGTATGTAAGTATTTATGTATGTAAGTATGCATGTATGTGTATGTATGTATGTGTGTGTATGTATGTATGTATTTATGTATGTATGTATGTATGTATGTATGCGTGTGTGTATGTATGTGTGTATGTATGTATGTGTGTATGTATGTATGTGTGTATGTATGTATGTATGTGTGTATGTATGTGTGTATGTAT
>CABFOW010000780.1:0-11468 GCA_902141385.1 Timema californicum | reverse complement strand
TGTATGTATGTATGTATGTATGTATGTATGTATGTGTGTGTATGTATGTATGTGTGTATGTGTGTATGTATGTAAGTATGCATGTATGTGTGTGTATGTATGTATTTATGTATGTGTGTATGTATTTATGTATGTATGTATGTATGTATGTATGTGTGTATGTATGTTTGTATGTATGTATGTATGTATGTATGTATGTATGTATGTTTGTATGTATGTATGTGTGTATGTATGTATGTTTGTATGTATACTCCATTCACGGTAGGAATTACTCTCTGGAAGGTCTTTCTTCCTACCAATATCCTAATATATAATAGATTTCTGGTAGGGAAAAAGGCCTTTCAGAAAACAATTCCTATGGTGAACGGTCTTTATGTATGTTATGTATGTATGTATGTATGTATGTATGTATGTATGTATGTATGTATGTATGTATGTATGTATGTATGTGTGTATGTTTGTACGTATGTATGTATGTATGTATGTATGTATGTATGTATGTATGTATGTATGTATGTATGTATGTATGAATGTATGTGTGTGTATGTGTGTGTGTGTATGCATGTATTTATGTATGTATATCTATATGCATGTATGTTTGTATGTAATTGGGTATGTATGTATATATATATATGTATGTTTGTATATATATATATATAGGCCCATGTATATTTGTGTGTATGTATGTGTGTAAGTATGTATTTATGTTTTTATGTATGCATGTATTTATGCAAATATGTATATATGTAGGCCTATATATGTATGTATGTATGTATGTATGTATGTATGTAATGTATGTATATATGGGTGTATGTATGTAATGTATGTAGATATGTGTGTAAACTTCATTCACGGGAAGAGTTTACCTCTGAAAGGTCTTTTTTCTTACCAATATCCTACTGTATAATAGATTTCTGGTAGGGAAAAAAGTCCTTTCCCAGGTAAACTCCTACCGTGAACGAACTTTATGTATATATGTGTATATGTATGTATGTACTTATCTGTATTACCCAAATGTATAATACTTTATCAATTTCTATATTCAAACATAGCAACGATTAAATCAGCTACGACATCCAAACATTTTTAAAAAGGAAAGTTTTTTTTAAAACGTACTGTATGTAGGCCTACAGAGAATTGTATGAAATGTAAAAAGTAACTTACTTCGTCTCTATAGTTAGACTAAATATATAAACATATGTTAGAATCCAACCCAAACTATGTTTAGTTATTTAGACAGCTTAATAACTAGTTAGACTCATTACCTTAGTTAGTAAAGTGTCTGCTCACAAAATAAAAAGGCAATCAATCCCTATTTGGACTAAAAATGCATATCCTGTGAATTTTTGGAGAAATGACTGGACGTAGTGTACATTATAGTTTTAAGCGTGTTGCTAAGTCATGGTTTGATATTATGTTAATGGTTTCAGAAAACACACGTTAATGACTCCTTTAGAAATAACGTAAGAAAATAAACTCCCCAGCGTCAGTCCGAAAGCGAGCTAAACCGACCGAGCAGCCACCGCATGTTTGGGAAAAAAATGCCAACATTTGTGGGTAGAGGGTTTCATGTGGTCATCAAAACGAACCCTTCAGCCATTACTCTCGGTTTTATAGACTGGAGCCACTACTCTTTTATTTGTGTCCTCACGAAGCTGAGTTGATTCCAGCCCAGACCTAAGTTTAACAAAAATATCTGTAAGAGCCGGGGATCCAACTCGGTATCTCTGTATCTGTAGCCAGGAGCTCTGAACACTAGACCACAAAGGTGATCACAAATAATACACAAGGGTTTTTAAATATTATTACCATCCGTAAACTATATTCCAATTATACCTTTCTCTGGGGCACACGCTCTAAATGACAGGCACATTTGTTGTTTTCTTGTGACTCAAGGTCATTGATCGAGCCCCATACAAGTGAGACAAGCGTGATCTATCCTAAATTGTTCCCTCTACACTCCTACACGATAATCTTGGTATATTTCCTCTAAAATCCTACCTTTCTTCCTACCTACCCCATATTAGTAGGACTATAAATTGAATGCGTAGTGAGACGTGATGAAAACAAAATAAAACCTGTTTCCGCTCGCTTTGGTGATCGAAAGGTTTAAGAAGGCATTAATTACTCTTGCCATAAACTGGAGTGCTGGTAACGGGGATATTGGAGTTCAAATAACAGTTGGATATACTGAGGATGTTTTAAATTAAATAATTTCATTCCGACACTTTAGCTCAGTCGGTAATGTGTTTCTAATGAACTAAGGGTCCCGGACTCGATTCCCGGCATGGTTGAAAAAGTTATCGTTGGTGAAATGTGGGTTTACCCTTTTACAAGGATGAATTAATGTCTGAAGTTTTGGACGTTGTGCTATCTATGGATTTAAGTTATTTTATAAGTCATGTGTTGATATAATCAGCCGGTTTATAAAGTGCGCGTTAAATAGCTCAAATAAATAAATGAATCTACTAAATGTTTTCTCTCTCTTTCTCCACGCAAATTAGGACACATTTCTTATAAATTCTCCCTAATTTCTTCTCCCTACCCCAATACTGTAAGTATGCTCTTAGACCTGTCAGCTAGAAAGACGTGGATCGCGGGCGGAGGGAGTAGGGTGTAATCTTTCAAAGTACAACTATATCGATTTCTCGGAGTCGCTGGACACACTGTGTATAGAGAGTAAACCAGGAAACAGTTTTTAGTACGGTTGAAGAAGTGGAGCAAGATGTCTGGACCAGGAGGATGACGATCGATGCTGCGCATGCGCCGTGGACAGGTTGTTATTGCGGCAGGTCATGTCATGGCCTCCCAGACTTATAGAAGGGAATGGCGTCAGAGCAGACGACGCATCCCCCATCCCCGGGGTATATTTAAATGACCTTGAACGCATAAATTTAAAAAACCCACCCCTGGTCACAGATCTATGTCGTCAGGCTTGCAATTTTTCTTCTTTCTTTGCATCGCGTCTAATTAACTGTCTGGAATAAACTTATATTTACAATTTTGGGGCTGGGATGAGGAAGGTAGAATTTTAGAGGAAATGTATTCGCAAATGCGAAACCACTCAAGGAAAACTAACTGCAGGATTGGACACGTTGATTAAATGTCAGGCTCATCAAATCTGGTTTTCCTGTGATGGAGAGTTCAGGGTTTGATTCCCCATTTTCATCCAAAATAATATAGAAATGAGTACACGCGGTGTGATACGTACAGGTGGACACCTGCCCAGGCTATCTGCTTACTTACACAAATGTAATAGGGAGGAATAAGGTAGACTTAATAATAAATGTAACCACACTCCCGCGAAGGGATATATTGGGACTCCATTCAATCAAAACAATCATGTGCACCCGGGTGTGGCTAAGAACCTCATCCATCAAATCACACGCTCACATGTGTAGTTACAACACGATTAAAAGCATATTTGTGCACATATATCTATTAATATCAACCTAGTCTCCTCACCAATTAGGGAGATATTTCAAGTAATAGGCCTACCCGTGTCTTTCTGTGCTGTACAAGAACCACTGTCACATTCGCTCCAACAAAACTTATCGGTACATTTCTTTCTAACTTGGCCCAAAGCATAACCTGACCTCAAGCTGGTAGAAATGTCACTCTGGTTTTTAACCAGCACACTATAGCCTGATTTTGGTTGGAATAACAGTTTAGAAAATTCAAACTTATTTTTATTACAGCCAACTTTGATCACATTTTACTCTATTATTGTGTTATTTTATAGGTATTGATAATATATATCAAAAGTGATAACTGCAAATAACATGACTTGGATGTATGAATGTATTAAAAGTGTTCTAGTAACTTTAGTAACCACCAGATAATGTTCTTCTTACCGGGCATAGTTGGTCTGTTAAGGTAACCTTTCCCCCACCAATTTCCCATCATAGCATAATCAAAACAAAGTAGAACAAAATAATTGGCAAAAACAAAATTGCATCCACCTTTTGTTACTTTGTTCATTGGATAAAACTACGATTTACATAAAATGATATTTGGTTGTCAAATTATTTTATTAAGCATTTATAACTTGACGAGAAATTGCATTTTATTTAAATCTAAGTAAAAATTAAAAGAAACGGTTGAGGTAAAAATATAGAACTAGAATGTAAAGTTCAATCGACTCCAAATTTATAACCTTAGAAATAATATTTTATGGAACTATCGATAAAAAGTATAAATAAAAAAATAGAGTATTTTAAATAACTAAGAGAAAAAAATATTTTTGACACAATATCACCCGTAGATTATAAAATAAAAAAAATAAGAATTTAATTTTTATACCAATTAAATTATTAGGATGACAGTAATTAACCCTTCCTTCACCTCTGACAAGACATATTGTGAATGTGAGGAATGCCAGGCCTCCACCGTGGTTTGGATTCCACGTTAAACTGTAGGTCCTCCATTTCATCTCACAATCACCCTACCATTACACATTAGCGTAAGTGCGTATAACCCGAACGGGTAGTAAGACGTGGTGCTAATAATAACAGTAATTAATTTAAATGGGATTATATTATGGCTATAGATGAAGCGGATAGAAGCATATTGGGGTCAATTCATTGCTATTTGCGACCGGTAGTGTGTTTACGCACTTACATTCATACCAACGGTCAACGGCATAGGGAAAACTTCTTTCGAGTTTTTGACATCTAGATGAATTTCAATTGAATACTTTTTTCCCATTAGGAAGTACAATATTACAAATGATAAAGTTTGATATTACACATGAAATAGGGTGATTTAATAGATTGAACATAATGAAATTATAACTAGCTTAATATCTAACAAAATATACGTATAAAATTGATATTAATATAATTTATAAGTACAGATTTGAGAACAATTTTTTTATTATAATCTAATTACGATTAAATTATAATTACATATAATATTCAATTAGATTATAATTAATTATATATCACATACAGTTAAATTATATAAGCCATGGTTAAGATGTGACTAATTTTAACTATATTATAATTACATTTTGAGCTATAGCTAAATTATAATTTAAACAAATCAATTATTTTCAAATCTTTATTTATAAATTATATCATAATTATTTTTATACACATATTTTACTATTTATAGAATTATCACTTTCTTTCGTTAAATCTATTTAATCAACTTATTTCATAATAAATATCAAACCTTATCATTAGTATCAATAATTTTACTGTCTAAAATGGAGGAAGTAATTGCAAATCCATTGGCTGCTAAAAAAAATCTACTTTAATCTTTCCTATACTATTAAAATAATTATTATATATTTTAGTCTGCTCTTAAATAAAATATACATTGGTTTGTGGGTATCAAGAGAAATGTGAGCAATTGATCCCATTTTATTGAAGCACATATTTTTTAAAAAAACTCTTAGGGAGAATAGCGCACACCTATTTATGCTGAAGCTTAGTGTAAGGGATGTGCCATACTTTTTCTGGATTGGTTTGTACCAATTAAATCAAATGAAACATTAAACAAGTATGTTTTTTCTTTGGCACAATGTCTTATCAATTGGCTATGAGCGTTTTAACTACATTAATAGGGTGGGGATGAGGAATATCTTAGAGGAAATATATCTACAGTTTAGTGTAGGGGAAAACGCTAACATCCCACCCGGGTGGTAGTTGAGCCTTGACCTCCCTGTTGCTGGCAAACCAGACACTACTAGGGAAAAATCTTTTTTGACAATTTCAAACGTTATCAAAACAATGTTCTCACATTCATAAGTCAAGTTATGTGTTCTTCATTGATACAAAATATAAATGTATATAGAATTATACTAATAATATAATAAATTAATATTGATGCTGAACTTAAAAATATTTGTTTGCATTTTCTTTTTCAGTTCCTTCCTATTAGAATAATACCACTAAACAAGCGGTGCTACCTAGCGCTGTAAGCTCATGCTTCCCGCACTACGTTTCAGTATGATCTATCACCTAACTCGCAGGCGAGGATCACAGATTCTTGGCATTTATACCGACAGATAAAAATCAAAGTGTATATAATTTGTTTGACTAACAAAGGGTAAAATGTATGTCTATACAAAAATTAAATATCTTCTTTCATCCATGGTTGATGGTCTGTATCACAGAGTTGTGAAGATTAGATCATAGTTTAGTCGTCAGGGCTTCCACGCACCTGGAAAACAGAGCTGGGAAAACACTGGGATTTTTTTTTTTTGTATCTGGAAAAAATGAGTAAAACACAGGGAATTTAGCAAAATTTAATACAAATATTGGAATATTTGATAGTTTTGGACATTTAAGTGAACGATTAAAATAGAAGGTCTTTGGATAGATGAAAAAATGAACATGAGATTTAAGCACACTTATTCAAACATGTCTTACTAGCCCTTAAACAAGGGTCGTGAAGTGACTGAAGATGTATCTACCCATCAATATTAAATCATCCTGTTTTAAACATAAGCTACATGACTTCATACTCGTCAGTTTGATTAAAAATGAAATGTTATTACTGTTTACTTCTATCTAAGATACATGTTAAAATGTGAAATCCTTTTATAGAACCTGGAAAACACAAGGAATTTGGTAGTAAGGAAATAGTGAAAACCCTGAGTCACGTTAAAATAAAATGTCTGATAGCTGAATCGATACCATCATTTAAATGTACTCAAAGTATAGTTAAAACTCCAAAACTCCTTGAATTTAGTCCGCGATCGAGCTATACCGACTAAGTGGCCGCCTCCTTTAGCGATAATAGTGCTAGCATTTGCAAATAGGGGTGTCATGTGGTCAGCACAGCTAACCCTCCTGCTGTTAATATCAGTTTTCTAGACCAAATCTGTTACTTATATATTTAAGTAGCTCCTCATTTGTCCTCACGAGGCTGAGTTTGATCCGGTCTAGACCTACTGTTACACAGAAAAATTCTGGAAACGCCGGGGATCAAACCCGGGCTCTCTGAATTTGTAACCAGGAACTCTGACCACTAGGCCAAAGAGGAAGTCAAACATTTGGTTATACTTCACGTAATTATATAAATAAATATGTATATTATAATATATAAATTATAAAATAGCCCAACGTCTTATTACTTATAAGTGCTACACGCAGATTTACACAAATGGAGTAGCGATGAGGAAGATAGATTTTATAGGAAACGGGTCCACAATTGCGTTGGTGAAAAATTGAAAACCATTGAGGTAAAGCCATCTCAGTACACCCGGCCAGGATTCTAAACCCATCCTTACCCGCAAAACCCCTCTTTTCCTTAGAAAACCAGACCAATGAAACTGAATTGTTTGTCCACGTTCCGAAATTATTACGACTGAAAATATCTTATTAAAAACATCAGTAGTAGTCATGCCCATAAAAAATATTGCTTTGATAGCTACCCGCATACTACTAGTACACTCTATTAAGTGAATGTTGAACTAACAAAGAGTGTTTGTTGTCAGTTGTGGTGACGTCAGCTCCTAGCAACGAGGCCGAGCTTCAGCTATACAGAGTGATGCAGAGGGCCAGTCTTCTCGCCTACTACGACACCCTTTTAGAAATGGGTGAGTTCCAAGGGTGCACCCAGAAATTAATTTTGAGGGGGGAGCAGGGGGAGGGGGTCATATAATGTATAGAATTTTTTTTTTCACTTTTTCCCGATTGTATCGTTACTGTGTTCAGGGGTATACCGTTTGATTATCAAACTGTAAACCTGGTTTTAAAATTTAGCTTGTGGGTTTGAAAAAAATTCAGGGTTCTCCCCTTTCTTGCTCTTTACTCCTGGCTGTGCCACTGGTTAGTTTTCCGTTCAAAATAACCTTCCACTTATTGACGCTTTGTTTGACAGCCATTAGATTTATACCCTGATTTTGGTTGGAAGAGCAGTAGAGAAATTCCAAACCTATTTCTTTGTGGCCAACATTGTTAAAATGTTACTATATTATTTGTGTTATGTTATAGCTATTTTTAGATACTATATCATTTGTGTGATTTTAAAGGTTTTGATAATATCTATAAACAGCGATAGCTTTAGATAACATGACTTGATGAATGAATATTTTAACATTGTTTTTCCTGCCAAAATCAGGGTATGGCTGATACCGGTTGCTTCCCCATCTCCTCTCTCTATTATATTTCGGTTGCACTTTCAATAAATTAGCCTCCTCATCCCAACACATTAGTTCGAGCAATTAAATCAACCTAATTTTAAAACGTATACACTATTAAATAGCTACTAAATTTCAACGCCAAAAACCATATCTTACTTAGTGAACGCCAGTGCACCAATCAAACTATCCAGCAACACCATACGCATGTAATAAGATAAAACCCAGGCCAAATTTACCCCCTAACCTTCTAACTCTGCTACAAAGAATTATAGGAAAGTAAAAATGTAACCTCCTGTTAAGACGAACTATTTTATATATATTTCCAAAGTGGAAGTTTTTTCTTGAGTTGTTAGTGATCTACCAGAATTAAAATACCCATATTTTGCGACTCACTGACTCACTCGCGAATCATAAAAACTTATATGGTATTTCCAGTCAACATATAACCTCGAAAATTGGCATAGAGGATGTAAACCAAGGTGAAAATACAATATCTCGACTTTATTTAGGCCTAATGTTTCTCAAAAATGGGTGGGAAGGGGGGTAGGGTTTAGAAGAGGGATTGGAATTTTTAAATTATTTTCACAGCCAAATAGTATTATAATTTTATAATGTGGGGAATGCCAGGCCTCCACCGTGGTTCGGATTCCACGTTAAAGTGTAGGTCCTTCATTTCATCTCACAATCATCCTACCATTACACACTAGCGTAAGTGCGTATAACCCGAACGGGTAGTAAGGTGCAGTGCTAATAATAATATATATAATTTTATAGGACCTCGTAAGTATATATATATATATATATATATATAACTCCTTTTCGAAGCTGAATAATTTAAGGACTTTTATGGTGTACTATAACTTTTAACATATTTTACATAAATGTTTTAGTGGATATATAATAACTAAAGAAGAGATAAAAAAAATCTTATAAAGAATTGATATTAAATTAATTAATGCTCGTTAAGTTATTACAGTTGAACACGAAGAAAAATTAATCAACTCTCACTTAATAAAATAAAATAAATTACGTTAAACTGTAGGTCCTCCATTTCATCTCACAATCACCCTACCATTACACATTAGTGTAATTCCGTATAGCCCGAATGGGTAGTAGGACGCGGTGCTAGTAATAATAATAATAATAATAATAATAATAACTCTAACTCTAAATAAAATTATTCTAATAAAATGTAAAAGTTTATTTCTAAATTATTTTATCGTTTTATTTATTTGATCTAAAAGGTTATTTTTATAGCATTCTAGCTATAGTTTCATTTGTACTAAAAGTTTCTTCCAATGAAATTATGATCATAGTTTAATTTGTTATAAAAGGTTCATCTATGACATTCCGACTATAACCTATTTCATTCCCTCTAAATGGTTATTTATATAATGCGAAGTTCTATAAAATATTGTTTACATGGTGGGGTCACTATACCAGACTGTTGTTCTAGGAGGAGACGACGTCCAGCAGCTTTGCGACGCAGGCGAAGAGGAGTTCCTGGAGATTATGGCGCTGGTAGGGATGGCGTCCAAGCCTCTCCACGTGCGTAGGCTGCAGAAAGCGCTCCAGGAGTGGGTCAGCAACCCGGGTGAGTCAGATATCCGGTTAACCAAGGACAAAATGGAGCTATATACAGATTTAACTGAATACATCTTTCCGGGTGGTGTAGAGTGGCCTCAATTATAGGCGGGTGACGCAAAGTAACACTCATTAGAGGATTCCCGACCGACGAAGGGAGACCTCGATTAATTGACGGCTGATGTAGAGCAGGCATGTCAAACTTGTGGCCCGATCAATGATTCTGTTTAGCCCACGAAACTTTATATGAACCAAAATACAATGTGGGCCACTTTTTCTTTTTATAAACGTTGTAGGAATACAACATTTGATATTATGACATTTGGAAAAGGGGCATTACTTGGTGAAATCTAGTAAGTGAGGTTAGTGTACCACATTTAATGGTTATATTTGTTCACCAGTTATGTACAATATTTGTCGGCACACAAGTGTGTTTTCTCTCATGAAACGGAACAAACAGCCGAATGATCAAATTTACCGATACGCATTTGTCATCTCTTTTGAATGTAACTTCATCAAGATATCTAAAGCCACTCACACACTGATACAAATAAATAGTTTTAAATTTTTGGTAAATATTATACGAGAGGTCTTAGTTTACTTTATGTAATCTTAATTTCATTTTTGTTACAATAAGAATTTAAAATTGATATTTGTCCATATAAGATGGTGACGATATTGAACTTTCTGTAAATGCAGCCCCCTCATTGTTTTCAATGTTTAATGTGGCCTTTATGGTCAAACTAATTTGACACGCCTGACTTCAGAATCTGACCTTCTGCATCTATCTCTAATCCAGGCTGTTCTAGTAATCGAACTGTCTTGCTAGCGCAGAAAAACGGGACTAGTAACGCTGCACACAAGATATTGGCAATTCTAACAGCCATACGGTTACATGTATGGACCCATATTTGCAATTTTTGTCGCCTATCTAGATATTTTTATGAATAAAAATATATCTCTAGCAGTGTGTGTCCATTATTGAGAGGTGTAAGAGCCTATGTTATTTGCTGGTAAGATTTAAACTGCCCATTATACAGAGGCCTCTGTTATTAAGAGGTGTCCATTAAGGGAGAATTAACTATATTTATTCAACCGCAATCAATACTATGAAGGATTAAAAAAATATGTGTTCTTTGCAATAACATAATATGATAAATTTCCACGAAAATAACAATGTAAAAAGGCCTCTAGTGTTAATATTATCGGCTAAGCGAATATACCTCCACAAAGGCGTTGCGCGAGTACTCGTGATGTATACGGGTCATTCTCTAACAAGGTCGATTTATTTCAATTGACGCTTGCCTTCAGAAGCAACTAGAACAGTCAATGTGGTCGGGTAGGATACGTACGAATGAATATTTGATGGAAGAACAGGGAACAAAAAAATATAACTAATTTATGTGGAGTAGTTTTCCTTTGTAACTTGACTTGGGAAGAATATTTTAATAAATTAAGGGCGCCGCGTCACCTGGTTAGATATTTTCTCCGGATTTTACACGTCGTTTATCGATGGGTACGTGGACTAACTCGTCATCATTGTATAATCCGGTTCGTTGGTGACGGGGAGGTTGGAGATTGAATCCTGGTTCGAGTATTGAAGGAGTTTTCCCTTAGTGGTTTCCATCTAGCTAAGCAAATTTTGGTTGATTTATTCTCATTTACACCTTCCTCATTTATATCTTATGAATGTAGTTAAATTAAGACCGTCCTGATGGGGATTAAGACAAGGTGCGAAAAAAACAAGTCATGGCTAGTACCCAAGGGCTTGGAGTAAGTATTCTATCAC
>CABFOW010000779.1:172123-208328 GCA_902141385.1 Timema californicum | reverse complement strand
TTTTATATAGATTCCATGTATGTCCACAATAATTATTCGAACACTTCTAAGCATTCTATGAATCTAAAATTTGGCATGTTGGTTGGCTTTAAGAAAACGATTCCTATTAAATTCATAAAATCTTAAATTTAAATTGTTGAATTCAAAATATTAGATATAACTATTTCAATAACGTTGTAGCATTCATTCAAATTTTATATTATAAACTGTTCCTATATTTATATTTAAATTTCATTTGCTTTAACTTATTAAAACATTATTTATGCAAGGTGAATCTTCTTTATTACTTTCCCGCTATTTTACAGGTAGAGAAATTATTGTGATTATCAAAAAAATTGAACTCGAGATTTTGATGAATGTTGACGTTTCATGACCTCCCGAATCCGAAAAAGTAGTTTTTGAATTTCCAAATGTTTGTCTGCCTGTCGGTCTGTTTGTCTGTACTTTTAACTAGAGCCTAAACTATTTTACCTATTAAGCTAATACTTGGTATCTAGGGATTTATAGGGTTGCCCCAAGGGATTTTGGAATTGGATTTATAACCGTAAAATTAATGATGGTTTACTGAGGGGCAAAAAGAGAAAAAGATGATTTTCTCAAAATAAGCTCTAACGATTTTGATTAGATTTCATTTCTAAACATTTCTAAATATTCTAAACAAAATGGCTACTCCCAATATTTCGGCAAAATGACTTTAAGGGCTTCAATCAGATGAGTAAATAACATTTTTTTAAATAATATTTCATAAGCTATTTTAGATATGAGATTATTTAACATATAATGATCCCGTTTATTGAATTGTTTTCGAGTTCCTTTAAATATAGGTTGTGTCAATTTTATTTAATCTGACTGTACTGTTGCTGTTTTATTTCCGTACACGTGCAAGCAGGCTATGGTGAATAGCATTCAGTTGGCCTGTTTACAGCCCTCGCAATAACTAAAGAACCTCGCACTGTAGGTGGCAGAAAGAGAGCCGTATGCTTAATTTGTAAATTATATTGTTTTAAAGTTCTTTTTCTAGAAGTCGTTTTACATGTGCCCGTAAGAGCTCAGAAGCTCCCAGACACAATCTGAGTTTGAAGTCTGATATTGAGTGTTTGTTTTTGCTTCTACTAGAAAGAGTTGTTAACTGTCGATTCGGGATAAGACGTGTGTGTGTCGATATGGCAAATTCATTATGATCTCTATATAGAGTAAATAACTTTTAAGCATTGAATTTTTACTATAACTAAACAAACATGATTTCAATAATTTCTAAATAAAATTTGTATTAAATAACATAGTAAAATGAGTTTAAATTATAAGATATTTAAATAGCATATCACAGGTACTTGTTGAAGATACCGTATCGCGGCAATCATTACAAGTATGTAGGTCAATTTATATTACAGATGTTTAATTTTAAGAATATTTTTATAAAACCAATAACTTTCAAGCTATACACAAATATGTATTTTTTTTACTTTTCGAACACAAGAGGTAAAGTATTGCTATAACAAAATAAAATCTAACATGAAATGTTGTTGGAAGTCGACGTTTCATGATCCCCCGAACCATAAAAAGTGGTCTATGCAATGCTGTCTGTGTGTATGTTTAAACTTAAAATTTAGAGTAGTTTAGTAAATGGCGAAAAGAGAAAAAATTGATTTTCTCAAAATTGGATCTGAAGACTTTGATCAAAATTTGTATCTAGGCTTTGATTAAGATTATAAATAACTGGATGGTTATATTTTGCAATAAAAATGAGTTTAGGGTACATTACAGAAGCAAAACCTTCCCTATTTTCGCAACTATTTTAAATACTAAATAACTTTTTATTGCAAAATTGTATTACTATTAAAAATAAAAAATGTTTATATCATATATATTTTTATAGAACCAACAGTTTCTGAGATATTGACAAATATATTAATACAATTCTGTGAGCTTTAGTTGTAAAGAGATACGAATTAAGTTTTAACGCTTTTTTACTTTTCGAACACAAGAGGTAAAGTATTGCTATCATAAAATAAAATCTAACATGAAATGTTGTTGGAAGTCGACGTTTCATGATCCCCCGAACCATAAAAAGTGGTCTCTGCAATGCTGTCTGTGTATATGTTTAAACATAAAATTTAGAGTAGTTTAGTAAAGGGCGAAAAGAGAAAAAATTGATTTTCTCAAAATTGGATCTAAAGACTTTGATCAAAATTTTTATCTAGGCTTTGATTAAGATTATAAATAATTGGATGGTTATATTTTACCATAAAAATGAATTTAGGGTACATTACAGAAGCAAAACCTTCCGTATTTTCGCAACTATTTTAAATACTAAATAACATTTTATTGCAAAATTGTATTACTATTAAAAATAAAAAACGTTTATATCATATATATTTTTATAGAACCTACAGTTTCTGAGATATTGACAAATATATTAATACAATTCTTGTGAGCTTTAGTTGTAAAGAGATACGAATTAAGTTTTAACGCAATAATTCTCCAATGCCATGGAGTAATTAATTATAAGTTTGTCTCTCAAACAGATTATGGTGTTTTTACTTAAACCATTTAGAAGAAATGTTTGTACAACAATGATTTATCTCAATTTTAGACTCAAGAGTAAATATTTAAATTTTTTATAAGTCAAAATTTATACATTATTAATTTAATAGCAATACGATGGATGACCTAAAGATTTGCAGCATCAAAAAAAATGTCGAAAATTTTAATCGTTGGTTGACATTTTATTATGAAGTGTTTGACCCTTGTGGACCCAATATCAATCTGATTTATTGGTTCAAACATACAAATGATGTTATTAATTCCTTAAAAATAAAATTATAAACTTTAAAATCTAGACTCAAAAAATGCTTAACTTTAGTATAGTGTAATTCATACTCGGGTTTGCTTGTGTATATTATTTCATTTTACATATATTACGAATTTTGAGTATTTATCTCAATTTTTAAACCATAGAGGAAGAAAATTCGTGCGGAGTTCCCTACCATTTATATTTACGGTCACAACACTTTACCTTAAGTGTTCTAATAAGCCTCCATCAATTGACCCCGGAAAGTTAAATCCTCTACCAAGAAACGCAGGCAATCGTCGATCTCCACATGTTTTCTGATTTTTGGCTCGTCACGCATGTGCCTGCCCCTCTTTGGCGGCCATGATGAGACGTGGTTGGCTGTATTATCCCTCCTTTCCCTCTCTCTTGTATTGGTCCCAGTTGGGGAGTTTGTGCTTTATATTTGTACGAGCTAATTTTAATAGACAAAACGTTTTATTGTCTGGTGCTAACCGGTTGACTAACTCTTGATTCGCTTCATCTTTATCACAGCAAACCTTGGGCACTATGGAGTCTAGGGGAGTCGATAACGGGGATGGCTGGAGTTAGCCCTGCCACAGTGGGTATCCATTCACCAGATTCTTCAACTATGGTTGCACAACTGGTGCTTGGACTGCCCTACTGCCAGAATTAGGATAAAGAAGTACTAACTTGGGATTGTGTTTTGTTACTGCTTACAAATGGGCTGGTTTAACTGAACTCATTTGATGGTTCTATAATCCTTGTCAAACTTACTTCGTTCTAATCTATGCGTTGTACTTGATTGAGTTAAATGAGTTAGCTTTTGTTTTGCTATGTTTGTGACTTAGTCAGGCCTGCAAATATAGTATAAGATGTTAGTTAGGCTCCTTCAGAGCCTACTGTTTATTTTGTTAGAAAGTATGTAATGCGTATCTAGTTCCGTGGGAATGCTTACCTTAAAATACTAGACAACTTGCAACAGTTGGTTTAATGAACCAAATTTTGTTGTATGAATTCATGATAGGCTTAAAGTTGATGTTCTTAATTTACCGGTTTGTATCCCTTTGTGAATTGATAGTGTTTTTAGGATGCGCTTGCTGGTTTTAGTTAAATATAGTAATGCTATATCGTTTGGTTAGTTGTTAGGCTGCCCTTACTGCAGGATAGCTAAAGGGAACCTAAGCTCACATTAACTGGGAGTTATCATACATGATTGTTACCTAATTGGGTCTGCCAGGCCTACCGATGTGCCCATTTAACCTTAACTTATCTAGTCTTGTTACTGTGTATCTTTTTAGCTTGACTTATCTACGTGAGGCCGTGGCGGCTCGCTGTGTTGTTTGCATTTCAGAGCCTCCTGACGGGCTTCTTAAACCAAGAGCTTGTAGATGCTGAACTTCATTATGAGTACACCATAATTGTAAAGGTTTTGTCATGAGCCCAGCAATAGTCTACCACGGCTATTTCTGTGATCCCCCAAATGGGGCATATTACTTGTGATACTGGTGTAACGTGGCTAGCTCCCCTGTATTCTGGCTATGGCGTTCGCGCAGTATATCATTTATTACACAGGCTTGTGATGAAAAAAATACAAGGGAATTGATAGCTGAACTTTGATTATTCCTTGGTGCTGATTTAAGAAATAATAATGAAAATTTTCTATCACGTCACGTTTTCTCAAAAATTTCAATTTTACTTGGATTATTATGAACATTTACCATAAAAAAAATTCGGCGTTGAATTTCTTACCTCCCTGCCTGACTATCATTCTACCGTGGTGAGACCAACAGAATAACCCTCTGTGACACCTCCCCGTCACCGTCCCTCCCTCCCCGTCACAACCTCTCTCTACCAATAGCGTCGCGNGCTAAGCGAGCGTAATTGGTAGTCACCTTCTGTTTTTTCCTAGATTTATCTTTATTGATCCTGAACGTGTTATATTTCTTAATACTGAATTCTCTTGACTTTTCTGGAGTCATCAGAAAAGATATAAAAAGATGGTCTCATGAGGGACTCAGTTTATCTCTCTTTAACCCAGAATATCGTGTACTTACTCTGTTCGTAGTAAGATAATTGACCTGGAAGTTTTTAAGTTCGTCTCAATTTTCTTTCATGTGTAGTGTCGTGCGTACACCGTTACAGTGACAAGTGGAAACTTTATCACAAAACAATTTTAACGGTTGCTTTTCTCTGTGCATTTCGTTAAACATGGCTTCGAGTTCGAGACGTTGTGAAAATGTACCATATAACTTTTGTTACATATGCGGCGAATATAGTGTTATTAAAAATCGCAAGAGAAGAATAACAGACTATGTAAAGCCATTTTATCTTGCGTACTTCGGCATGAAACCCGGAGACCAGGACAAATTGTGGGCTCCTCATAAAGTTTGTTTGCAGTGTCTCAATTATCTACGCTTATGGCTAAAAAGAAAGAAAACTGCTTTAAGATTTGGAATTTCTATGACATGGAGTGAGCTGAAAAACCACTTTGATGATGGTTACTTTTGTTCCTGCCATATCAGTGGGTATAACCAAAAAAATCAAATGCTAATCTCTTATCCTGATAAAATTACATTGGCCATACGTCCCGTTACTCATAGGCCCGATTTTCCAGTGCCTTTGCCTCCAACTTAATTACCAGTCATCTCTTCAGAGTCTTCAGACTCAGAAAATCCCGAAGTTAAAGGCTCCATTACCGAATTTAAGCCCTCTGGAGGTGATTCGCTTCAGCCATTCTCTTAGGGTGAACTTAATGATCTGACTATAGATCTGGGCCTTTCGAAAGAGGCAGCTGAATTATTGGGCTCCATATTTAAAAAGAAACTTATTTGTCAAAGGAACCTCTTTTTATTGGTACAGGAATCGATAAAAGGAATTTGTTAAGTACTTTTAGGAAGAGGAGAACCTGATCTATTGTTCTGATGTTCCTGGATTGATGAGCAAACTTAATATCCCAAACGATAAAGATAAATGGAGGCTGTTTATAGATTCATCGAAAAGGAACCTTAAAGCTGTCCTTCTTCATCCCGGATGCCAATATGCATTTGTACCAGTTCAACACTCGGTGCATTTAAAAGAACGCTATGAAAACCTTGGTCTCATCCTTAAAAAATAAAATATGCCAACCATGGTTGGACCATTTGCGATTATTTGAAAGCTATCTCAAAGCTTCTTGGTCAACAAGGTGGATATACAAATTTCCCATGTTTCATTTGTGAGTGGGAGAGCCGTGATAATACTCAACATTGGGTAAAAAAAGAATGGCCGAATAGAAAAAATCTTGAACCAGGCCCCAAGAATTTGATTCGGAACAGCTTAGTTGATCCAAAAAAGCTATTTCTATCTCCCCCCTGTATATAAAATTAGGTGTAATGAAGCAGTCTATCAAGGCTATTCTAAAATATAGCGATTGTTTCAAATACCTGTGCCAAAAGTCTCCATCCAGGTTCATCCAAAGCCAATTTGAAAGAAGGAATCTTTTGTTTGCCAGATATCCGCAAGCTTATGAAGGATAAATAATTTGAGACTAGCAAGACAACAAAGTAAAAAGAAACTTGCGTTGCATTCAATTATGTCGTTAGTAAATTTCTGGGTAATTACAAAGATCCTGACTATAAAGCAATTGTTATGAATATGCTGGAAAATTGTCAAGCGTTGGGTTGCTCCATGAGTGTCAAAATACATTTCCTTCACTCACATGCGGACTTTTTCCCCAAAAATCTAGGATCAGTCAGCAAAGAACAGGGTGAAAGGTTTCACCAAGCCATCAAAGATGTAGAGCACAAATATCAAGGAAGATGGGACAAGAACTTGCTCGCTGATTACTGTTGGATGTTAACACTAGATAGGCCTGAGATTGAACATAAAAGAAGAACGTTAAAAAGAAGTATCAAAGGAAAAAGCGTAGGTACTTACATATTTTTTTTTTGCTCTGTTTAAAATTCGTTTCAAACTTTCATGTACACATTCATAATATTTACTCCTCTTGGTCTGTCGTCTATGTTATGTAAGTTACCTTAGTAAAAAAAAATTATGTTGGTGATTTTCTTCTAGAAACTGCACCATAATTTGATTTAAAAAGTTTAAACTCAAGGGAATTTTTTTTTTCTCTCGGACAGAGGCAGCCCGTGAAATCTGGTAGCAATGGTTTTCATGCATTTCAACCTATAAAACTTAATCGATTGCTGAAAAATCAAGTTGCCTCACCAAGAATCGATTATTATACATAGATTTAAATGGATATAAGCCACTGTTGCCAGATAGTACATACAAAATTGTTTCGAGAGAATTTCTTTTCAAATAGGATCTTAGAAAAAATATCGTTATCGATTTTATAGCAAGTCCTGACGTGATGGAAAAAAATGGAGGTCATTTTCGAAATCAGAACACCAAATAACATAAAACTCAGCGAGAACTTCACTTGTATTTTTCAAAAACTTCGATTTCGCTGGCCTGTGTTATTGAAAGGTAATAAATACATAGCTAAAGAAACAATAAGTTGTTGTCAGAACTATTATGTATGGAGGTATCCGAAGGCAGAATGAGCTAATGAGCTTATCTAAGTTAACCTGTATAGTCTACCACTCCTGTTGTTATATTTATCTTTACCAAGCCTAATTCTGTACTCATTTTGTATGGACCCAATAGACGGGTAGTTTTCTTGCATACTACTAATTATCTTAATTGATTAACTTATTTATAATTACAATACGCTACTCACCTCACAATATTAATTGAATATATCATTCATTTTATCATATGTGCTCCATCCAAGGTACACTATGAGCTGGTAGTGACGCTAGTGGCCAGCAGCCTGATGTTTCACCGTTTCATTTATTTAGATACTCTTGTTCCAAGATATAGCTACCTAGTTTATCAATTATCTGAAACCAAATTAACTAACACTATCTATGCTTATTAATTGGCTAAGCGTTATTTAATAAATCGCTATTACCTTTTTATTTCCTGCTGTGTGATTATGCATACCCTCTTTAAGTAGGTAATGGTATACTGCACGGTGAGAGGTCAAACACAATATGATGGCAATTCCACCTGGCCTAATCTTTGAAAATGCTTAACTTAGGAAGCATATAGTGTAGAAAGGCATTTAAGGTGTCATTTGGAAATAATTTTGGGATGCCCATTCATTTGGTGACCATTATAGAGCTCCATAATTCAAGTAATGACTTATGTTTATATCAAAGGTCAATATTGACGAAAATAAACGTTAATATGCTGAATAATTTATTTATGACAACGTTAAATATATGTAATTAACAAATATATTTATATGTAACACAAAATGAACAAAATAAAGAATCTCCAGAACATGAGCACGGTGCAGTACACTTGAGTGTAGCTTTGGCACACCTGCAGCGTCCAGTGTACGCTTTCTTACAAGCCACAGTGGAACAATCCATGGCACAAATCTGATGCTTCATGGAGTATGGTCTAAAGAGGCTTTCGCCCAGATTTATCCTTAGTCCAGCCCCAGTCAGAGGGCTCTGGAAGATCTGGATCCATAACTAATGGCTGGTTCCAACAGTTGGCCTAGTAGCATGCACGCTTGATAATCAGCTAGAGTGCTGCCCGTGCTGGAGGAATGTTTACAATTGCTCTAGACTTTTGTGTGAGGAGCTGCTTCCTGACTTCATTAACATCCATGATCTTACTGGTTTGGATATACATAAGCACAACAAATCGTTCCAGCAATAACATTGACTCCTGACTGATCTCACTTGTCATTGATAGGAATTCATGGAAAGCTTCATCACCTTTGAAAAAGACTTCCAAGTAACCCAGTTCGTCTTCTTTCCTCTACAAGTGAATATGGACCCAATATCGCACATGGTGAAAGCGTGAAAGACTGGCAAAGTACGACACTGAGTCTGGGTCATTGTGGCAACCATTACCTAAATATCTATACACCGAAAGTTTGAACTGACACTAAAGGCAGTCCACAACTCACCTGGAACAAATTTGATAAATGAGTTCAGAGCCAGTCATATTCGTATTATTCGACCCGATAAGCTTCCAGAAATAAAAATTTTATCTTTATCAAATTAAATAACACTTTTCACCCCTTTTTGACCTTCCCTTAAGGGCTGAGGTTTTAAAAACCCTCAAAAATATCTGACCCAATTCTAATACGAAACAACGCTTTATGTCCTCTGATCCAAACGATACATCAATGGTCTTAAAAGCCTTCAAACCCTTTTTCATTACTTAGAGGCTGAGTTTCCCCAAACCCCATATTCTCTATCTCCTAGGGCCTAAAAGGAAACCTACTACCAAATCTAATGTTTCTAGGTCCACGGGTTGGGGACATACGGTGGTGAATATTTCAGTAACTGGGCTTTTCCTTAAATATATATTTTAAAATATTTCTATGAAATATCCTATTGGTCATTTTTTCTGTAAATTTTAGTCTCTCTCTTTAGGAAAAAAAAATCTTCCCACTCTGATCATTTGAATGGCAATGTATTTTGTCTTTCAAAAATGATTTGAAACCTTTATGAAATAATAACAAGTCGGTTGGTTTAAATAAATATGTTCACATACAAAACACTTTTTTATTTACTAACAGTTTAATAGCATGTTAGTGCTCATACAATCTGTATCCAGGATTATAAAATTGTATTGATTCTTTCCGACACGATGACATTGTATTGATTACTGATGAGTCCTTAAATTACTTAATTCAAAGAATAATTTCAACTGAATGATTACGGGTATGAATATTGTACACATTTTGAAGAATATCTTTTAAAATGTTTTATTATCAATTGTATTTAAGTTGGCAAGGCCATGCCAAAAAGTTATGCTAGGATTGGTCGGGGTCAGAGGATTCCACATAAAAGTATGATTAATAAATAATTTTTACGTTCCTCCTCAATACTTGAACAAATAACTTAATTGAAACATACAATTTACTACAGCTTTAATCTAAATTATTTGAAAAATATATTAAATACTTTGAAAGAGATTCAATGTTTAAAGGATAATATACCATATCCTATGTGGGGACTTCCCAGTTGGCCACCACAGATATAACCCCTCTCCCCTACATACCTCAAACATACCTTATTAAGGTCTTGTAAATTGATATTCCATTTCTTGTTTAGCGTGGGCAAATTCAGAGTAAAGCCGAATCAATTATCGTAACTCATTTGGTTTTATCTAAGTATTATTTGATCATCTTCTTCATACATATAGTAATTATACAAGTAATTAAACTTATTTACAAACTCATTACTCAATTCAATGGATTCCTCTAAAAGGGCTTGTAATTAGTAAAACGCGATAGTCATGTATTATTATATACAGTGTAATAGATAATACTTATTGAAATACTTTGATATTTATTGACTATAATGGATAAAAATTGTAATATAAAATAAATAATTTACTAGAATGATGTTCTAACTACCTATTATGTACCCGAGTATGGGATATTAGATTATTTAATTCATTTTAGATTGCATTTATTATGAATGGAATATATATATATATATATATTTTTTTGGGACAACCTAATATATATAAAACATTAAGGATATACAATCCCTTAGATGGGGCTTACAAAATAGATACTATTAATTTTCCTTTTGATGTTTATACATGAATTTACCATAAACTTGGTTCTGTTAAAATTATGTATTGCCCTTGGAAGGTTTCTAAAAAAATGTTTAAAATAAGTAACACTTTTTAAAATAATGTAGCCATACGTATTTTTAAAATAAAGGTATACAAATTTAATTTCAAATTACAAATTTTTTTCCCCTAAATAATCGATAACATTGAATATATTTCATTGAAAGTGGCTCATATATCCACTAATATGACCCTTTACTATGGTCACGTGGTCTAGGGCGTCAAACTCTCAATACACTGGATTGCCGAATTGCGGCTGTGTGCAATTTTTTAGGGTTGTTTCCTGCATGGGAATAGACTTTTTCGTTATCTCTCCACGCTAATGTTGGTGCATTTAATCTAATTTACCCTCCCACACACTCCTTCTTGGGTTAAGTAGCTAATAGCATTAATTTTAAACGTACTAATTAAAAGATAGTTTATGTTATTTTATATTTATATAGTATTTTAATTTAAAACAATAAAAATAGCTGACTATACATTCTGTCCAATGTTGAGGAACAATCTTAATTAATATATTAAAATAAATACATAATTGGGTTTTCTGAATATATATTAGTAAGTATTTACACAAACTGTAAATAACCCTTTTCATTGTATCATATAATATCTAGATATATGAAAGTGTCAGTTTGAACTTTAAATCACTTAAGTTAATTTAGTTTTATAGTATTCTATAATAAAATTTAGTTCAAAACAATTTTAGCTTAAATAATTACTGACATTATTAAGTTACAATAAATAATATTTTTTAATAAACGGTTTCCTCATAACCGAGCAATTATTTTGAAACAATTTGTTATCTGTAGTAAAATAATAAAAATTGACAATCCATTTACAATTATAATAGTAATATATATTTGTACATGATAATGAATGAGCCCTAATAATAACATTTCTAGAGGTAAACGATTATTTTAAGAAAGTATTAAATTTATGTGATATAGTTTTACATCAAATATTTGAATAATCAACAGTATAATATTATTATAATGTGAATTTAGAATTTATTTCAAGTTTATTTTTAAACTAATTAAACTTAAAAGTTAATCTCGTCCGCTAAAGCGTGTTTTGTAACGACTTAAATCGAATTAAAAATTATAGAAATTTTGAAATATATCTCTCACAGTGATCTTTTATATTTTAAGTCAATTTTATTCATTTTAAAGCATGCTCAAATACATAACAATTAAAACCATTGTGATGCTATGCTTGTTTTTAGTGGAACGAGCTAGCAGCTCCGCAACAGTAAACGAAGTTGTATTGACGAACAACAATATGAACGGTTCTGATAGCACTGTCACCCCACCATTGCGGAAACACCGTTTTGTGAAGAACAGTCATCAAAATCTTGTCACGAGGAACCCTACCCTGGCGACCGTCAAATGCAGCGGTCGCGATAGGAACCAGCGCGTCACCACTGTCAAACTTTGGTTGATAAAAGGAATGGTACAGGTAAAATAGTTTATTAAAAAAATAAGTACATTTTATTACAATTTTGTTTAAGAAGATATTCACATTTTATTTGCTCCGAAATGTAGCAAATTAACTGATTTTTTTTCTATTAAGGTGTAGCTCGAGTTTAAAGTGCCTAACTATATTTTCTCGTGGTCCTCGTATTATTACCCGTCACAAATATTCGTATATTTACACTATTGGGGTAAATATGAAGAACATAATATGTAAAATAAGTGTGTCCACATTTGCTTGGAGAGTGGTAAAATATTTAGGAAACAAACACCTCTGGGCACGAAGAAGGTATTTGACCCCAACCTCCTTAGTCACCAAAAAACAAGAAGATACCAACACCTTTGGTCTCTTTCTACCATTGTGTGTGATTCTATGAAAAATATGTGATATTCATTTACTTTGAAAGGTATTTAGCACATCTATCAAGATTCCGCAATAACTATAGTGTATTCCTGCTAAATAAGACCGATACCTTTCAAATTAAACATGTTTTTAGTAGTGGCTGAAAGTCTTATGTAAAATTTACGAGCAAAAAGACATGATCAACGAAACAAATGGCTTACGATGGATTGCTTATTTTAATTTATTTAAATGATGCCTAGAAAAGGATCTAAACATCAGTTATCTGCCATACGCACCGACTGCTATAGCCAAATGGGCTATTCATATCTCATCGCAGTCATTGTCTGCTACTTATCTATCTCAAATAGTCAATTTTATAAATTGCTATTAATGATAAGGTTAAGGTTTGAAGCGTGGCTTGTGTACAAGGGGTGTTTCTTACTAAAACTTTATCTATCTCTCCCTTCCAGTAGATTTGGGTTAAGTTCCTCTTAATTTCACCTTCTTCTTCCCTGGCTCATTAGCGTGACTATCCATGCATCCCGAATGAGCAGTAATACCTGTAGTAAAGAGATAAACTCTTTCTAACTTATACATTTATGTTTGTGACCTTTTATAAGTTATAAAATTATTTATGTTATATATTTTATTACCTCTACAGGTAAGACTCCCTAAAAGCCGTAACGTTCTGGGTGCCACCTACAAATCCCGACAGCCCGTCTCGACGCACGTCCCGATGCCGATATCAGCGCAGACGCAGTGCTTGTTACCTCCAGATAGCATGAGACTGACGGCTGGTGTCAGCACATCGGTCCCAGATGACGCCTGCGCTAAAGACGCGCCCGAAAGTAATTCAACGACCTGCGACGAGACGTCCGTGGAGGCCAATGTCAGTTCGTACACATTCTCTAGACAAGCTATCCGATCCAACTATATGGACAAGAGCATAGAGGCGAAAAAAAAGGTTTGTGTTTTCCTCTCTCTTCTAGATCCACTTTGTTTTTGAACTCCCCGTCCTACTTCCTGAATAACCTTATACACTATTAGTATAGGGATATGGAAGGATGAGCTTGGTTTATATGTATCTGCATTTGTGGGGAGGAACAAAGGGGACAACATAAAAAAATTATATCCTCAAATACATACAGCTGATATTCGAATCCTCACCTCACCATCACCGGTATTTTAACAAGGTGATATTGACATTTGGTCTAGGTTCCCACTGGTCTAATACCCCCAAATCCTCTCAACCTATTTACACGTGATAGGATAGAAATGAAGAGGGTTCACGATGGAGGAAATTAACCCGCATTTTGTGAAAAGGGTGTTGGAAGCAATTTGGTAAAATATCTTATATAAAACCACTTTCAATAAATATGACCAGGCCTTGAGCCCCAACCTTACTTTCACTACCACATCAGACTAGATGCGACTGTTATCTTTATCTGTATTATTCCCTCTATTGCAATATTTATCACACTCATTTCATTAAGTAAGTTTGTTTTGGGAAAAGAGAACTTCCTCTATGATTAAAAAAGACTATCTACATATTAATACAAACCATTAACAGGACCCAATGTACCAGCACCGTTGGTCTCAAACTCACTTAGATTTTTGGGCTTACAAATATACTTAGTGACGGAAAAGTTTAATTTCTAAACTCACTTTTTTGTGTAGTTCTCACTCTCTCATTTACGTTAATGTGGGTTCAATTACTCTAGTTACATTTCTTAAACTTTTCTTATAAGCAAAACAATTTTCTAACCTTAGTAAAATATAATATTTTGTTGAGTTTGTCATAACCTTGAGCAATGTTGGGATGCTTGTTTTGGCTTACATAACTTGAGGGGACATACAGGATAAGAAAAGCTGGGTGGCTTGAGGTAATGATCTATAAACGTTAAAGGGGAATGCCGACTATTCATAGCAATGTCTTGATCTAGTTGACCAGGAAAGAGGCCAGAGACAGCTATAAAATAATTTTAATGGTTGATATCGGGACTATCACATTTTCATCAATATCACAATCAGAGACGCTGCCAGACCATAGCAGACTACATCTTCGAGTCATCAGTAGCACTTGTACTTAGAGGGCATTCGTCGAGCAGAGGGTAGATGGTTGTGAACCATGTTAATTAATTCCATCAGTCTAAATGTACACGAATAAGCCAGTCCTTCCACAAGCGTGAGCATCCATTATTTATATTACTTTTATATCACAGTTGGACATCACATTTTTCACTATCTTTTAGTAACTTCTATTAAAACAAAATTAATAACCCTACGTATTATTTCGAACCCACACACCTACCTTGTCTGTAACCTATCCCCTCCCGCAAGCTATCCTGGAAGAAAAGGCCGTCAGGGTCGGGAAGAGGGGGAGGTTATCACAGGTTGTTATGAATGTCAGTATAACTAAGAATAACTTAAATTTAAAGTAATATAACGTTTACTTAACGTAAAGAAACCCTTTTTATGATCATATCTTACGTAGCATAATATTAAAACTCAGGTAAAATAAAGGGACAGTGAATTTAGACTGTTTGAAACCAATTATTAACCAAAATGAAACCCTAGTATTTTAGGCTGATAAAGGTATAAGTTCTGATAATATAAGCTTACTGGGTGTACAAAATAAAGTTTAACAAGAGGCTAAGATGTTTGAGATTTCGTGAGTGCGTACATACATAAAAATAGGAAGAAGTCATCTATACTATAAACAACCATTAATAAATTATTAATTTCCCGTGTTGACGTCGCTCGCAACAATGTTGGCAGTCAGGGCAAAGGTTGTACACTACCTTTAACTTTAACGTAGATTGAAAGCTTAATATACAGTGCTTTTGTCAGATTACTTAATTTTAATTTTTACGATGATAAATTTAAACTTTTTCTTTTGGTGTTCATTACAATAATGCCTCACGTAAGAGAACCACTGTTAGAGTGCTTTCATTTAAGTCTAAAATTTAGCTATTTTTTCAGTTATATTTTGGTTTGGTGCGTAAATTTTGCATATTTAATTATATTTCTTTGATCGTAAATCAAAACTATTCATCTTGGTGTTCATTGTAACAATGCCTCCTAGTCAGATATGCATTTCGTCCAAAATATAGGTGGGGTTTTTTTTCAATAATTTTATGGAGTTGCTTGTAAATTAGATTTATTTAGGTTTCATTGATATTAAATCTAAACTATTTCTTTGATAGTTAATTTAAACATTGTATTAACGTACGACACCACTGTTGGCTTGCATTTTCATCTTAAATTTAGTTATTATTCAACTAATTTGTGGTTTAGCATGTAAATAGTGTTTATTTAGTGTATCTCTTTGTATAGTCAATTAAAACAATTTATTTAAATATTCATTGCAACAAAGAGTCCACGTAATAGAGCCACTTTTAGCCGGTTTGCATTTGCGTTTTAAATTAAAGTACTATTTCAGTTATTTAATGGTTTTTCATGTTAATTGTGTTTATTTAGTTTTGATTCTTAGATAATAAGTTAATAATATTTATTTTGTTGTTTATTGCAACAATTCTTCAACGTAAAAGACCCATTTTTATCGTGCTTACACTAGCTTAATTAATTTTGAAATTTTCAGTTATTCTAGGGCTTTTTATCTCCATTATATTTAGCTTGTTTTCTTTTATAGTAAATGTAATTACTTCTCGTGATTTAATTGCAATTATTGCCCCAGTTAGGAGGACTACTTTTTGCGTGCTTGTATTGGAATCTTATAGTTAGGAGGGTTTTCAGTATTTTCATGGTGATTCTAGTGAATTAGGTTTATTTGTCTTGGTTTTTTGGTTCTAAACTAACAACACAATAATTTTATTTTATGGGATAGGGCGTTTAAAATAAAATAATTCTTTCAATTTACTTAATTTTTTTCTTAGTTTAGTAAATCTATAAACAAAATATAACATTTTTTTCTGTTCATTCAAATTTTTGGGCTATATATCATCAAGCTATCGCTTAAGCTATCAAAATGGTTACGAAAAAATTTGGTCGTAAGCAGTGAACATACGTCTCAGCTGGTATTGAGAGTAAATAAGATGGATCTTGATATGAGCTGAGGCCAGGAGGGGGAAGGGATGGAGACTATATGATGTTTCATCGTGAATATTCGTACGCACATACAACACTACTCTTAACCTAGTTTAACTTTTTTCTGGCATTTTAGGTTATCGAATGTGTTGATATATTGTTTACTGTGAGTGAAGCTGCGGGAAAATACTAGTTCGTAAATAGATTATGTTAATTTATATCTTATTTGGTATATTTGTTCTATATTGTATGACAATCCCAACATAAATACTCCTTCCCTAGAAAATATTAACTTATAAAATTGTTAAGTATCTTTTTAATAATAAGCCTAGCTGATCCAATTTAATATACAATCGTATTAAGCATAGAAATAACAATCTCTACCTCACCATAATCCAGCTAAGATTTAAATCTATCATTTATTTCTTTGATCCAAAAGTCCACTTAAAGAAGCTCACAATCACAACTTTAATAATATGGTACATTGTCTTCTCAACACGTTAATGCTGTGTGACACATGACGTCATGGGCTACGAAAACAGCTATATGTAGCTGACACACAATACTTAAAACAACCTCGCACGTTGCACGTAGTATATATAGGTACAATATAAATATGTATATATTATAATTTACATAAATCAGTAAATATCGGACGCTATTATGAAATAGTTCCTAATATCAAAAAATTGCAGTTGATGTATATATACAAATGTTTTGAAGCTAGATTTGAAATAAATAAAGTATCACAAGTCCTCTGATATTTCTCTGGTCCTTACTTTAAACCATGCGATTTGGATAGGCAAGAAATTTTATTCAGGTAAATTTTCACCTAGGTACGAATACTAGTTAAGACAATAAAAACTAGAATTTAATTTCTAATGTAATTATTGTTGAAAATTGTATATTAAAAATTGGCTAACATTTTGGGGAATGTCTGAACTCACTTCTAAAATTTTCACTTTCCTTGACCGCGTTCTTCTTCTCTTTTTATCCACAAATTTTGTTGGGCAAACTGCCACACAATGTCACACTCGTTTATCCCCTTCTCAAATAGAAAGCGAGAAATCGGAAGAGGTTTACTATTGCAATATCCCAAGAAGAGGCGTATGGCCTCGACAGTTTGTCTTGAGCTGATAGAGTTATCTCTCCCAACTACTTTTCTTGAAACTTCCTTGCTATCCGAACAAGAACTTTCATTCTTGCACGAGCAAACGAAATATCTTTGTACCCTATTGTAAGCACCATCGTTCCAGTTGAACGAGATCTCGCTTAAGAACCGAGGAGGTCCCTAGTGGCTTCCTAGCATTTTATTTCTCTTTCAGTTGTACAGGACGTCACATAAAACGGTAACACTGCTTTTGGGAGTTGAGGGATGAATGCATATTTAAGTTTCCCGAAATTTAAATAAGTGAGGTTTGGTTAGTCATACCTGGAATTGATGATCTTGTGAGGAAGTTGTCCCTCTAGGCCTAACTGAGTTTGTCGTGGTATTATGAGTTGGATGAACTATTACGTGCTTAAATTATTCTCAAATTCACTCGGAACATTGATTATTAAAAATTTTATGTTAAGGTATATGAGTAAAATGTTTAATGAGGTAACATTTTATGTAAAAACCAAAGATATGAGATGCGGTGGTGAAAATCGTCCATTAACTGACCTACCATTTTGTGAACTGCGGAGATAAGCCCACGAAAAATCACACTTTATCACGTGTACAAGCCTAACGAAAAGAAATTAAATATATTATTGGTGGTAAAAACAAAATATTTTAAAAATATAACATAAATATATTAAAATAAATAAATTTTATACAAACAAAACTAAAATGGGTGACTTATTGATCAAGGACCAGTATAACATAGACAAATTATTCTTGAAGTCAACCATTCTGGATTTGAGATTTTGGTCCATATACAACTACTCTTAGAACTATTGAAGCGTTATAGTACGTCTGGTACATAGCAAATAAAGCCAAAAAGCTGCACTTTTTGATTGGAATATGCCACTTTCTGTAGTCATTTCTTGAAACTTCCTTGCTATCCGAACAAGAAATTTCATTCTTGCACGAGCAAACGAAATATCTTTGTACCCTTTTGTAAGCACCATCGTTCCAGTTGAACGAGATCTCGCTTAAGAACCGAGGAGGTCCCTAGTGGCTTCCTAGCTTTTTATTTCTCTTTCAGTTGTACAGGACGTCACACCAAACATTAACACTGCTTTTGGGAGTTGAGGGATGAATGCATATTTAAGTTTCCTGAAATTTAAATAAGTGAGTTTTGGTTTGTCATACCTGGAATTGATGATCTTGTGAGGAAGTTGTCCCTCTAGGCCTAACTGAGTTTGTCGTGGGATTATGAGTTGGATGAACTATTACGTGCTTAAATTATTCTCAAATTCACTCAGAACATTAATTATTAAATATTTTATGTTAAGATATATGAGTAAAATGTTTAGTGAGGTCACATTTTATTCAAAAACGAAAGATATGTGTTGCGGTGGTGAAAATCGTCCATTTACAGACCTACCATTTTGTGAAATGCGGAGATAGGCCCACGAAAAATCACACTTTATCACGTGTACAACCCTAACGAAAAGAAATTAAATATATTATTGGTGGTAAACACAAAATATTTTTAAAATATAACATAAATATATTAAAATAAATAAATTTTATACAAACAAAACTCAAATGGGTGACTTATTGATCAAGGACCAGTGTAATATAGACAAATTATTCTTTAAGTCAACTATTCTGGAATTGAGATCTTAGACCATATACAACTACTCTTAGCACTATTGAAGCGTTACTATGTGCATCAGCTTTAAGTTATTTTAATGACCACTCGTAGGCCTCTGACTAACATTATTGAACTTGGTTGTGAACATTATTTAGAAAATCCCACAAACTTTAAATTGTATTCAATTTTATTCACGGTGCTTTCAAAGATTTAACTTCGCGTGATGTAAAATCGAAATGAGTCCGATTGTTATTAAGTTAGTTATAAATGGTATAGCACTAACTACATGTTATGTCAATAACATAAAATAAAGAAAGAGAAGGGAAAGAAAGGAAGAATGGTGGGCGGCTACTAACTTACCTAGAGTTGAGGACCAAATAATAAGAGTAGAGATAACAATTAATACGATAATAATATATCAAGATACCAACACGTATCTAATTGATTAATTTATTATTCGTCCCTTAGAAACCTAATCTTTCCCAAAGAGTGAGAGGGTTTCCGGTTTTCATCTTAATTTAATTCACTATGTTTTTGACGCGGGACGGGAAAAGGGACCTTATCCTCACCAAGCAAATATTTCAAGACGGCTGATATTAGTGATTTGGGTCAAAATATAATTGTTTTAGATTATTGCAGCAAACTCTACCCACACTCTCTTGTAACCAGATATTGGTCTATTCTATTTATTATATTTATTATATGTTATATCTATATCGGAAGGCTCCGATACCGGGACTAACACTGTTGTAGTGTAGAGAGATGGGGCGAAGAATCGAGCCAGGCCCAGCTCAGGAAAACTGCGCCTGCGCGACCAGCTACGAAAAAGAGAGGGGATAAATAAACATTAGAGGGTCGAATATTACGACTCTTCCATGGAAGGGTAATTTAGGAAAGTAAATCAATGATTCCCGTTGAAGATCAAGGAAGATAAAAATCGGTGGGTATGAACATGGGGCCTCCAAAAGGAGCTAAGGTTAATGAGTATTTGACATTTCTTTAGGAGGTTACGTAACCAATCCCTTGTGCGAGATAATCTTGATTAGCTTGGCACAAATGGTATTGCACTAACTATATGTTATGTCAATAACATAAAATAAAGAAAGAGAGGGGAAAGAAAGTAAGAATGGTGGGTGGCTACTAACTTACCTAGAGTTGAGGACCAAATAAGAAGAGTACATATAAAAATTAATAGGATAATAATAAATCAAGATACCAACACGTATCTAATTGATTAATTTATTATTCGACCCTTAGAAACCTAATCTTTCTCAAAGAGTGAGAGGGTTTTCGGTTTTCATCTTAATTTAATTCACTATATTTTTGACGCGGGGCGGGAAAAGGGACCTTATCTTCACCAAGCAAATATTTCAAGACGGCTGATATTAGTGATTTGGCTCAAAATATAATTGTTTTAGATTATTGCAGCACTCTCTACCCAAACTCTCTTATAACCAGATATTGGTTTTAGTCTATATTTTAAATCCTAGATAGGAGAGAAATAATTTTGGTACTTGTCTTTTAATAATGCAAAATTTTAACCTTTTTTTTTTCTCAAAACCCGATTTTTTCAACATCTGGTTTCAAATGAGAATAACTTTCTCAATTCTTGGAATATGTTTAATATTTTACATCAAATTATTCAACATTGTGTGCTATTTCCAGTTATACCAATAAATATCTACCTGGGGGAATATAAGATTCCTTTTCCAACGCTGCGTCACATTTTATTGTCAATTCGTTGATCATACCACAACCTTTCAAATCCGTAGCCTCACTTGACTTAATTATACTGATATTTATTTTCTTCCATTAGCTTTAATTTATAATGTTTAGGACCTGAATTGTGGATTTGATTCCATGTCGTCTTTGGGATTCCATGATGATTGTATCTTCTAGGTGATCCGCATGCTCTTTGTGGTGGTGGCAGAGTTTTTCGTCTGCTGGGCGCCACTCCACGTGTTGAACACGTGGTATCTCTTCAGTCCCGAGGTGGTATACAAGCACGTTGGCAGCACGGGAGTGTCTCTGGTCCAACTATTGGCCTACATAAGCTCCTGTTGCAACCCCATCACATACTGCTTCATGAACAGGAAGTTCCGCCAATCCTTCCTAGGAATATTTGACTGCTACCACTGTCTGGGGTGAGCCTCTTGTTCAAACTTAACCTTTTATAAGATTATAGAAGTATAAGACATATTTTCTTAATGGTAACAACGTTTTAGATCATACGTCCGTTCAGTATTAATAAACTAATCGATTGAGCGAATATAAACTCACCCGCAATTATGTGGTGTAAAAATTTAGCTTCGCGATTTAGGAAAAACACCTCAAAACATGAATCCATATCGAATCCAACCTCTCCATCCACAGCATAGTATAATAAATAAGCTTAAGTTTTAGCCTCCGTGCCCATCGGTGTGAATTGCCAGCTTCCAACCAAAACTATATGTGTAAAATTATCAATCCTATAAGAGGAGTATAATAGGCCTATTTAATGACTCAAATAATGATTGACCCACTATGGTGGAAGCATGGTCCATGTCGTTACTATCGCCGATTGACCATGGTAGGAATCTCATTCGGATTTACTGAGGGTGGTTTTTCTTATATGGTTTTCCAATATCCCTCCACGCAAGTATGTGTAAGTTTAATCAAAATTACCTTCCTCATCCCTAACACCCTAACGTTATTAGTTCGTATGCGTGTTAGTGTGTAATCAAAACAAGTATTGGGGCGCCTTAGTAAAAATTAATATCTTTTTTTTTGTAGCCTAAAACTTCTAAAATATAATAGGTATGTGGATTTTTTGAAATAATTTATTATTAGTGATTATTTTGTTAGTAACTATGTAAATAAAGCCACAAATATTTGTTGATTTTTAATTTAGTTATATACTAGTTACGAGAAGTATTTTCAACTGTCAAAACCAACATTGGCGTAATTATTTTAATTTTAGGAATATATTCCACATGGTTAACGATGTATAAAATCCAATGACGCATCCTGATGACTTACATCACAATTGGGTTGCGAATAAAATAACTTCTCTTTGCCTTGTTAGCTGATGTAAAACAACTCCTTAACGTAGCATAATTGGTCCGACCTATCAGTTTGCTTATAGGTTGCATTCTTTATAAATGGGTCACACCACCTACCATTAATTTATTGATAGTTCCATATGCTCTACAAATTTGGTCAGAAATTCTTTAGGATATTTTAATAAATTAAAAGCTATCTGGCATCTCAGCCTAGTCAGAAGTGCGTCTCTCCACAAATTTTAGAATCCCAGGTTAAGTTCCCGACATGACCAAACAATTTATCATTGATGAAATGTGGACTTGCGCTTTCGAAGTGATAAGTTAACGGCTGGGGACTGGATGTTGTGCATGTCCTTATCTTAAGTTAGATCAAAAGGCATGACAGCTATGACAGTACTAAAAATTAATATCTATTTTTTTTTGTAGCCTTAAACTTCTAAAATTTAATAGGTATGTGGATTTTTTAAAATAATTTATTATTAGTGATTATTTTGTTAGTAACTATGTAAATAAAGCCACAAATAGCTGTTGATTTTTAATTTAGCTATATGCTAATTACGAGAAGTATTTTCAACTGTCAAAACCAACATAGGCCTAATTATTTTAATTTTAGGAATATATTCCACGTGGTTAACGATGTATAAAATCCAATGACGCACCCTGATAACTTGCATCACAATGGGGTTGCGAATAAAATCACTTCTCTTTGCCTTGTTAGCTGATGTAAAACAACTCCTTAACGTAGCATAATTGGTCCGACCTATCAGTTTGCTTATAGGCTGCATTCTTTATAAATGCGTCACACCACCTACCATTAATTTATTGATAGTTCCATATGCTCTACAAATTTTGTCAAAACTTCTATAGGATATTTTAATAAATTAAAAACTATGTGGAATCTCAGCCCAGTCAGAAGCGCGTCTCTCCACTAACTTTAGAATCCCAGGTTAAATTCCCGACATGACCAAACAATTTATCATTGGTGAAATGTGGGCTTGCGCTTTCAAAGTGATAAGTTAACGGCTGGGGACTGGATGTTGTGCATGTTCTAATTTTAAGTTAGATCATAAGGCATATGAAGCTATGACAGGCCTACCAAGTTGGTAGGGGAAAATACATGGCTCGTTTAAAACAAACTGACCCAGGCCACAAGCTGGGCTGTATAATAGGGATATAGAGTATATGAATAACAAGAATAGATTAATTTAGAAAAATGGAACCATTAAAATATAGCTTTACATATTTTAACTAAGCGCGTCACTTGTTTGTCACGTATAGTCATGTATAGTCAAAGCAATTCCTCACTAAAAAATTAATCAAGTTTAGATAATAATTCCACGTAAATAAACATGCATTTACTGAAAATTATTTGCAGTGGGGAATTAATAGAACGAAAAATAATTAATTTACCATTCCTCTCTTTTGACCAAAATAGTTAATTTTAGAGAAACTATTTCCAATTTTTCAGGCATATAAATAAATTGACCAAAAAAAGGGATATTATTATGAACCAATATATGGGAAATAAATCAATAATATTTCTCAACCTAAAATAACGTATAGTAAATCCCACCCGATTAAGACAAAATATATGTTATGCCAATAGGAATATTTTGGCGAATATCTTCAATATATACTATATTAGTAGGCCCTACACAAAATTGAGCCAAATATCTTAATTTACTTTCCAAGTTTAAGCATGACAATGATTCAACTTGATCTACAACATCAATTTTGTATCTAAATAATTATTTACGGAATGTTTGAAATTAGCGTAGTTTGAAATCCTCTCGATTTTATTTGTTTTTACTGCAGTTGCATTTGAGATCCAACTGTCACATGCAAATGATATTAAGTAGTGTTATCGATAATGAAAGGAAACATTTGTGTAGGATGTATTAAATTAATAATGATTATCGAAAATCTAGCTTTGTATTGTTGTCTCATATCTGATAAATTATGCGAACGATTTTATACCCAACAACCAAGATACCACAGAATATACAACGTTGAAAATCGATATTCCATCATCATTTTCTTGAATTTAAATATCACAATGAATACTATAAATCATGTTCGAAACAAAATAAGAAAAATGTATACTTAGATCTATTCTCAAATTATAATAAAATGTTATGGTCGCAAAGCCCACATCGGTGATAGTGTGATCAATTATGCAAATGCATTTTAAGTTACGAGATTTGGTTTAAATATAATTGTGTTGGACCGAGATGTTTGTACCAAATTGATTTTTTACTCTCTTTCTAAGAAAAAGAATACTCTAAATTTAACCTTCCTTAAACTTACCCCATGTAAAAAGCATAAGCATGACGAGTAGTATGCATGAGGATATTAAAAAGGCTGATAAAAGGCCCAAAATAAATTACAAAGTGCATTGTACAATGAATCAAATAAGTTTTATTTCTGTCTTACTTATTTTGAGTAGATTAGAAGATACTTTAACGAGAATCTCAAAACAATGAATACAGGAAATGGAGTGAAGATTTTGATAACATAATATATGTTTTGATGTTTTTGATTATTTAATATATATATATATAATTTTTTAAGAACCTAGTCCAAAATATTTATGTTTTAACAACATTTCACACTATACCTGATCATAATTTATCGTCATATGGTCCTTTGTTTTTTATTTATTACTATGTATTAACTTTACTAACCATATGTCATATTATGTAATATTTAGATTGATTTTCTATAAGTTAGCTTTAATATTTCGATATTATAAGATACAAATATATCTTGTTACATGTAATAAATATAAATACTTAAGAAAATAATACGACTAAAGTGAACTATGAATAACGATGCATATTTCAAAGTTTGCTTTTCGCATTTGTGTGGATAAATGTTTCGTACAAAATATTAATTAAATTATACTATTTAGTAAAATATAATGAATACTGTAAACCGTATAATACACTTTAAATTTAACAAGTAGGCTAACTTAAGGACATCGATGTGTAGGATTACCCTTCTCCCTTTTTTATAATCCTGTAGGAATAGTTTATTCAATTTTTATGAGTGTTTTAATGAGCAAAAACGTTGCAATATTAATTAAAACTCTGTTTTATAATGTATTCCTCAGATTAAAGATAAAAAAAATGTAGTAGGATTATCTCTTGGATTTATGAGGTCAGATTCCAATATCTAATTGGCTACCTAAGCTACCCTCCTCCATACAATCCAATGATACCAGCTACTAATTAGTTTCGATTGTGATCATTCGTGCTAGTTGGAAAAAAATGCTTTATTAGCAATATAGTTTGTGACACACCAGAAACCTTTAATAATAATAATTATTATTATTATTAGCACCGCGTCTTACTACCCGTTCGGGTTATACGCACTTACGCTAATGTGTAATGGTAGGGTGATTGTGATATGAAATGAAGGACCTACAGTTTAACGTGGATTCCGAACCACGGTGGAGACCTGGCATTCCTCACATTCACAAGATGTCTTGTCACTTTAATAATTAATTTAATAAACATTTCGAACATCAATCCAAGCTACATTCCTGCGGCATTAACACTAATCACCAGTGCATGATAAAACAAATAAGATATGTTTAGCTTGTAGGCCTATACTCTCCAGGCACGTGTCTAAAATATATACAGCCGGTCTTACCCCCTTATACACTAGATACCTGTCTGCATTCTGTAAATAAACCCTAAAAAATTTATAATGAATACTGTAAACCGTATAATACACTTTAAATTTAACAAGTAGGCTAACTTAAGGACATCGATGTGTAGGATTACCCCTCTCCCTTTTTTATAATCCTGTAGGAATAGTTTATTCAATTTTTATGTGTGTTTTAATGAGCAAAAACGTTGCAATATTAATTAAAACTCTTTGTTTTATAATGTATTCCTCAGATTAAAGATTAAAAAAATGTAGTAGGATTATCTCTTGAATTTATGAGGTCAGATTCCAATATCTAATTAGCTACCTAAGCTACCCTCCTCCATACAACCCAATGATACCAGCTACTAATTAATTTCGATTGTGATCATTCGTGCTAGGTGGAAAAAAAAATGCTTTACTAGCAATATAGTTTGTGACACACCAGAAACCTTTAATAATTAATTTAATAAACATTTCGAACATCAATCCAAGCTACATTTTGCGGCATTAACACTAATCACCGGTGCATGATAAAACAAATAAGATATGTTTAGCTTGTATACTCTCCAGGCAATGTGTCTAAAATATATACAGCCGGTCTTACCCCCTTATACACTAGATACCTGTCTGCATTCTGTAAATAAACCCTAAAAAATTATACTGGTATTTGAAGAAGTTATAACCTAAAAAAAATGTAATTAAAAAATGTGAAAAACGTCTTGAGTATCATTGACGTAGTGGACATTTAGATAAGTTTTCCAAATTTAATGTATTTTACCTTTTGTTTGTTGAGTATGAAATATATAACATTGAAACAAAAATAATCTGCCTTCAACCCTTATAAAAATATTCTTACATGGTCTCAATTTTTAAAAATATCTTGAAATTTTTATTTTTTTTGTAAACTCATTAAAAATAGTTTACTAGGCTATTATATTTATTCACGATAGAGAACTGTCAAAATCTCCCTAACAGAATCAGGATTAAAAATTTCCATAGTAGAACATGTCTACCTTGGATATGAAACAAGAACATTATAATTTTGAATTGCTTGTCAACTGAATAGGCACTAGTGTATAATTATTGTTTTTATAAAAGTGTTAATGTTAATAACAGGCAAAATAGAGGCCGCACAGGATGAACTGTTCATTTTCTTCTCTCGCTTTGATTTTCGTACACAGGCGCAACAAATTAAAAATAGATGCAAAGGGTAAGAATTATTATTATTATTATCGTAATAATTTGATGCTACCAGTGGTGCCGGGAGCTGTCCATCACGGTTGTCCGGAGCGCCGAGAGATGGTGCCGGTGTCTGCGCGGTCGGCAACAACAACTCGGATGTTTCCGGCAATGAATCGACTGTGTTCGCCGGGCGAGCCAGTGGTGCCGGCAGATCCGGTTAGTGCCTGGAAAGACTAGCTCACGACAGCCTGCGCTCTCAGTCATGGTTCCATGGGTTCCGGAAGCTCCTCGGAAATGGGACTACACTGAAAGGAGTGTACGGGTGGCCTACTTTTTTGTATATCACCATAGATAAATCAGAAGCTTTTCAAAAAAAGTTTTATTCTCTCATATCAGAACTAATGTATGTATATTTTCTCTCTGAAATTAATAAGAACAATATAGGAAGGGTGTTTGAGAACATCCCTAAACTACGTGAGGTTTTTTTAAAAATGATTTTCGACTTACCCCGCCCCCTTTTACTCCCAAGTAAGAGATTGTAATATTTTCCGTGAAACACCCTCTCAAATATCTTACATATTTTTTTACGAGATTTTAAATTATATTATTTTTGTCGTTTAACTATTTAGGATATAAGGATTGGTAATAAAGTGAGGGATTTTAATTATATTTATATAAATTAATAGTAAAAATTAATAATTATTTGTAGGGTTTACCAATGAATGAAGATGAAACGTTTCAACATAAAAAAAAGGTTGGATTTTGATTATCATAAACATTGATAAATAACCTTACTTAAGAGGTATTTTGACCTCTATCTTCCTTCGCGAGAAAACTTAAGGATTTACTTAACCCTACCCTCCAAAACCCCTACGTAATTTTATACACTACAAATAAATTTTTTCGCAGTACACATTAGATGGACTATTACTAAATTATATTAATATAATCTATCATTATTCATAGTATACTAATTAACAAAAGTGGCAAATCACATGCATAGTTAATGTCAGATACTCTCCTAGTTAGCGTGGAAAATAAAAAATTAAAATGGATTTTTACATTGAATAACTACATAACCAGGAATGCCAGGTCTCCACCGTGGTTCGGATTCCACGTTAAACTGTAGGCCCTCCATTTCATCTCACAGTCACCCTACCATTGCACATTAGCGTAAGTGCGTATAACCCGAAAGGGTAGTAAGACGTGGGGCTAATAATAATAATAATAGTAATAACTACAATACCAAATGTCTACAAATACAAGTGTTTTAATAATATAACAGTATATTAAGACTCGGTGTAAGGATGTTGTTAAAGTGAAGGGAGTATTTAAGGATAGGGGTTGTTGAAGCGAAGGGAGTATGCAAGGATAAGGAAGTGTAAGAAAATTAGTGAAGGTCGATTAGGTACGAGGTTGTTTATTGAGCTATATTAGTTATATTCATAGTTTTGTTGGCTTCCCCGTAAGGAAATGGCGTGATTAAGTATGTATGTATATATTATGACTCAACAATTGAGATTATATTTATTATATTAAGTAAAGGCTTGTAGAATAACCGAAAACGCCTGCTGTAAGTTGCTTTCAGTGCATTGAGGAAGTACTTGACTAAATGTATGCGTCATGCGTCTAGTTTCATTATATAAACATTCTACACTTATAAGCTTATTGAATATTACTCAACATAATATCTCACCCAGAAATATATACATCCATATTTATAAAGTGTATTTGCATGTCTTACACTAATGAAAATTAACAGACTTTCTTTACATTTAAAGTATATGGGCCATAAATGAATGTTTCTGGGGTCTAAATTACGATTTTGTTAAAAAGGAACCTGTATAATATATAGGTATTTTTATTTTTATTTCAATTTTGAGAATATTTTACAGATATTAACGTTATCTATGAAATCTTACACCTTTAGCCCACATGAAATAACGTTTAAATATACAAACATTGTTTTAGAAACTTTATTTATACGCTAATTATTCTCATACAAGATTATTAAACTACATTAGCTTTTAACATATGCAAATTTAATGAATAAAGCAACATGTTGTAGGGAAGGATATCTTGTCTTCACATCATGGAGCCGAGCTCTATTTTTTGTGATAAACAATGGATCATTTGAACACTAATTTTCATATGAAGAGCCTTTTGTAACATCTAGTAAAGCTATTAGCTCTACCTTCACCCATTCATACCTCAATTCATTATATCTGAAACTGTCGTTTTTATGTATATTATCAGTATTTAAAGGTGTATATATTTTTTTATCATCTTTTATCGTAAGCAAGTAGGCCCTATTATATACCCTTTTACCAAATCATTATATAGCTACCAGTCAATTTCGATTGTTTTTTTTCCAGTCATGATGATAAACCACTTTCACGCTGATTTATAAATGCAAACTGCTTAGTTGTTCTAATTTCTTCCCTTAATAAAGCAGAAGCTTGCTTTGGTGATCGAATGGATTAATACGCTACTCTCAAAATAGACTGGACTGCTAACAATGAGGAGATCGTGGTTTGAACCCAAGTCGGGTGGACTGATGCTGGTTTTTACAAAATAGTTTCCAACTCTCCATTAGCAAATGTTTGGGTACATTTCATCTAAATTCAACCTTCCTCACCCCAAACATTAGTAGCCAATGTATATCTAGTACACATGCATATAGCCCAAGTGAATAGTGAGCCACAGTTAAAAACAATACTGTTTGAATTTTAAATAACCCACATAAATAAACAGAAAATTATTTACTTAGAGTTAAACAAATAATCAAACTAGTAGAAATGAACAACAACCCCAGACAGCCTCTGTGGCGTATTTAGCTAATGTGCTAATTTCGTGTTGAGCTAGACTACTGAGGACGGAGAGATCGAGTTTCAGATCTCACGCGAGTGAACTTGGGGTGGTTTTACCTAAATGTTTTTACAATTTCCTTCCACGCAAATACGGGTTCACTTACTATATATTAAACTTTCCCAATCCCTAACTCATTAGTGTAATTAGTACTTAAGCGTATAACCCGAATGGGTGGTAAGTCGAGGTGCTAAGTATTATTGTTATTATTAATTTGTTGGATATATAAAAGCTGAGCCTAATAAAAATACCTTTAAAGTAGTGTGCGTCATAATTTTACAAGCCTAGTAAACCAACCTTAGAACATCCATTAATGCGTGGAGAGATTCAATATCATTTATAGAAGGAGCATTAGGTTAATTGCCCTCTCAGAGCGTTTGTGATGGATCGTTTGACTAATATCAGTTATAAATTTACGAGCGAGCTATATATCTCGCAGACATTTATGTTGTGTGGAATTATTAATATCAATTTTAGATTAATTAACTAATTAATTTGCCCCTCCAAACACGCATGGAATGTTTGGAATTATTAACAACCATGGCAAACCTCTAAATTACAAATATATTAATATTTGATTGAACCCCCAACACATGATAAAAGCGCCGCAAATATGCTATCACAAGTTTAATCACGCAATACACCCCTAATTACTCGCATTGGTGGGCACGTGGGATAATTTACAGGATCAGATAGTCGAGGACTGGGAGCAAAGGACTAGAACTATTTGAAAGTGTAATAAGGGTGTTTATTTCTAAGTGGTTTCCCACCATCCTTTTAAACAAATGAAGGTAAGGTTACTCTAAATTCCACCATATACATCCATAGACTACCATCCTTTTTAAATGTGTATACTCTAGACAGGAAGTGAGACGCTGTTAAAATTAGCTACAGTAAAATTACAATTTGCGGATTATAAAAAATGAAATATGTATATTCAGATCTGGGTGGATTTATACTGACCAAATACATTAAAGTGTTAAGCTACACATAGTGATGACACATTTCAGCTGGGATGAAATAAATTCTCTTTCATGGCTAAGGAATATGGAGGAACAACTACTTTTCAACAAGCCTTAAGTTATACGTGTCTAATGGGTAAAGGTAAGCGTGTTCAACTCATTTAATCATAAGGACCACATAAAAAATTAATAATTAGGTTGCATTTAAAAAAATAATGTTACCATATTTATTACAAATTATTAATTTTAGAATACTTACTATTTAAAAAACAAAATTAATATTAGATACCATTTTAAAATTCACCTTCAATATTTGCCCAGAAACATGAAACCTTGTGTTTATATCATTGGTGTAAGTGTTTGGCCTAAAATCTTGTGTTGAAGTCACTTTCATAACTGTTTATGTTAAATGCATGTACGTAAGTTGTAAACGCTAGGATGTTTGTTCATTCTCATTAAGAAATATATTGTTTGCACACCGTTGTGTTTACAAATATTAATTATATTTGATGCTTAAATTTAATAGTATTTAGGAATATATCTCTATTGAGTAAATAATAAATATTTGGTACAAATACGTTAATTAATAAATCTCCCGAAATAATGCTTGAATCCCAAATGAGCGACGTTTATAAGAGGAATAATCTGACAGCTTTGCATTTAGATACATGGAATGGTCCGCGAGCTGAAACAAATAGTGGATTGTGTCCCAAGTTTAGCATGGCTGGCTTAATTGAATTGATCACTTCTAAAAACCCATAGCTGAACCAATTTTATAGAATAGAAAATTATAATATGTTGAAGGCTATAGCTCCAGAAAAAAGGCTTTTAGAAAGAAATGCTATCAAATATAATTTATAGAAAACTCTTAAAACTGAATTTTTATATTAAATATGCACTGTCCTTCTACACTATTACATATTAAGAGGCATACAGGTGGACATAGGGACGTGCAGACATATGAACATTGGGGCAAACAGTCAGACATAGATACAATCTGACAGAAACAAGTGTGTATAGAGCGAGAGACCTAGGAACAGACAGACAGAATTGTAAGCCTCGGTTTTGAATTCAGTGCCATATAAAGTGTCAAACTCTATTATAATATTAAGTAAAAAAAATCCCGATTACAATATTTCTTTAGTGATAAAGTAAAAAGCGATTGACAACAGTTGTACAAATAATTGTATTGGTTTTTATTGTAGTCTGCAGAGCTAAGAGTAGTACACGCAGATTTGTTCCAGAAGTGGTGGTGCTAGAGGCGGAGGATCGTGTTTAGCACCGAGGAACTGTCGGTGGCACGTCTCTTCTTAGGACCTCGGACAGGCCACGTGGTCGAGGCTCCAGGGGACGACGACGAGTCCTTCCGGTACCGCATCACCTGGAAGTCATCTGGCCACCCCCATCCCCAAAGGATCAACAACCCCACCCCTTCCAGCTCATCATCCTGCGCACGGAGCATCAGTTTCAGCGACCTATACTCCTAGTTTCTGTGTAAAGAAACTGAGAGCCCTCCAGCTTAAACCGTCCCTTTTCTGGGGATGAACACCATCGACAGTTTACTCAAGCACTGTGGAATTAGAAGAAATAACCTAAAACTGTTTAGTAAATTAACAATAAACTACAATGTGGGAATATATATCTATGATAAAGTGATTGGTGTGCTAAGCTTGGTTCATGTTCAAAAATTAAAAGGCTAGCCTATGTATTAAGATGATTACTTAAGAGCCCACCTCACTACATTGATATAACCTTGTTTAGGTAATAAATCTTGAATCAGACATCACGTCGTAGTGTGATTTTATTTATTATACTTTATATAAAAAAGGGAACCGTTGAAACAGATTTACCTAATTTAAAAATAAATTGTATCTTAAAATACTGCTGTTGTTGTTCGATACTCAAAAACTGGAAGGTACCTTTCATGTCTCCATAAATGAAAATATTATTTACAGAAGATAGAACATAATATAAAAAATTAATTCTAAATTAGTGGAAATCAATAGATAAAATTGAAAAATTGCAACAAAAGAGTACCTTGGCCCTGTATATAGCAACATAATGAATGTAGAAATGGATGCGATCCATATAATATAAAGTGATTTGTCCCTAAGATAAATTATATTAAATGAACTGAATGAAACAAAATACTATAGAATGCTATAGTGAGAAAAAAAAAGAGAAGAGACTCACATTTCACCTAGGGTCATAGACACTTATAGAGAAACATAATAATTTGTTCTGTGCATTTTCAAATTCCTATTTTCCAAAGCTCTATCAAACCTTCCGATAGGTGTGCTTTCCAAATGCGGATCTGAACAACTGGGGCTCAGGACAGCTGGGTGCCGGGACAACTGGGTGCCAAAAGTAACCTCACTCTTTTTCTTTAAAAAAAATCACTTTTTGTTTCTAACATAATGCAAATGCAGTTTTTTCTTTTAAATTAAATAAAGATGAGTAAAAGCAAAAAATGCACTCTTTTATTATGCACATCATAATATTTTATTTAAATGTTATTTTCTTGTATTAATACATTTCAAAAGTTAGGTTAGTTTAGGTTAACTTTATAAATATGAATTAATTGCGTTTCCTCGACTAAGATCTTTTCTAAACAATTCCAAAAATGAATATTAAACCACTTTTTAATTTTAATTGAAAAATATATGGAAAAATTGGTGTATTTTTTTACATTTAAAAAAAGTGCATTACATTATACTAGAAAAAAAGTAAATAAAAAAAATAAAAGAAAATATAGTGTTTTTTTAACGCCCAGTTTGCTGCGCCCAGTTGTCACACACCGCTCCAAAGGTACGCGGATGGTCGCGCTTATCTTAAGATTAATCTCACACAGGCCATTAAAACATACACGAATTAAAAGTAACCTGACAAGAATATATTTAAGCATTTACTTAATCTCACTCTTAAGGGTATAACATGCTATAACAATAATTTTTGTCCATAAGATAACCTTCAAGCTTTTAGTGTCCCCTACAATTGTATGGATTATATTAACTGTTTCTGCAAATCAAAATAATAAGTATTAATATCATGATATCTACAAGGCTGTAGGGAACAATTAAAGTTGCAGTCACACTTTATACAATAAACAAAATTTAACATTAAAACATTCGAAACACTGAACAAATAACACCGAAAAAGCGATATATTAGATTGAAATATTAAAAATATAATTTTACAAGATAGGTAATATAAGGTATTATGAACAAATTCAAGCTAAAAATAATGTTAAAAAATATTAGGGACTAAAAAACAAAAATACCAATACATTAGTTTTGAATAAATATAAATAAATCCTACATTTTGGGACTGTAAAGAATTGCAATCAGTACCAATGTATTTTTAATGCTATAAACATATACATTTTATGCAAAACTCACAAGCGTACCTGGTTACTCGGGTTGGTTTCTCTTGTAAGCAAGGCCAGCATCTTTTTTTCTTAGGTTGTCCATCTTCTTATTTGTCGGAAACATTTTGCATTCTCGTCAACATTTTCTCGCGAAGCTCTCCAGTAACCACAGTCGCCCTTCGCTGAACGTTCTCCTCAACACGATTATCCGATTGAATTATCTCCTTTTTATCTTCCCTTGAGTTTTTGCCGTGAAAATTATGAAATTGTTGATAGCTGCGACGTTCAGTATGGAAACGATACAACAAGAGGCCACCATTTTGTTTTCCTGGCAATATTGTAAGATTCACAAAGCTATTTGATTGTATCAACCCCTCCTTTAGTTAGGTTGTAAAATGTTAATATTTCTTGTTTTTGTTTTTCCTCAGTTTCAGAATCAATAGCATCATCATCATGGAGACTAGAGATCAGTATTTCATTTCTATTAGGTTTTGGCACATAACACACAAGCGTTGCTTCTTTTCTGAAACCAAACATGTTAAAGGCATGCGTTTTTCGTCATTTTGAATCCAGGTAGAATTTGAACGTTGTGCTTTTTATAGTACCAACCAATAAAAGTTTTTATCAGCTAATTCTGGAAGAAAATCGAAATCTGAAAGATAATTATCAGTTGTAACATTTCTACCTGTATTGAAGATGGGAGAAGTCAATCTTTTAACAGCATCTCTCGGTTTATATCTGACTGAAAATGGCCCTTTCGGTTGTGATTAAGCATAAATTTCCATATCATACGTGTAGAACACTCTAGCATTCACCATCGTATACAGTTTAATCCCGTATTTCCTTGGATTTTTGGGGATGTATTTTATACATCGGAATCTTCCTTGAAATCCTTCTAGTTTCTTGCCAATGGTAACGTTTTCACCAAGTGAATAGCACTTTTCGCATTTCTCAACGAATTCCTCAAAAATTTCTCTTATAGGTCCCAGGCAATCTTTTTTCGGTTATTCTCTGCTATCTTTGTCATCAAAGTGGATGTATAGCACTAAAAATTGGAATCTCTCCAGGCTCATCATCTATTTTAAAGCGTCCATTTTCCATAATCCTAGAATATTTAAAAAATTGTCGTGGTAAGCCCCAGCTAAATAGAACAGTCCAAATAAGACTTTCATTTCAAATTCATAAGTTTCTTTGGCGTCTCTTGAGCGAGAATAATATTTTTTTTATAGAAAGCACATATTTATTTGTATTTTCTACGGTGCGTTGAATCATGGTACTACTGACCAGGTATTTCCATATTTCAAGAATATCTTAGATACTCTTGGCTGGACCCATGACACCTGGCAGAAGGAGCAAAATATTATGTTTCGCACGTTTATCACGCATGAGTGTTTTTTTTGCCATTTCCTAAGGCTTATGTGCTTATTATTTTTATTATTAATGGCTGTATAGCAATCAGTATCGTAATTTTTGTCGTCTTACTCGCTAGAATTGTCACTTTGTTCCGATTCCGGATCACCTTCTCGTTCCAAAATATGCTCTTCTTCATCTGTATAACTTCGATCAAAACAATTCTCTTCATCACTGGCTTCATTGAAAACAGCGTTCCTGATGGCTTCGACATCCACAGGATCATTCAAGTCGAAACTGTTATTTTGATATTCGTATGTATATACGATATTTATCTTTAGAATAAAAGTGTGTTACACAAGTAAACACAAATTATTTCCCGACATTAAAATAAAAGGCTTTTAAAATGATTCACAATTTGCTTGAATTACCTGATAAATATAGACAATGGTATTTTCTGAACTGAGACATTCTAGTTATTATATGGGGTCCTGTATGGTGTAGACGCTACTTTAGCTGTTGTTAAATATAATGATAGTATATCCTATTCAAATTTGTACACAGAAAACGATTATTTCAACGAACCAAAAGGTAGTTGGCGTTAATTTAAATAGTGTTTGTTTTGTATTAGATATTGAATCTTTTAAATGCTAAGTACTTATTTTAGTTAAAATATGTAGTAGATTTAACTTCACTAATTTTAATTTATTAACTAACTTGAAAATTATATA